>VXAA01005416.1:384226-436761 GCA_013399115.1 Anseranas semipalmata
GGGGGGCGAGGCGGTTCGTGGGGAAAACGGCCCCGCGTGGGTGTGCTCCGGCCGCTGCCCGTTTCGCGGCGGCGAAGCCAAGCGCTGCCCGGGTGCAGAAGTTGGGCCGCCGGCGGCGGTGGTCGGGGGGGGGTGTAGGGGGCCCCGGCCCTGGGTGTCAAAGCATCGGCCCGTAACGGGCCCGGGCGCCTCGTGGGACTTTCTCGCCGTCCGCCCCACGCGTGGGGTGCGGGCGGTTTGTGGGCGTTGAGCGCAGGTGGCGTCGAGCCTGCGCGGGGCGCGGTGCGGGACTTTTAATTTCCATCGCCCGGTTATTTCTTCCCCTCCCGGCCTCCTCCTCGCCACCGCCACTCTCGCCCTGGCCCTGGCCGTCTCCCTTTTTCCTGCCGGTGGCCGTGGGCTCGTTTCCTCTTCTCCTTTTGTGTAGCGGTGGCTCCTAATGGAGGCGGCTTCACTGGCTCCCTCTTTTCCAGCTGCTTCCACGAGACGCAGGAGCCAGCGCATGTGACTGGGCAGACCGCGGCAGGCGAGCAAGTGCTCGACAGACGGCTGCCGGCACGGGGATGCCGGGAAGTGGCGGGGACCCCGTCTCTTTCACGAGAGCATCCGCGAGAACTTGAGGGCAGGGGGGGAAAAAAAAGGAAAAAATCAACATTTGGGGTCTATTCTCTTCGCCTTCTATCCCCCCCGCCTCCCTCTCTTTCTCTTTCCCTTTCCACGAGCGCTGATGCGAAAGAGGTTCTGGTTTTGTTTTGTTTTAGAGAATACAGCTGCCCCTCGTGCGCGCTCTCCGTCTGAAGTCGTGATTGTTGGGAGCGGGCGAGAGGCTGGGCCAGGCGTTCGGTTAATTGATCTGTCCATCAGCTGGCCGCAATTAGAAAGCGCTTGCTCCGCACCGGAGGGCTCAGTGTGATCCTTGATGCGGCGCTTGCAGGCTGGGTTCTGGGGTCTTGGTTTTTTCAGATGGAGGTTTCCCATCCGTACAGCGGTGAGAGGTACGGTGACGCCGGCCGTATGATGGACCGATGCTTTTGAAATCTTAATGTGATTTAAATACCGGCGTGCCGCTGATCACTTTAACAGGAATACCCTGCTAACATATTCATCCCGAGCCATCCTTCATGTTTGTCACGTCCTGGCTACCTGAGTCCTTCCCGAGCTTCAGCTGGAACTGTCGAAATACTCGCTTGTGGTCAAAAAGTGCGTGTTGGTCTGATTTAATGGGACTTTTTGTGACTTAAGCATTGATTTCTGTGTGTTTTCCTAATGAATTCAGCGTAGCATTTTCAACGTAGCAGCAGCGTAGGTTTTCTAACTGCTGCTCTTGAGCAGAACGGAATTGCTCCCGCGGTGAAATGTAGCATTGCTTCTAGGTGTAAAATCGGTTGGAAAACCCCAAACCTGAAAATAACTTTGTGGGAGGGGAAAATCCTTCCTGGATGCTCCGTTCGGTATGGGCTGACGGTGACAATTGCACAGAACGATGTAATGCTGCTGAGAAATGTGGTGTTTGGGGGGCAAAAACAGTCGCAACCTTACTTCTGTAGCCGAAATGTTGTTGTTTTGGAAGCTGCTGTGTTCTTTTAACCAAATCGATGAGTTTGGGGTTGGCGCTCTGTCTTTCTTACCTTCTTCTGCATCACCTTTTTGTCTCCAGTCTGACAGCCTTATGATTTCTTTGTGTTTTTTCCTCGCTGGGCAGAAGATGTTGGCTAATATGGTTTGCTCTGATGGTGTTAATTGTTGCTGCGTGATTGAGGGGCTGTACAGACTGGGGGGCACGTGCTGGTACAGCCTGTGGATATCCTGTTGACATAGCGCTTGGACATTATTTCGGGGAAATACACCCTTCAGCAAATGCAAATCTCAGACTAAGCCTTTAACAGTGAACCCGTCTGCCCAAAGTAAACAACTGAAAAATAATTAGAAATCGTAGGTAAATGCCCGCTCGCAGTTTGGCATTAAGTTCAGATCCCAAGAAAGCGAGTGGTTATATCTGGTGCTGCGAAAACATGAAGGTGTGCCCAGATGTGCAAATCTTGTGTCCAAGAAGCAGCTGCGCGTGGATTTTTGTGCCCCACCTAATACTTTGGTTAACCGTGGCGATGCACCCTGTGGAAGTAACAAACCCCCTGCTTTCTGCCCAAGACAGCCGAGCTAATTAAGTTACAGCTATCATATTGTTAATAATACATGAAACGGCAGTTTGGATAACTGGGAAATACAAAAACTGGAAAATAAACACCCCAAAGAAGCCGTAAAATTAAAAATAGCTTCGAGCACAAGCTGTGCGTTTTGTGCCACAGGCTGGCATCGGCCAGGATGTCTCTGTATGTGATGGTGAGGGAAGTGTGACGGCTTCCAGGGGCTTTCCTCCCGGTCCAGAAGCTTTTCTGATGGTCTGCTTTATTTATTTTTGTTTGTTTGGTTGTTTTTTTTTTTTTTCGTTTTTTTGTTTTGCTTCACTTTTCAATGTATTTGCATTCCTGTCTGAAGGCAAGTTATTGGTGAGCTGCAAGGAAACGGGTTATTTTTGCAACTGCGGATTTGTGTCAGATTTCAGTGTTTCCTCTAACTGTGACAGTTACGGACCACTGGTGACTTCTAGATGCAAAGTGCATTTAAGGGAAGAAAAAAGGGAGAGGCTCTGTAGATGTGCTCACAAGGAGCTGTGCCTCTCGCTTCACGATCGGTTCTGGAAGCCTTCGGGGCGGAGGGTGTTTCTTCGTAAACGTTCGTAGCCATCCAGCACGGCAGCCTCTGTACTCTTTTGCACCAAAGGCATGGTTTTAATGACCAACAAAAATAATTAACATTCATGGCCAGATTGCTGCTGTTGAGTGAAGGAATTATCTGTAACAAGACCAGTATGGTTTAACCCTCTTAAGTTTTTGAACTTGCTACCCCCATACTGGCCACTGATTTTCTTTAAATAGGGAAAATGCACCGAAATCTAATATTACGGAGTTTATTTCTTAAACAGAAAGAAATATGATTGTTTGGGACGATGTAATAGGCCTTTGCCCACTTACTGTCCAGACTTGATGTGCTGGCATGTAGCTTTATTATATATGTTTTTTTTTTTTAAAAAAAAAGTAAAAATTCACAGCAATATTTTGTGTGACAGGGAAAAAAAATAAAAATCTTCCATTGGAACAATGGGTTGAAGGAAATCTTACCTTGATGTAAAATGAGATGAGGGAGTGATGCTATCATTAAGGTTAAATCATAGGATATCATTGAGAAGAGTAAATGTAAATCTGATTTAAGATGAATTCCTCTTGCACCTGTTCTCTCACCTCTGTCAATATTTGTGGAATTGGAATTTAATTAATCTGTTAAACGTTATTTCTACTCCTGCGATGTGGGCAAAACCCCATACAAAATAAGGGAGAATATGAGAGCATGGAGAAGCTGGCCAGATGTACGAAGTGCGGTCAGCTGAGAGAAGCAAGCAGCCCGAACCTCTTACTTTAAATGTATTTATTTATTTTTAAATCTCTGAGCTATCGACGTTGCGTTAATATAAATCCCAGAGAACATTTCAGGTTAATTCGTGGTGGAAGTCGCTCAGCTATGGGCATCCAGGCTCTGTCCAAGTGGGATTAGCTGAAACGAGGATTCCTTGTCTGGAAAAGCAATTATTTTTCCCATATTCAGCAAAACAGCAATAGGCACCGAATTTCACGAATATCTTCCGTGGGGGGCGTGTGGCTGTTTATTGCAAGCGAGTTAAAAGTAAGATATGGGACGCTCCTAATTTTTGCCCGACTGGGCTTGTGGCGATGGGGACCGGCGTGTCCTTCTTGGCCGGTTGGAAACACCCCGCGTGAGGCCGGTGGCACCGAGCGAGCACGTAACCGTCTGTAACCGCGCCATTAGCAGCGGAGTATAGCAAATAAACACCTATTAAGATGGGAAAGGAATGCGCCTCGGCTCACGCGAGCTCACCAGGAGCGCGGCACGTTCGGGGTCTTGCTTTTAAGCTTTCCACGCAGGAGCGCTTTTACCACCTTTTAAAAATTCTGACTTACAGATGCGTCTTTGAAGATATTTGGCTTGATTATCTCTGAGGGCTGCGTTCGGCCGTTCATTTCGTGGAATCACGGAACGGTTTGGGTGGGCTGCAGCGCGCCGGGGATGGATGCGCATTGGGAAGCGCACGTGGAGCGGGTGGGCTCTGGTGGGGCCGAGCCGGGATCGCTTCCAGCGTTGAGGAGCGTGGGGTTTACGCCAAACGCGTCGCGCTCGGGAATAAGGTGTTTCGGTTCAGAGCTGCAGGTTGCTGCATTTCTCGTGTCCCAATTTTCTGGAACAAAGGTGTGACTAAACAAGGAAATTATGATTTCCCCCCGGCTTTGTAAGCCACATCACAGGAATGCTTTCTGGCACCCATTGTTCTTCAAGCAGTTTTTTGAAGGGCTTTCTTATGCTTGGCTTTGAAAGTGTGCAGCTTGCCTAGCTCAGCAGGCTTGATTTGTATAAAAGATCTTGGGTTTTAGTGTCTGCGTGTGTATCAATGTATCAGATTATTTACGATGCTCTCAGAAATAAAAAGGAGGTACTTTCCTCCAATTGACTCGACTAAAACAGCTTTGCTGGCGGCTGGTTTTCGGCGCCTGAATGATCATCCTTGAAATAAAATCGGAGCGCCGAGATCCCCGGGCATCGCCGAACCGCGCTGCTTCGCCCGCGCACCGCGCACGGCCTTCTATTGTTCCCGGCTGTGGCCTGTGCAAAGCGCTGAAAATAGCAGGCTCTCGTCCGCCTTCGCGCCGTACGGCATGATATCCCGTCGCCTTTGTGTCTTGGAGCGCCTGCTGAATACCTGGAACGGGCTGAAATCGGCGGCGAGGGGAAGGAACGGGAGAGGCTGGAGGGGCAGGCGCTGCGGCGGGGAGCGCGGCCGAGCACCGCGGATGCCGCCCGAGCCGGCGAGCGCCCGCTCACGCCGAGCCCTCGCCGGGGAAGTTCCTTCAACTAAGGAGCGTTTGAAGCAGACCCTAAGATGGAGGGGGGGGTGCTCGGCGCTACGCGAGCCTGCTGGAAGTGTCGGCAGACTCGGCACGCTCCCGGCAATTCGGGTTTGGGAACGGCGTGGAAAGGATTTGCGGGGGGCGGAGAGGAGGGGGGCACGGACGCATCTCCCTCCGCGGAGGGAGGATGGAGAGGTGCGGGGGGGAAGTAAACGGCGAGGATCGCATATTGATGAACAGCGAAGGTTTGGAAGGAGGAGGAAAGAGCAGGCTCGTGAAGGAAACTAGCGGGCAGCACAAGTTTTTTTTTTGTTTGTTTGTTTAAAAAAAAAACATGCAAGAAGCGTGTTTGGATTTTTTTCTTTGTTTGTCTAGCTCAGAATCAGTGGTGGTTCAGAGTAAGGAGACGGAGCAGATCTCTCCAGTGTGAGGAAGGTAGCAGAGGAAAAGGATTTGGCAGCTGTAATCACGTGCAGACCCAGAGGAAGAGATTTTTTTTTCTTTAAAATACCTGGCTAAACGCCAGGTGGCAGGACAGGTACAAGAATCCTGACGTCTTGGACAGGTAAATCCCGAACTGGGAATTCTGTAGACTTCAGCGGGTTGCTCGAGCAGTGGAAGTGAAGCTGGCTTTTGGGGGATTAGTGCCCTAAACCCTCACTTAGTAACCCCAGTTGTTCCACGCATCCCTCATTAGTTAGCGGTGGTACATGTGATACCCGGTCAAATCCTGGTGGAAGCAGAATATGCAAGGATGACATCTGCCCCCCTTTTCCCTCCCAAGAGCCCTGTCATCTTCTCTCCCATTCTTAGATGCCAGATTTAATGAAAGATATCTAGGAATGTAATTATTTGGGATTTCTATCATCTTTCTTGAATTCTCGTTGCAAAGAGGTGAACCACTTCAAATTCGGGAAAGCACAGACAACGCAATTGGGAAAAGGCTGTTTAGCCAGCCTTAAAATAATAATAATAATAATAAGTCATTTTCATTTGTTCCAATATCAATTTCTTTTCGTATAGTGGAAGAAGAGCCAGAGAATAGTTCCCACTTCAGAATAAATTACCAGCTTTTCCAAAATTTCTGTCCTGAGGCCTCCAGGGCTATCAAGGTGTGATTTTAAAAAAAACCCTACACCTCTCAGTGTTGGGGAATAAGGAGGATGCAGCTTTGCTTCGGGACTGCGGGTCAGCACCTGCGCATTAGATTTGCTCCACAGCAGTCATTAGGGATAGCTTCAGCCTGGCACCAAAGTTTTTGGCTCAAGCAGCGTAAATACAGCGCAGATAGTGCCTCGCTACCTGCGAAGGGCTCGTCTGTGCTCAGCCTACGTGCGATTCGCGTCGCTTGTCCTGCCTGAAACCACTAATGAGCTTAAGAACTCTTCTGTTTTCTCGGCGCTTAACAAAAATTAAATCCTTCCCTACAAACAAAAATGTTGCTGAGTGCTCAGCCGCCTGCTTTTATGCAAGTACAATGGGTAATCGCTGACTTCGCCTGAGATTCCACCTCGAAGCTCATTACTGAATAATTGGGTGATTCTTGACCTTGCCACAGAGTTTTGGGGTTTGGGGGGCTTGGGGAGGGTGTTTTATGCACTGATACCATGACTTATCCCGAGACTCGGCCTTGAATTTCAGGCGCTGTGCTGTTCGAAACTCCATCTGTCCACTAAGTGGATGTCAATCCAATTTAGGCTTGCATATGTTTCCAAGGAAACCGGTGGAGGCAACGGTGAGAAATGGACCACGGAGGGGCAGGGAAGCGAGCGCACCAGAAGCATTTCTACTTTTCAGTACTCAGACACGATTAAAACCCAGTTAGCTGTAATAACCCTGTACAGGGCAGAGCTTGGAGTGTTGAAATAAAAAGGAAAGTGGCTTCAGGTGCTGCCCCTGAGGTCTTTCCAGCTCTTAGAGCTTTCCGTTTTCCCAAATGGATGATGGCTTTACATAGTGAGGTCCCATTTTCCTCCCGTTCTAGCCGGCTGGAAAACTCGTGCAGCTGTATAAAAACCTGTCCATCCCCTCGGTTGAACAAAGCAAGCTGTAAATGCTTTCTCTCCTACCCAAAGGAGACTCTCTATTAAAAAAAAAAAAAAAAGGAAAAAAAAGTTGCAAGTGCTCAGGCAAATCAAGTATTAGTGTCCTGAGCGTGTTAAAAGAGCAACGAGGCATCTCAGTGCTGTTTCGGAGCACAGCAGTAGCGATGCGCGTTGCCCGAGGAGCAGGGAAGCGGGCGAAGATTTGGCGATTGGCTTCTGATCCCTCGGAGGGTGGCCTCGGGGCTCGTCTTTTACCCAAGGCGAAAGGAAACCTTTAAGATTAGCCCGAGCAGAAAGCCGCGTGGGTTTGGTGCTCTCTGACCTTTTGCAGACCCCGCCAGCCTGCTGCATCGACCACCAGAGAACTCGGGGGACTCGGGGCATCTTCATTATTATTGGGGCTATAAAAAACATCGCCACGCTTCGCTAGCTCTCCCGCAGGGTGGGAAGCACCAGAGTGGTCTGGAGACTCAGCAACAGGATTTGCACTTGGTTTTTGTTCAAGAAATGAGGGTTTTTTCCTCCATCAAGAGGAATTTTCCTTTAATTGAGAGCTTAAATTCTGTAGCAGCCAGAATTGTAAGTCTGCCTTGCTTTCCAGAGAGAGGTGTATTTCTGCCTGCTAATACAGCCATTAAATAAAATGTTTATCTTGGTTATTGAAATGAGTAGCAAGGTTCTCACTTTGGAGCTCTAAAACGGAATATTATCTGTCATTTTAGTTTAAAGAATGCTGCTAGCTTGCTCAGGTCTAAAATATTTTACTGTGACAAATAGCTGAAGCAGAAGCTGAAATCCTGGTGTCTGGGGATATGCTGCGTGGGTATATTGTATCCTTGTGTATTGTAACTGCACTCGGAGGCTGAAACTCCTCAGCTCGAAGCTCTTTGCAGCTGTCGTCCAGCATCAGATCCTCTTTGGATCAAATCTCTGGATATTTGGACTGCCAGCGGCAAGACTGGCTCCGGGGCGGTGGGCTCGGGTGCTGGGACAGCGTGGTGGTGCAGAGGGGGGGCTTTGCAGCGCGTGCTTTTTTTTATTATTATTATTTTATCAGCTGTTTACCCGTCTGTGTCTGTGTGCAGCTGGGGTAAGCGGAGCCTGCTGCAGCTTTATTCCCTCTTCCAGCAGCTCCTGGAAACTTTCCGCCGGTTCTTCCGCCGTTTGACCGGTAGCGGCGAGCGTCTCCCGCTGCCGCTTTGGCTCTGCGTCAGCTGGCAGCTCCCGCAGCTGCAGGCATCCCTCTCCGGTCAGATTTACGACGGTCCAGCTTAGGATTTTGTCTGCCGGTACTGGAATCTGTAGCTCTAAACTGCTCGTATCTCCTATCCTGGCGCTCTTATGCGGGTGACTTGGATGTAGGAGGGCGCTTTTCTTTTCCCCATCCCTCTGCCCCACGTGTTGAGCGTCTCAGTGTGTTTTTGTTCTCGTAGCTCAGTCAGTATTCTCAAATCTCATGTAGCACTTGTAGGATTTTTGTCCCTATCTAACACGCTTAGATGTTTTGAAGCCAGAGGCTGGCTTCAAGGGACCTTCCTGAAAATCCAGTTGGAGGCACCCGCGACATTTCCATAAAACTAGGCTGAACTGCTTAAAAGCTTTGTGGCTCCAAAGAGGACATCTTCATTACGCTCCTTGGCCAGCCATCCGATGTTGGTTTGTCCTCTGGAGTTCAAACTGGCTTCGCGGTGACCAGCACTGATGTGAAATTGAAGTTTTCCAAGACTTGGTGTTGCTGGGCTGCCCTTGGGATGAGGCAGTGCCTCTGTTGGAGACAAATGCCTAAACGGGCCCCTCTCGTAGCTACAAGTTTGCGTGCAAAATGTGCAGGAATGAATGAAATCGGAGTGACTGTAGTGGAGATTTCCACTGAAACTGGAAGCCACGTAAGGATGCTGTTGTAGCCTCGAAACAAGTTGTAGCTCCTGGTGCTCGGGAGTTTATCTGCTCTAGAAGAGGCCCGTCCTGTACGTGAGCTTCTGGTAATTGCAGCGTGGTATAGAGCTATTGCATCGCTTATTTGGGTTAACTAGCTTCTTTTTTGGATGATACATCGCTGAACGTGCGTGCTCTTAAAATGAGACAGTGAAAATTGCAATCAAGCTTTCAAGCACCTGTGCTGACTGTATGGCCCCCACTGCCTGCCACGTACCCGTGGCAGCATCAGGTGTAGAAAAGGACCTTGGAGTGGTCATAGCCCTGCTGTGGGGCAGGGGATGCATCGTACCAAAACATTGCTGACAGATGTTCTTTTAACCTTTCATTTTTAACCTCAACTTCTCCAGGCAGTCTCGTGCTTTTCCTAGCCCAGCAGGAAGGAAAGATGTAGGAAGAATCTTCTTAAATCTCCCTTAGTGCAGTGTAAGTCCTTTCCTTCTTATCCCCTGGAGATGCCATATTGCCGTTTTACACGTTACAGACTTTTTTTTTTCCTCCACCCTTTTAGTTGCATGACTTCAGCCCCTACACCCTCCCCTTGCTGGTTGCTTTGAGTCCCTTGCTGCTTCATCACTTGCCTCGTGTTGGACACAGCACAAAGACATGAGCTGGAGCCTGCTCCCATCTGCTTCCATCCAGCATTCCTGGGCATGTACCCCAGGATGATGTTTAATTTTTTTCTCAAAAGCACAATGTTGTTGACTCATTCAACTTGGCCTCCTCATTAAACCTCAGCTGCTTTCTGCTGAGTGCCACCTTCCTGCCTGTCTGGTGCGTAAATTGTGGATTTGTCCCTGTTGATGGGCATTTAAAAAAAAATCTTTTTAAATGCTTCTCTGGTCTATCAAGATTATACTGTGGAGCCAGTGCTTGTCAAAGACTTGCTTGCTCTCTAAGTGTTACCTGCAGGTGAGCCTTTAACTTGTTAATAAAATATTGAATAGTCTCAGGCCTGCCCTCAGGGAGCCTGCTGTCTGTTGTTGTGTTTTGTCACTGAACTGTTAAGTTTGGGGGAAAAGGCTGTATTTGAGGCTACCTTACAGCGGTTTTCTTCAGGCCATGTATCCCTCATTGGCTCCTGGGGATGTCCAAGGGAGCAGCCTGGGAATAATCGAGGAGCAAAACCCAGCACTTTGCTCCTCCCGCGGAGCGCTAACCAGATTAAGTGGCAGCAACCAGACAGAGTAAATAGATGATTCCCAAATATTTCTCCTTGTAGACATCTGCCATTAGCAGGGCCTGCTCACGTGTAGCTCTCGGGGCATGCTTTCTGGGTAAGGTCGCGTAGCATAACCTCGTAGAGTCCCTATGGGACATGGGGCACCTTCGTTGACCAGAACTCCAAATAATTCAATCTAAAGCTCTCGGGACTGAATGTGTAATGTGTTATCCATTGTTCTTAATTCTTCCCGATTCTTTTTAAAGTCTGTCTTGCCTTCCAGCTGTGCAAGATCCAACGAAACCTGAAAAGTACTTTGGTGTCATTAAATGGCTCGCCTTATTGAAAACGTCTTACTGTACCTATTGCTCTGAAAGCCAAGCTCGTTTAATCACTCCCTCTTTAAATGGCCAAATAGTGTCACGCATGTGTAGGTAGATAAATGCGAGTTAATGAGTGGATATAAAACAAATCGCTCCCAGTGCAGGTCTGCAAATGCTGTCCGGTCCATTTAAAGGGGATATTCGTTGCCATGACTGTTCAAACCTGGGCGCAAGCAAATGCGTGTATTTAAATATATACCTCTAATGATGTGGGTAAAGGATGAAGGGGTTGGGACAGCTTCTAACGGGAGTTAAATGGGCTTCCCTGGAAGTGGCGTTCCAGTGACTGGGCTTTGAGGTTTCGAAAGTGGCTGGGGTCTGAATTACCTGCATTTGGCTTGCAGTACCTGTTATTTTAATATCTATTAACAGTTCTGGAGACACGTAACATCCAGCTGTCTTGCTCGGGAGTTTGCTCTCGTCAGGTTCCTGATGACAACGTCATGCTGGCTGCTGGTGGTTAGAAATGCTCTTCCAGCCCTGCTCCTCTGCTCAGGACCCGTGGCGACGCGGGCATCGATTCCCTCTGCTTTCCTGGGCTGAAAAGATCAAAGTGAGGGTTGCAGCCTCGGCCGGGAGCGGCGGGGCAGCCGTGGCATTTGACATGGTGCATGGTCCATGCGTGGTGCTCGGGCTTCCCCAGCCTACCCCAGACCCCTAATAATCCCACACAGAGCCGATGCTGGGCACTTAAAACCTTGAAGGGCTAATTGCTTAGTAATGAAAAGTGTAATGACCAAGCAATTAACTTTAATCACTTAGTGGCTGGCGGGGATTCGGCTGGTCAGATGAAGACATTAGTAACGTTGGGTTCAAACCTAATATCTCCTCTATGTCTTGTACGAGTGCAGCTGTGACTTAGAATTTCCTGGGCGTTCCACCTGCACGTTGAGCCCCCGCGTCTATAAGCATCTTCCACCTCTCTACCTGCTGCCTCATCAGAGCATGTATTTCAATGTCTAATTAGCTTAACGGAGAGCCAGTTAACAATCTGCTCTTTAAAAAAAAAAACACCTGGCACCAGAAAACCCCTTGTCTGAATTGAGCTGTACAGGTGAGTGTCCTGACACCAACACAGGAATTAAGAAGCTTGTTCTCCTTTGAGAGTTCGGGAAGTGTTGCAGCACCGTTCAGTCGTGCTAATTTTTTTTTGACTGACCTAGTGCATTAAACCAGATGAGCTGTGAAATTTTAAGAGGAACTTTCTCACCTGCCTTGTACTCATTCGTAAATGCTGAGCACTTGCATTAAAAAGAGGGAGGGGCAGAATTACAGTAAGTTTAGCTAGACTTGGTGGTTTTACTGTGGTTGTGACTGTGCTGCTAGAATATGCATGAATATAGACGTATAAGGGTGCTATTAACTGATACCATATTTTGTGTATAAAAAAAACCCCTGCATGTACATTTTTAAATGTATAAAAATATTTCTGTAGAGATGTTTTTAGGTGGGCTAGCTTCTTGATGAAACATGTGGACACCTGATCATTTTTAGGTACTGTGGAGGTAATGGGTAGGCTTGGCGTCTTACAATCTTAATCTTCCCTTCTCGTAGCTGCGGGTTTCTAGATCTGCACAAGTTCTGTCCAATTTGATGAGAATATCCTAAGTTTCAGCCACATCCAAACTACTTTTCCATGAGTAAGTTCAAATGCAGCAAAGTCAGCTCCAGGTGTAAGTTTTAGTGTTCGGTGTAGCACTGCAGTGCTACAAGACACGGTGGAGGAGAGCGTTTGGCTATGTGGATTCTAGTGGGAATGAAAAAGGTTTTGTGGAGTCTGTCTTTGACCTGAGTTCTGGATTGGGATCAAAGTTCTCAAGTGGAGAACTGCTCGGCATGAATCTTCTGTCGCTTGTATTCCTGGGCTGGGGAAGCGTGTGTTCACAGTATTTCAAGTGATGGCAGGAAAGCACAAGTAAAGAAATTGTCTGTTTTTTCTTTTGCAATGTCTGTCCCAGTTTGAGTATAAAGAGGGATCAAAATTTACAGTGGCGACATCTGACATTGCAGAAAGGTGTTGTGCTTTATGGACAACTCGCTTTGTACAGACAGAGCTGGGGCTGAAGTAATACGATGCTTCTAAAAAAAATTGCATAGAAACAATAGGTGCTTCCAAATGAAGGACAATACAGTCTTTAAGTACTTTCTTAGAGCTGAAAATACATCCAGATTACAGTTTTAGTCTGAAGAGGTAGTTATGGTCAATGTATTTCAGCTAGGGATGAGTCAGAACACAGGAATCCTCTAAAATGTTACACGAACTTGTTATTTAACATAGCCTTTTTTTGCATGCCTGGGCTTAAGGCTTCTGTAAGTTTTAAGTCAAGGTTATAAACGTGCATGTCTTACACTTCAAAATCCAATTTCTCATCTACACCCCTCTCAGGGATTATAACTGATATTGCAGCTCCAGGTACTGACTCTGCCAAGGATTCAGATACTGAGGTGGGGCTCTGTGTTTTGGGGGATGCTCTGAAGTTACCAAAAATAAGATAGGATTATTTAGGGGGAGATAAAAATGTTCTTGAAGGTACATTTTGGATCAGATGTTAAGATGTTTAATTAAATGTTACATTGAAGGAATGCCCTGCTCTTCCCTGACTTTCCCGTGTTGTTTTTTTCCCCTCCCCTAAAGCAACTTTTGAGCTTGTCGAGTGGTAACGTGTTGTCTTTGGATCTCAAGGGTGCCGTGCTGACAGTTTCCAACAGAAAGAGTTAAGAGAGTGAACAGAGACCTTTGCGGAGGCAGGCTTACCCGAGAGAGAAGTCCGGATCCAGAGACAGGATGGCAGTGACAGCTTCGCGAAATGGAGAGGAGCTGGCGGGGATGCACCTGCCCTCGAAATCCCCAAAGGCAGCACAGTTTTGCAGATGCGTGTACAATACGTGAAATCACGGAACACCTTGAATTATTTAAGCTGAGCAGCTTGGAGGAAGTCGCTAAGGTGTTTGTGGAAGAGGGGGATGCTAATATATAGAAGAGCTTTAATATTTACTTTAGAAAAATCTTGCACCTTGTTCTTCAAAATAAAGTCTTGGAAGTAATTTGTTATTCCGTTTTGTCCGTGGAAGCAGGAATAGTGCCAGAGCTATCTCAGCAAAGTGACACATGATTGATATTTCACCAGACTCAGCCTTCTGCCGTGGAGGAATTTAGTTTGCATTTTGCATATATGGAAAATCAGATGAGCAGGGCTTGGGTTTTTTTAAACCTTGATTAACTTGATTGGCAAAGCTTGTGCTCCTTCTAAAAACACTACTGTCAAAGCTATTGAAATATTTTTTTTACTTGGTTTTTCAAGCTACTTATAGGTATCTTACTGGGTGCTGTTAGCGTAGCTGTCATGTAGGCAGCTTCACGCTGAACCTATTTAAAGTTCTAGTAGGCAATTCTTTGTAAACAAGTGATATTAAACACATCTAGTGTTTTATATGTAGTAATGGTTGCTGCTGCTGATCTCTGGGGCGTTTCATGAGAATTGCAGAATCTGTAGGGCTGCTGGTGTAGAGGAGGGCGGGGATGAGCATCTGATATTTCCAACGCAGCGTGTCAAAGCAGTGTAAAGGGAGAGATCAAGTTATGATTTCTCAAATGCCGATGTCTCCCAGCTGGGCTTCCTACCGAAAACTTTAATAATCCGTAAACTTTGTCTTTCCCGTTTCTCGGGTGGTGCACCTCCCGTCTTTCCTGGCGCTCCCCTCGCTTGATCTCGGCGGTTTGCCTGCCTTCATTAAAAGGAAACCGTAACGAACGCTGCGCTGGGGAATGATATGGCGAAGGCAGAGTGTCCAAATGTCTCTGAAGCTTGAGTGCCTGGTACAAAGGTTTCAGCCCTGAGAGAGCTGAGCCTGATCTCCACCCCACCTCCACGAGTTCATGTCCTGAGCTTGCAAATGCCCGGGATTTCCTCTGCCATACCTGGGCTTTATTGCAGTGGCATGCTTGGGGCTGGTTGTTCACGGTTCTCACCTTTTCTTTTTTTTTCTTTTTTTTTTAAGATTAGTTTTGAGAGGTGAGAAGCTGATGGTGGGCTTTGCACTGCGGGAATAATTATAGTGTTTGCATTGGCAAAGAAATGGTTTCTGTTTGGGCAGGGATTGGCTTTCTGTGTTTGTTTGCTTGTATCTTTAATGATATGGCTGCATGTTATTTTTCCCCAGGGTCTCTAAATTGCTCTGTGCACAAGCAGATACAGTTCAGAGAAAATATCCAAAGCTGGTGGCTACTGGCCCCAAGTTTTGGGGTGGCCGTGGCTTCGTGCTGGTGCAGCTGTGAGGCTCCCTTGTAGGAGGGGATGACTGCAGGATGGAGGTGCTGAGCAGGAGTAGCTGTACACTGGATCACCCTTAAGACATTCGTTAGCTCAAAGCTGCGTTTGCATCCTTGTACGCTCCTCCCTAACCTGTTGAAAGGCAAAAGAAATGCCTCTGAGTGAGGAAGGATGGTTATTTTATACCTCTCTGTCTAAGTGGATAGAGCAACATCCTGATCTCTGATTACTTCCAATTTTTGCCTTTTTTTTTTTTTGCCCGTTTGGATTTTGGGGGGAGGTGAGGAGCGAGGGTGGCTTTGCTTGTGGGTTAGCACAGCTTTACATCTGTTCTTGAGAGAGTGGGCATGAAACTGTGATTGCTTGTTGAGCTCTAAACTCACCTGAACTGATTTCTCTCTGCGGTTTGGGAAGGCTGAAAACAACAGCAAAAGCATCAAAACTTTCTGCGGGTGTGCAGAAGAATACTGCTTTATGGTCAGGTCACAATCGGGATTGTGGCAACTATTGGGGGTGGAAATCTTTAGTTCTTACAGGCCATAGGAAGTGGTTTTTGCAAGTGTTGGTCATGCTTGTACTAATAGGTGTTCATTGAAGGCTCTGCATTCGGAAATGTTGGTCTTTAATGCAAGTATGTAAACAGACCGTGGCTACGAAGCTCGATCTGGTTTTGGTGGCTGACGTTCGAGTTGCTTGGGTCATGTATTACTTCCTGTACTTTTTCTTTACTATACTGTATACTGAATATTCAGCGTAAGCGGTAGCTTTTCACTGAAAATGTAATACAAAATACGGCATCATAGCATCTGTAATGGGGAAAGGAAAGATGGTGCCTTTCTGAAAAGGAGTGTGCTTTTCCCAGACATCATGGTAGTTCCACAAATAATGCACCTTGTCATTGATTTCAGAGAAGCATCTTTCCAATCTCCCGCAAACTTGAACATAATTCTTCTCCACTGGTATTGAAAGAATTGGCTTTTCCCAGCTAGACAGGAATAAACTGCTTAGTTCAACTTGCGAAAAGAAAAAACCTTTTCTGTGAATGAGGTTTGTTAAGCAGTTGATACAATCTCCTCTCCGAAAGCGGGTGCCTTTCTTTGCCAAAGGATGTACAAGTCTGAGCGCAAACCTCCCCGTAGCTGTGGATGGATCTGTGCAATGAACGCAGCTCTGGCAGCATGAGCTCGCGTGCTGCTGCTAGCCCTGCTGTAGCTGTTAGCGGTGGCAGGGGAGATCGAGCAGAGGCGAAATGCCCTCCCTGCCAGCGCAGGGTGCCCAAATCACTTTGTGATTTCCCAAATCACTTTGCCCAGGGAATTTTGAATTCCACTTGTTTCCTTTGAGACTTGAAAAGGTCCGTTTTGCCCAGGGCAAGCAAGCTGTATGGCGGTGCTGGTGACGAAGCGCCCTTCTGCCCGGGGCTCTGCGCCTGCTCTGGATGCTGGGAAGGCTCCGGTTTATTGGGCTCTCCTGTGCTGAGGTCAGGCTTCGGTGGTACAGCAGTGGTTTCTCTTTTTTCTATCCCCTTTTTCTGTGCGTGTTTTGTTTTGTTTTGTTTTTTTTAATTTTTTTTTGTTCCTCCCCCCCCCATCTCTTGCAAGCACTGCTTGCTGGGGCTGCGGAGAGTGTGAGAACAGACGGAGAAATTTAATTTTGTTTTCCTGCAAAGTGCTTCAGAGCGCTGCCACTAGGCAAGATCTGAAACCAGATAATCGAGGATAGGACAGGCCCTCCCAAGAAATCAGCTGTGCAACTTCTCTGCCAGGGTGTTAACAGGTCTAGCTCACGCTTATGCAAGTGGTCAGCCGTGCAAGCAGGGACTGCACCCCAGCACATTTCATTCTCAGCTTGCCATCGCTTTCAGACAGGTACAGCACTCTTGTTTTAAAGCATCCGATGATAATTGCAGTTGTTTCAGCACTGTAATTCATCACGGGCCACACATGTTCCGCAACACTCCCAGCAATGTGCCTGGAGCACGGGCTTTCACAACTGAGCTATAATTACTGGTGTTGGACCAGGGCGTGGAGCAAGCAGTCCGTATGGCTTCCAGAGATCCTCTCTTGACGGTACAGGAGTTAAAGTAAATCCCAGATCCCTGTTTGCTTGCCTTTTTGAAGCTAAAGAGGCGTGGACTGCATCATCTGGTGCAGCATTCACCTAGTTTTTGAGAGGTGCTGGCAAATGGTTAGGGTTGTGTTGATGAGAGGAAAAACGAGCCTTTTCTGCGGCATAATGAGCTCTGTATAAACAGTTTTCTCTGGAGCATGTGGATGATCGAGCTTTCGATGAGCCTCCAGAGGCAAATCAGGGCTGGACCCCACAAAGACAAATTGCAGTCTGTAACGATTGTAATTTTTCTAAATGTTTGAGGTTGAAAGGATGCTCCTGCTCGTGGGACTCGCGCAGCGTTTAGGCAATTCAGCCTGGGATACCTGATGCTTCTGTGCTTTACCCGCATTTCCAAGAGCTCCTGGGAGGCTTCCTTCATGCAACACGTCCTTTATAGCGCTGAGAACGATTCGACTTTAAAAGCAGCAGGGAGAAAGGAGCCAATCCTCCAGACGCTTACAGTTATAGCGCCGTTGTCACAGCGTAAGCTGCACCAATTTAAAAGAATATAACTTCTTCCAGTAGACAGGGGCTGAAAGTCGACAAAACAATGCTGCTCACAGAGAGGAAGATTCGTGGTGTTGTAACTCTCTGTATATTACTGAAGTGCCAAATGGATTAGAAGCTCTAAAAGCTTTAAATTTCCACGCTTCTGGCATCGTCTCCTTGGAACGAGCGCGTCTCCGTAGTGAAGCTTTGGAAGGGAAATGGTGCTTGAATGGGTAGTCCCAGACTGGTTTCTTCTAATTTCACTTGCAATCAAGTGATGGAGAGGAAGAGACAGATGCTGCAGCTGCATGATTACAGAAAATGCAGCTGTTAACACACTTGCTTATTTTCCTACTAATGAGGCATCAACTCTCTTCTGATTTTGCTGTTTGGGTAGTGCTTTTATTCTAGCAGAAAATTAGACCGGTGCATTTAGTTTTGAATTTTGTCAGTCCGATCTGGTCAGAGTTCTACAGCTGTCAGTGTAATTTTTCCAAACTGGTCCAGTTTGGGGAAGGAAGTAGCGACTGCAGCTAGCTTTAAAATGCTCGGTGGGCTCTGGATGCAGCTGGCTAGACCAAGCTGCTTCGTCAAACTCGTTTCACTTCTAATGGTTACACCTCAGTGTCTCCTTGCCGCTAATCCAGTTCCTCAGCTGCAAGCAGGAGGTGGGTGGTTCTGGTGCAAATATCTTCACTTTCGGTTCTTCAGATTGTGTCGTGATTTCTTTGAGGCTTCTGGGCACGGTCAGTTTTTCCTCTTTGCTTTGTGAAGCCACACAAAGGTAGAAGGAGGACGAACAGCGCTGACGTTCTCCCTTCTCAGCTGAAATGAACGCTGGCTGTAGATAGCTGCTCTTGGTAAGCTCTGCATGACTCTGATTTTTAAGGCATGATATACTGTCAGATATTTTGGTTTCAAGCAGCATTCAGAAGCTCAGCTTGTGTATTATGCTGGGGAAAGAGAGGGGATTAATGGATCCCAGGTAAGTCTGTACTCATCGCTGCTCAGTACTTGTGCCGAGATGTGAATGAGCAGGAATATCCCCACAGCAGTGCGATCCATGTAATACAAGCAATTTTGTAGGCATGGAACGATTCCTTGCTCGTCCAGTGCGCTAAAGATAACTTTTGTTCGATAGAGCGATCCAGTAAGACCACTTGTTTCTGGATGCGTGCCCGTAATGTGGATGCATTGCTAATTTGGTAGGGTTGTTTTCTTCGTGCCTGTTGCGGTACCTCTCCGAAACTGTCAGTGGTCTTGCAGCAAGTCCTCCTTAGCACGAGGCTCGGGGTGGCCCTTTCTGCACCTGCATACGGCGAATCACAGACAACTGGAAAACGCAGCGAATTCTCGGGGCTGAGTGCCTTCAGTGGTTTGGTGGGAGTTTCTCCAAAAGGGATGTCGAGGAACAGACCTCGAACGTTGCATTTGGATTCTGGGGGATACGGAGCCAGTCATTGATATCCCCCCCCCCGCCATCAGTCATGATGGCTTACAATAAATTCACATTGCATACGGATCTGGAACAACAAGATTCATTACAGTTGCTAAACCTGGCTGTTCTCACTTCTATTAGAGAATTATGTCAGAAAAAGGGAGAAAAAAACAACACTCTGGCTTTAATAGCTGCTCTGCGGGTCGTGGCAGTTGTTTTATTGTGATCATATCATGGGGAAGTTCCCTTTGTTGAAACTGAACCTCTTTAACCATGCTTTGTAAGTGACCACTTACAGATGCAAAATCAGTTTATTTTCTACTGATAATTTTGAGCTGCCGCAGAGCAAATGGGATGCAGTCGTGCTTTTGAAAACAAACAGAATTCACCTAACTTTTGACTTGAGGTTTTTAGTGGGGTGTGATCTGGAAAGGTGACCTTCTCTTGGTCTCCAAACTGAATGCTTGAGCAGGTTGGGGAGAAATTTGGCCGATTGTTTGTTTATCCAAGGAACTTGTGGAAATTTTTGAGGGAGCAAAAGTCAGCATTTCTTAACTTTGATCGCATTTCTGCGTGTAGTCCGGTGTTTCTGCTATAAAGCTGAATTTCAGAGGGTTTACAATCATGTGGAAGTGTTGCTGGATGGAGCTGGCGTTTTCTTTGCTGTCACTTAAAAGATTTGCATGGCTGTAATACCAAAACGTGTGGGGTTGGCTTATTTTGTCTTTGCACAAATTTCCAGATATTTAGTTCTTCATCTGCAGATAAGTGCTTTGTAGTATTTGAGCAGCTGAGCTCTGAGTGGGAGAGAGAAAACTTGGAGACCAGATGACAAGGAGGAGATCTATGCAGACATATCCTCCTTCTACTAAAAAGTAATAAATAAAAAGCCTGTGATTGCTTGATTACTGTTGTGCCTAAGAACTCGTTGTGTCAAAGAGCTTACCCGACCGAGACTCTTAAAAAGGATCGCATTGAATCTCCGTGTTCTTCACACTTTAATGCGTTTTTGACTCGATATCTCTAATGTCATCTCTGTATGTTCAACTCGAGTGTTTCTCTTGACATTCCAGTTGCAGTTGTCAGTGATGAAAGCTGGTGTGGAGTATTACTTGTAAATATGCTACAACACACGAGACAGTGCTACCTGTTCTGCACCAGAATACAGATTTTGCATCTGGGCTTTGGAGAGGGGGGTGGTTTTATCGCAGTTGGAGGAAACGTGTGTATTAAAAATCCATTTTCATCTGGAGTATCGGAACTTAAAGCATTCCTATGCTTAGGTTCCGGGAAAAAATATTTTATTTAATCTATTGTTTGCCTTGGCATTCCCCAGGGGGTCAAACAGGGAAGGCGGTCGCTGTGCTGTTAATGATTCTCCACTTCATCGCTGGAGAAATCCCCTTCCTTCAATCTGTACCAAACTTCTTTTTATCTTTTGGGCAGGTCTGGTTTGAACAAAGTCATGTCTAAAGTACCCTGTTTTTAATAGATACCCTTTCTTGTTCAAACACTAACATGCTATAAAGCCTCAGCAAGTGAAGAATGTGTAGTGGTGGCCAGAAGATGACCACTGCTCGCAGAAGAGTGATGAGAGCTAGAGGAGATGGGGGAAACTGATGCTGTTTTTTAAGGCAAGCCATGGTTGTTTCTTTTGTTTTTTTCACCCCTGTGCTACGCATTTCTGCCAGAGGTTCAATCTTTTGTTAGGGACAGCAGAAAATAGGGTTATAGTTGCAAAGAAATCACTGGCCTGTACAAGCTGGGAGAAGTTATCCTCCCCAGGGCATGGTTCTGTAGGATGCCTGGTCTACCACTGCCAAACTTTGGTTTACACATTTTATTTTTTAAATAAAGTCCGCCTGCTCACTCCAAAGGTAGTGTGTGGTTAATATGGTTGCTTGTGCAAGAATTATTCTGATCTGGGGGAAAGCTGTTGGTCTGAATTGATAACCATCCTCCTAATTTCCAATTTCTCCTAATTTCCTTCTAATTTCTAAAATAAGAAAAAAACATGGATACACACAAATGTTTGCTCCCCACGGAGCACTCCAGTTTGGGCACTAGCCATGGGAGTTATCCCACGTGTAACAGGGTGTAAGGCTTCGCTTACTCTAGACATCTCGGGAGGAGTTCGACATCTGCAAAAGCAATGTGCAAACCACAGTGACTTTCAATTCCTAGTTTTCTTTTAGTTAATGCATACATAAGCAAGTCAATTAAAACACATTGGGCTTATTTCAAATAGATAATCTAATTATCAGCTTGATTAAGCCATATCAAATGAACAGTTCTTGTAATTTGGTAGCATTGTTCTCATCACTACAGATGCAGTAGCTTTAATTAGCAGCCTCAAAAGTAGCAGACCAGCGTCAATTGTGTCAATTGAGGGGTGTTGCAGCCAAATACCTGATGCAGGGAGGATCGAACGGCTCCTAGATCGATGCTAATGTGAAGGCTGACACTTTGGTGCCAATAAAGGGAATCTGACTACTTCATAAATACCATTAAATGCAAGCAATTGCCCTTTTCTGTTGTTTCCTATGCTCAGATACAGGCTTAATTAAATCTGTTCCAATGTAACTCAATTAGACTTTTTTTTTTGAATGTTTATGGGTATCACCTACCTGTACCCTTTCTTAGCTTTAAACATAGCTTCTTATGTGAATGTGTGCTCTTTCAAACTGCAAAATTGTTTAATTCCTCAAACGTGTGACACAGGCCTGCTGCGGGTCCCTTGCTGAAGTTGAAATGCAAGAGTACAAAGGTTTGGTAACCCTTCTGCCAAAAATGTAATAACCCTTTTGCTAAAAATGTAACAACCCTTCTGCTAAAAATGAAATGGGGGGAAAAAGAGGGAGGATAAAAAAAAAAAGCAGGCTTAGTTTGCAGCATAGCCCAGGAAGCCAGCAGGTGACTGAAGGTGGAATGATGGAGCTGGAAGGATGCTGTTCCCCTAGCATTGCTTGCTTACTGGCAGCCCGGAGGCCACGCAGGGGTAAGCTCCTGCTCTTGGTGTAGCCAGAAAGCCTTGGACGTGCCTGAAGGTGAGCGGCCGACCTGTGGTACTGATGGGTGGGGTGAAGGTACTCGGGGGTTGCCTGCTTTCCTCGGGGTGCTTCCTCCTGTCCACGCAGACCCCTCGCAGCGTGGTGCTTGGAGCGAGCCGGCCTCCTCCGAGGCTGGCAGGCGGGGTGCGCTGCCAGGAAAAGTTCCCTCCTACGGTAAATCGGGGCCGGAGCGTTTCTGTAACTTTTTACCTGGCTGGGAAAGTCCGGAGGTGGTGGAGCTGGCCGGCTGGGCAGCAGTTTCGTCAGGGTGCTGGGTGTTGGTTTGCTCAGCCGTGCCCTGAGAGGTGGTTCCTGTTCCGCGGGCAGATTCTTATCTCTTCCTTTTTGTGTTTTAGATGCTTGTGTCGGTTTTAACGGTGTCTTGACATACCGTCTAGATGGAAAGTCAGGAATGACGTGGCTGAGTAATTCTTTTCCTCCTGTAAATGCGTTTTGAGGGCCCGTTCGAGCCTCGCTGCCAAACGTGATGATTTGGTTGTTCAGCGTCCACAGCTTTTATAAAATGCGATTGTAGAGAACGACAACAGCAACAGGTAGCCAGGTTCTAACCTGTAAAGGGATTTGCATGTATTTAATTTATTAATGTTGGCAGATTTCCACTTAATAGGCCAAGTTTACTTTTTACGTGAGTAGGTGGACTTTTTGTTTTTCTTCTAATTGTTTCAGAAAATGACAATGAAACAGCCTGCCTGTATCAACATGCAAGCAGTCAAATACCTGGGATTTATTTCTGCTGTGTACCCTGGACCAGGATTCAGATGAGCTTTAGTAGGTTTGATGAGAGTTTGTAATGTGTTAGAGACAGCATCGAGTTAGCAGGGAATGCATTTGGACTGGGAGCTGGGTGAAACAGCTTTCTGGATGTATCCTGGTTTTCCTGGCACCTGTGGCATTTGCTGTCACCACCTTGCCTTTAATTACTGTCATGTTCTATGGCTTCATATTAAACCACATCTCATTGCATCCTGTCTCCTAATTGGCTTAACTGGACGTCACCCAAAAAGACTCGACCGTGTATAGAAACAAGCTTGCCCAAGTATTTCCTAATTGACGGTGCGTTGTGAGCAGGTGGGTCCCTCTCAGCAATATTAATGGATATGTTTTTTTTTCTGTTCATTCTCAGGATTGGACATTGATCCTATGACGCATGCCCGGAAGAAACAACTTTTCCTTCTGAAGCATCCAGCTGGTTCTGCTGGCCAGGCTTCATCCCCAACAGGCGGCAGGAGGATGGACAGGCCCCAGGCAGAGTGTGGCGAGCAAAGGGACGGAGATGCCACCGAAACCAGCTCTCCTAGTGGGTTTGTGGGGACGAACAAAAGCAAGAATTTGCAGGAGGTCCGAAAGACGTACCCGCTGCGGAGACGTCTGCTCCCTTCAGTGAACAAAAAGACCTGCAAAGTGCTCCTCACCAGGCTGGAGGATGTGGCTGGATCTCTGTCGAAGGAGACCCAGAGCTGCAAAAAAAAGGACCTTCCCAGTTGGATGGAGGGGTTGGGACCTACCTTTTTTGCTGAACAAGTTAAGCCTGTGGGAGCAGGGAAGAGTGATTCATCTGGGGAAAAGTGCACAATAACTTATCCAGGGACAGACGAAGACCTTGATACTGCTCCTTCAGAGCCCAGGAAGCGGAGGCTGGCCTCGCTGAACGCGGAGGCTGTGAACAATCTGCTTTTCGAGCGGGACGATGGCTTATTGTCTGGCAGGCGCTTTCGGAGGGATTCCGCCAAAGCCGGTGGAGACTGTACTGTCAAGAGCTTGCATTGCAAAGCCGGTGACAACTGGTCTGCCTTGGAAAAAACAGCTGTGAAAACAGGTAAAGGCAAAAACCGGCACGAGCCCAGTCAGAAATGCAATAGCTGTGACCATTCGCTGGATGAGGTCTTTGATGATGGGACAAAGAGGGAGGACGGTGCTATCTCCTATCATCCCACCCCAAAGAGACTGGCCAGCCTGAATGCTGTGGCCTTTCTGAAGCTGACCCATGAGAAAGACCAGCCCCTGAAGCAGAGGAGTAAATCGGACGGGGAGGGCAAATCCGAGAACCACTGTTCAAAATCTACGCTCAAATGGGCTAAAGCCAGTAGGAAGAATTGTGTCAAGTCCAAAAAGGAAGCAGCTAGTTTAAAAATGGAAGGTCAGCATGGCTGGCGAGGGCTTACCCTCGGTGCTTTTGGGAAAGCGGAGCAGCGGGACTCCTCTAGGCTCTACAGGACGGCTGAAGCTGTCCCTTACGAATCACTGTCTAGCTCCTATGCTAGCACAGAGGGTTTCTACCACAGACTGCCTTTGCTTATGGGTGGACAAGCTTCCATGAAGCCGGAGTATGGAAGACCTGGAGAGAAATCCCCGACTCCCAAACAGGAATTTCATCAGCCTTCCTTTCCCGTGCAGCAGTTCCCTCCCTTGCCTGTTCCTGGGAATCACACGGATTGTGGATGTCTCTATGAATCCTCAGACCTGACTCCATTGAATGGATTTTAC
Source organism: Anseranas semipalmata (assembly GCA_013399115.1). Taxonomy (NCBI): domain Eukaryota; kingdom Metazoa; phylum Chordata; class Aves; order Anseriformes; family Anseranatidae; genus Anseranas; species Anseranas semipalmata. Next base: position 408,593 of record VXAA01005416.1, read on the forward strand.
GTTTGTTATGGCCAAAGTGGATACAGTGGCTACTCTCACTGCTCAGTTTACCCCAAGGATGAGCTTTCGCAATCTGCTACCTGTGAGGGGCTCTTGGTATCGCCTGGCTCCTTGCCATCAGGTGCTCATTTCCAGCCACTCCACTGGTGCAACTCTCCGTACTGTTGTGGAGAAGGAACGGCTATTAACAGCTACAGCGTCTGCGGCGTCGTGCACGTGCCGGAGGGCAGGATCAGCAGCGTGCACGCGGGACGGAACAGCTACCCCTACAAAATGCCTTTTGCAGCAGGTAAGGTACAAAGCGCGAGTGAAATCTTGTTTGGTGTTCCTAGAAGGCGGCCGCTTTGGCACAGCGGCTGGTGAAGGTCTCTCGTGGTTCATCAGAGCTTGGGATCCCAACCGTGGATCGGAAAGAATCCGCTTTTTGCCTCCCCTTCCCCCATTTTTAGCCCAGAGGGTTTTTCCCCACTGAAGAGTCTTACTGGCGTGAAAAGCGTGGAATCGCTGAAAGAATTTAGGCAGCAAGGAGGTGACTCAGGACTTGTGCTGGAGCTAGCCTCTTTGATCCGTGTAAAATACGTGGTTTCAGTTCCTAGATGCTCTGCAAGGCTCCTCGCTATCCCGCTGCGCTGCTGCTAAGCAGACAGTCCAAAGCACGTCAGGCTGCCTTGCCCGTCCGTTCCCGATGCTCTTGGGACTGAAGCGTCTTTGCAGAGCAGTGTGAAGAAGCAGGTGCTGCCTCGGTTGTTAGACTCTCACCGGTAAAAGCCGTGCAGGGGATGCAGTCTTCTAAGATTTTATTAGATCTGATCTGGCAGGGCTGTGCAGTGATTCAGTCTGTCTGTACTGGTTGGACCGATGCTTGAATTGCTTTGCAGTGATGTAAGCGCTGGTACATTGTTAGTTTGGACAGTGGTCCTATATTTGCTCTTAAACAACACTGGAAAATCAGGCATTGAAATGGGGGTGAGTGACAGTGTAAGAGGTGGGGGAGCTCTTTGCCTGGCTCTTTTCTGTCCCGTTTGTTTTTTCAGACTTTGTTCTCCAGCGTGTTTTATCTTGGAGCTTTGCCCTTGCTATTGAAAAATATCTTTTTGAAATATTTAAAACTGGATTGTTGTGCCGTGGTTATCAGACGCCAGTACTTTGTGTAAAAGCCATCAAGCAAGGCACTGCTGCCGCTCAAACAGTGTGGTCCTTGGACAGAGCTGCTGCTTCAGCTGCTGGGAGCGTGAGCGTTAGTGCTTAACTTATGTGCACGTGTTGGAGTCAAAAGGAGGCATGACTTATCCACTCAAAACAGATTTTCAGGTAGGCGGGTGAAGTTTTGGTTCAGTGTTGGGTTTGAGCGAGGCTTTGTCATCTTCCGTTGTAGGAAGCTGCTGAAACTCGGGAGCGTTTGGTTGAAGGATAATTTCCGTTTTCCCTAAATATCTCTGCTGTCATGGTGCTGCTTCCTACGGCAGGGGCTAGACAGTGTTCGCTGGGCGGCTTTGATGCCTTTTAAAGCTGAACCCTTGCAAGACAACCAGCTCAGCAATGTGTTCTCGTCTGACACTTTTCTGCGTAGCACCCCGAGGTCATGACAGCTTACTTTATTCCTGAAATTTTACATGCTGCTGCCTCCAACTTCATGCAACCAGAAGAATTCAGGCAGTGCAGATGAGCTTTTTTCGGAGTTCAGCCCTCCTTGCGCACCCGGTAATTCCTCCTGGTACCAGCAGCAGTAGTTCCAGGGTGTGTATTTACTAGCCATGTGTCACCCGGCTGCTACGATCTTGCTCAGCGTGGCTTAGCAAGCGGCGGGATAATTTCCTTCTCTAGCACATTTTTGGATGCAGTGCGTTCTGGGTTAAAGCTGACTATACGTATAAGTACTTCATGGATCCTGATTTCCTTCCTGTGAGCAACTTGCATTTAAAAGCCTTCACATCAGAATAATTTAGACTTTGTTTTACAGGCTGAAGGACGTCTCCCAGAATATTAACAGGAATTTATGCTTGGGAGTTGATTTTTATATATATGTGTGCCTCTGAAATCTTATCCTTCCCTCGAGTGGGTTATTTTAGTGAATTACAGGATTACTCTGCTTGGAAGCAACAGGCTCCCATCCTGAGAGCATCGGTACGAGGGGATCCAACGTGGCATATGAAATGGTTTGTCTTGTGCCTGTCTTATTTGGTATGTTCAAGTTCCAGCCTAAAAGGGCTTTTGTAAGCAAAATAAGCCAGAGGTGATTCACTGCTCCGTGGGTCCTGTGCCCGCGGAGGCCAGGCAGGATACCTGAACTCGCACCCTGACATCTTGGCTCACTGGGAAAGTTGCTTTGATGTTTGCTGCTCGGGGTCAGCAAACTCTAGCAATGGGCCATAGCAGCCCATACGTCTGCGGTTCAGCAGTGGATTTGTTGCAACCCCCTTAGAGAGGTAGACTAATTTCCCATTACTGCGAGGGGATCTCAGCATTATTCAGCTGTAGATGGGTGACTTTGTGATTTTTATTACCTTTTAATGTTTTTTTAACAGCTCTCCGTTGTGCAGCAGCATGCTCCCACAGACCTGCAGGGTCATGTTCCAGTCTAGAAGCTTCTCCTCGAGGTTGCCCAAAGCTGCCCTATTAGTCACCCCGAGAAGCATGCTTTCAGATTTAGGTGGTAGGGATGCATTATATATTGGTCTGGGAGTTGTCTTCCTGCTGACGCTAGGTAATTCAGATAGAACTTGCTCTTTCCTTGGCCACAGCCTGGTTTGAGGGCTTGTTTTGTGACTTCTGGAGCAGCATGAGGTGTTCTAGGATGCCTTTGAGAGGCAGCATCAGCTGACTTACCTGGTGTGGTTACTACGTCCCCTCAGGGGACGTGGTTTTGCTGAAGGCAGCAATATGCATCATCTTATGTAGTTTTGATCCCTGTCTTTTCATATTTCCGGAGTTAATTTGGAGAATCTTCTCAATTTTCCCCTGATTACTTGAATTCAGCTTTTGGAAAGAAGCTGGCTTCTTCCACTAGTGTGGTTTAATCCTTCCCATCATTTTGATAAGCCTTTTATTTCTTTTATACATATTGACAGGCTGGAGCGCTTTGGACACTGGCCAGTCTTATGTGTATTACTGGCTGGCATGACTTCGGCGGATTTCAGATGGGTTTGTTGTAGTGCAGTGTCATCAGCAGCAACATATTGGAGGATCACAGGCTTAGAAATATCTTTTGCTTTTAGAATCCTGTGACAGCGCGAAATGAAATTACAACGTGAAGGGTCTTTGCTGCTGTAATGCAATAAAGAGAATTTCAGGGGAAAGTGGTGGTACTTTGGGACAGTCTCGATCGTGTAGTTCTCTTAAATTTCAAATGAGATACATGCCTCTTTTTCTTCCCTTCTCTTAGAAGGCTGCAAGTCTCTGGACCAGCTGAACCTCACAATCCCCGTGGCAGGGCACCCCGCGTCACCTGCCCACCCGCTCTCAGGATGTCCTGTACCCAGTGTGCCACCGGCTGCGGAACCCGTTCCTCATCTGCAGACCCCCAACTCTGACCCTCAGACCATGGCCCGAGAATGTCCGCAGAGCTCAAAGCCTCCCAGCGGCTCCAAATCCGGTCTCCGAAATACTACAGGCTGTCTCCACGCCTCTGACAGCAAGGCGGCGGGAGGCCATTCCCATCCAAAGCAGCAGCGCATTAGCCGGCGAAGAGCCACCAACGGCTGGATACCTGTCGGCACAGCCTGCGAGAAGGCTGTCTACGTTGTGGTAGGTGTCTGTGGAGTACTGTGGGGTGTGTGTGTGTGGCCATATCCATTCGAGCATCTTCGGGGGACTAAGATCATGGAGGTTTGGGAGGGCTTGGGGTCTTGTTTCAAGGTAGAGGTGGTTGCTGTACCTTCTAGACCCTCCAGAACCTTCTAGACCTTCTAGAACCTCTTGGACAAGTTGCGAATCAGCAGCCTTTTGGCTGGGCTTTGAGGCCGAGCTGTTGGCTTTGTTTTTCTCGCACGCCCTGCATTACCTTGCACAGCAGGCGGTTTGGAAAGGAAGGAAAACCTGCTACTCCTGTGCTCGCATCAGCTGAAGTGCTGTGATGATGAATGCTTTGGCATTTACGAGGGTGGCACCTGTTGCACCTGTGAGTCCCTCTTACACAGAGATCATCCTCCAGCTTCTTCCTCCTGGGTTAGGTCAAAACTGTCCGAGAAAATAAGGGATGTTTTAGCCTTGCTACAAGGATCAGTTGTCCAAAGGTAGCTCTTGTAAGCTTGTTCTTCTCGCTGATGGTGTCCGTGATCCAGTAGGGATCTCCCAGAATGCACAGAGGACTGAGACAGTGTCCTGGCTACCAGCTGGGTATTTTCTAGCACCCAGTATCCCCTGTTTGTAACTTCCTTGTTGGCATGGCCAGTCACTCCTTTGAGGTCTTCTTGACTGCACTTTCCCATTTATTGCACTCGGGGTCAGAGAGTGGCTCCTGCAAGATGGGAGATTTCCTGCCAGAAAACGTCATTACCTACAGTAAAGTCTGCCTGCCTCTAACAGCTAAATTGGGGGAAGAGATAATATCCTTCATCTTCTTTAAACATAAGAACCGTGGGCTTGAAGGTCAGGACCCACGTGCTGTCTGGCAAGGTGGGACAAGGTGTTGAACCACACTCGGTGAATGTCAGCAGCGAGGGGAGCCGTGGCCCAAGGGGACACATCCGTGCTGCTGCTTGGTGTGATGGCAGAGCCTCGAGCTGCTGGGAGCATCGGCCAGGGAACGGTTTGTAGCATCAGCTCTCGGGGCTGTGAGCAGGTAGCAAGGGCTGTGGGAGGATGAAGCCTGTGAAAGCTGGAGATGGGCCTCTTTCGTCCGTCACTCAGACTTTGACACTTCGAGAGGAGCAGCACACCATTAATCTCCTTAAGTCCTGGCACGTAATGCTTCTGATTTGATTGGCACTCTGGCCAAAGGTTAAACCCATCCTGCTCAGGCATTCTGAAATCAGTTTTCAGAGCAAAAATCAAAAAATAAAGCTCACAGTCTAAAAAGTGATCACTGTGTAACGTTAGCAGGTTCAAAGGAAATGCCCAAAGTCTTGTTACAGAAAGCTTTACTCCGCTGCCTCACTGCTACTGCCTGCCCTGTTCACGTGAAATATTTCATTTTTTATTTGGTTGCGTATGATGTTCATATCAAAGAAACATATAGCATTCAAAATATGCCTAGCTTTCAGTGCCTTCGAATATGAAGAAAATGCACAAGTAGGCAGATAAAATGGTGATTTTTCTGAAGGAGTTTTTTTTTTTTCCAGAATTGAAGGAGCAATTGTTCTTGGTTTAATTTGAAAAATTTGAAATAAGGGTGTTAATTTCACAAATGTGTGCTTTTGTGAGACCTGCCCTCCGGTTGGTGAGCTGTTCCTTTCTGCCAGCACTACACAGGAGAAATAGTTGTGTTTTGTCTCTCGTTTTATTTGAAAACGATGGCCACGTTTGACCTGCAAGCACTTGAATGCTATTCCCCACTGAACTTTCCTTACCTATGAATGCCCGGAGTAATTATTTTGACCTGATCTTTGCTTTTATAAGCCAACACAGTGGGAAAAGGGATGCCAGAAGTGGTCTTGTGCTGTATGACTTCTCTTGGAGTGGAAGCACTTAGCTCTGAGTAGGCTTAGGCAAGTTTTTAATTTGCAGCAGGACCAAAGGAGTCTTGGATCGGGCTAGCAAACAATAAACTAACTTTTTGCCTGTATGCTTGGGTTGCTTTTTCTTTTGTGTGCCAATGCTGTAGAATGAACCTGAACCAGCTGTTCGCAAGAGCTATCAGGCTGTGGAGCGAGATGGGGAGATTATCCGGGTACGAGATACCGTCCTCTTGAAATCAGGACCCAGGAAGAAATCTATGCCGTACGTTGCAAAGATATCAGCTCTGTGGGAAGACCCCAAAACAGGTACTGTGCCAAAAGAGTGCATTTTGCCTCTGTGCTTGACAGGTGAGGGCAGGCTGGAACTGGGGAAGCGATAGATCTTGGGAGAGCTGCAAGCGTGTTAGGTACACTCCACTGCTGCCAGATTGGGTGACAGGGGAAGAGATTAGCTCCATGGATTTTGTTCAGATTGTTCCAGGAACTGAAATGCTCTGTAATGACTAGCCTGGGACTGGTAATCAAAATCTTCCTGGTCATGAAAGCACATAATATCAGCCAAGCGCAAATCTTAGCAATGATCTCTTTTATTATTCCATTGCAGCAGACATCTCGGGAGCTGCTGTTTACTCAAACAGTCTATCCAGCATGTGGGCTGGGAGTTGGTGTGGAGCACGGCTTATCTGCAGAAGCTCTTGATGGGACCTGAGTAGAGGCGATGACTGGAGTAGTGGGGTTTTGATGTTAAGGACCCATATCTGACTAGTGATGTCTGAGCCAACCAAGCTGTGTCAAATGTTGCAAAGGGCAGCTCTTGCTTAAAAGGAAGAAGGAGAAAAAAAAAAAGCTCTTTTTACAAAGTAATAGTGTGTGGTAAGGCCAGTCTTGGTCATGTCATCAAGTGGCAGCAATTCTGGTGTTTATGTGGGAGTTAATTCCGCAAGCACCAAGCTTTGGATGAGCATCTTTTCAGACCACGAGCTGCAATGGAAACTTTTTTTTTAGGGAAACACTTGATTTTTGTGCATAATCGACCTCTGTGATGATGTAACGCAAGTAGAAGGGGGGTGAAGGTTGAAGGTGTAATGGAAAAGCAACGTGACTGACTTTATACAGCTTCTTGCTGTAACAAAAGGACACCTAGTTCAGCATGAAATATTTATCACGGCACAGCTGCCTCTACATGAGCGTTATGGAAATGAAAGGCATGAAGCAGGAGGAGGAAGCTGGATATTAGTGGGGAAACACTATGACAAAACTGAGTCTTGACGTATTGTAATAAATCTTCTTGCAGGGGAGCTGATGATGAGCCTCCTGTGGTATTACAGACCGGAGCACACTCAGGGAGGCCGTAATCCCAGTATGCACCAGGTGAGCCATGTGAATGCAAAACTCGAGGCGAGGGTATCCTGGTACGTCTGTATTTTGGCAAGAAGAGGGGATTAGCCTGAGTATCTTCCTGCATTCCTGGGTGGCCTTAAACTTAGGGGGCTGAGCTTCTGTTTTGAGTAAAATGGAGCTGTCTCTTGGCTGCGGTGCAGCTGTTGCCAGATGTGCGGAGTGGTGCTGCCCTGTCAATGGGCTTTCCCCCAGTCTATTGTCATTTGTGGAAACTGGGCTGTAACAGAAGTTGCTGCGTTTTTCTCGTGGCTGCCTCTGTTAAGTTTTAATATTTCTCCATTTAATCTGAGAAAATCCTGAGCATTAAGTGAAAACTTGTTTTGACTCCTACCTTAGGAGTAAGGAGGAGTGAGTTTATACTGAATCAAGATCAGATGCCTTTCTTTTCAGAAAGGGTGTTCTGATTCACACTGAAACATAGAGCTTGATGCAAAAACTCCCACTGAAATTCTGTAATTTTTATTATGCAGGATGTTGGAGTTGATATGTCATGTGCTGCCTTTGTATCATAAAAATCCCTGAATCTGCTTCTTCAACTCTAGAAATTTGTTTTGTGCAGAGATGCGGATGCATCATCCTTCCCCTGTATAGATTTATGGTGAGAATTACACTGATTTGAGGATGTTGTGCCAGTGTAATAGAGTTCACTCTTAAAAAAGAAAAATGTGTGAATCACTATGACTTCACACCTTGCTCTGCTTTGCTTGGACTTGTGTTGGGTGGCAGAACAAGCTGTTTTTAAACTAGGAATGTAGAATTCATTGCTGTTTTCAACCCACCAAAATCCTTGACGCCTTTCTTCGTTTAAATAGAAGTGTAGCGGTGTGGGAGAACAGGGTTGGGGAACAGTTAGATTATTGTACCTGCCTGATTTGCAGGGCACAGATGAGTTTCTAAACCAAAAGGTGGTACCCTATAGTTTTCTGGTCTGTAAATGAAGCATGACTGTATCCAGTTGCATTTTATTGTAGAGAGTGAGCCAGTAGTCTGGTCAGTAGGAACTGAGCCACTTTTCTGCACACCTGCTTAATTACACAAGACTTCAAATGAGAGATTGCCATGTGGGCTAGTAGCTGCAATGGGCTTGCCAAAGATGACTCAGATACTTTTGATGTAAGAAGTAGACCAAAACCTCAACGTGCAGAAGCAAGGTGTGGCATTTTCAGTTTCTCTGATTAAGCCTGTCCCCAAACGGTGACCTTGTTTTGAGTCTTCCCTTCCAGCCTGCTTCCTCGGGCTGTGAGCAGAAGCAAAGCCTGCAGGTAACGCTTCCAGGCTTGTGCAGAGCATCCTTATTGCCACAGATAATCTTTGTTGATCTAACCACATCTGAAATTCTTTAAAACGGCTCCGTCTGGGTTGTCCCGTATCTAACCAATCCTGCCTGCTGCAGAGCCAAGTTTCCTAAATTACCCTGGGAGAAAAGGCTATTGCTACTTCCCTCACTAAAACAGCCTTTTAAATTGAATTAGGATGAAGAAATGGTTGGAAAAGAACAGGTTGCTTTATCTTTGATATAGAAATGGATTAGAAAGACTCTGATAGTGTGTCACAGGCCATTAGTTAAGACAGCAAAGTGCAATTCAACCTCTCTTTCTACTCTTAGCTGTACAAATGAGCTGCAAGGGTTTCCAGCACAGGAAAGGGAAATGAATGAAGAACATCCCTGGGAGCTCAGCGGAATGTGTGGGTGGGGAGTGCTCCAACCTCCTGCCTGCAGAAGCATTGCTCACTGGGTTTTCTGGATGTGGTCTGAAGGCTCCTTCCAGGTGGATCCTGTACAAACTCAGGTTTAGGATAAGCTGGAGCAAAAGGACCTCTTGCAGGGGTTCTTCTCTTCCTTGATTTCCTGAGCCTCTGCAGGATCTTCCCTGATGAACTCAGCCTTTCCCCCCTCTTACTGTTATTCCCAGGTGTCACAATAGCACTTTTTTCAAAATGCTTTTATTTTTTCCAGTGCAGCACTGCAAAAGCTCACCTCCTGGGACACATCTCAGCGGTGGCCACACGCTGTCTGTCACCCCAGGAGGAAAGAGGAGGCTGAGTGGTGTGGCCGGTAGTGGCCTTGCTGCTGAAGTGCTTTTCTAACACTAGCAGTATGTGTGGGATTTGGACACTTAGCCTCACAGAGTGTGTCGGGGGGTGTTAAATGATGGGAGAACACCTAATGCTTTCCTCACGTGTTGCTGGATAAAATTCTGGTGCTCGCTATAAATAGGTCACAAGACACCTGGCAAGTGTCCGGCTTATTTGAAATACTATCTCTAAAGAGCGTCTGCTCTGAGCATGCTTTCATAGCCTCCTCTTTGAGGTGATGGGTGAAGGCATGGAGCTGGCCCTGCCTCCCTGGGGCTCCTGGCCAGCTGGGCGACCACCTCCTTCCTTCTCTTGCAGAATGAGATCTTTGCCTCCCGGCATCAGGACGAAAACAGTGTTGCCTGCATAGAGGAGAAGTGCTACGTGCTGACCTTTGCAGAGTACTGCAGGTAGGTGGTGCTCTTAACTTGCTGCTGTTCCTGAGACCTGTGTCTGTCTCCAGATCTTGTCACTCCACTTCCAGCCATGACCCAGCAGAACCTTCGCTGCCCTACGGGCTTTGGTCTAGGTGGAGCTGGATGAATTACACTCGCTCTACGTACAAGTTAGATACTGCGATCTGGGAGTGCTTCTTCCACGCTAGACTCATTATGTATCTCGTTTTGTGTATGATATATGCTTTAAGGGGCTTATAAATGTTTGTACTTGTATGATCTTGGTACCACAGCATGTGGACATCAGTGGAGGACAGTGCAGGAAAAACCATAATGCTGGACCTAACTCAGTGGTAAATTAAAACCGAGCAAGGCTGGAAATCATCTTGTACGTCCATCCCCTGTGGTATGCAGATGCCACAGCTAGCTAAAATGCCTGCTGATATGCTTTCGTCAGTGTTGCTGCTGGATCCTAGTATGCGTTCTTGCAGATTTGGCTATATCGGCCGCAGGATCACTCGGAGTAGTGACTAAAGCATTGCAGTTAAACTTGTGCCAACTGAATCGAAACTTGGTCAGTAAGAATTTCAGAGCATCCATATTTATGACTGCCATCCTTGATTGTACAGATGTGCGAGGCAGAATGAAAACAGGGATCGAATGGACGCACAAGTACATAACACGAAATAGTGCTTGAAGTGTCAGTTTTGGTGGCTGTATCTTGTTGCCTTTGAAGTCTTAACACAGAGGGGATTTTTAAATCCTGTTGCTCTTTGTCCTCCTGTGCCTAGCCTAAGGCTCCACTATTTGAATTTCTAAAAACAAACTCTTTTCCAAACTCATTTCAAACTAAATTTTGTTCCTTTTGAAAACTCTAAAACCCAACCTAGGGCTTTGGATTCAAACAGCTCATTTCCCTTCTGACAGTCCAGTCCTCTGGAATAGCTGTTGGCAGGAATTCTTTTGTGCTGTTGTGGGGTAAAGTAACCTTTCAGAGAAGTTCCCTGAAGGCATCCTGAATTCATCTTTTGCCTGCATGGAAGTCTGACAAGGAAATAAAGGTTTTCAGAAGCCAAGAAGCATCTCTAAGTGATTCAGGAGTTGTGGGCTGCTTGAGCTAGCTCTGATCAACTCTCAGAGATGGCTTTTGTCTTTGGTCAGGTTTTCCAAAGGATTTATTAATGTAGGCTGCAAAATCACCAGGCTACAAAATCTAGTCTGTACCATGGGCTCCTGCAAAAGGGTTGTTAATGTATCCTGGATGGAAACAGCTAAGCACCTAGAACAGGAATTTTTCGTGCTCTGGTTTACGAATCTTAGAAGTGCTAGTACAGTTAGCATGAAGCTGTCACTTCCCTGTTGCTCTTAACTGGTGTGAAAGGCTCAACAGGTTTATCCCTGACCAGAGCCAAGCTACTTGACTTGCCATGCTGCAACCAGCTTTTTTAGCCTGGATGCAGATAGAATGGTTGGAGTTTGAAACATGCATGTATAAGGGATATGCATGTATCCACTGTTTGGTGTGAAGCTGGACTGGCTTGAGTGCTTACGAAAACGATATCCTTTTTTCATTAGAGGTTGTCTCGGGAGCTTGTCTGAAACCTGACTTTAACTCCTCCGGGATCACCCTGTAGGTGCACGGCATTCGGTCACTGGGACCTGAAGCCAGTGTGTGCTGCGAGGTCTTGCTCCAACAGCAAGGAGTGGACCTTATCCTGATGCCTCCTTGGGTGGAAAAATTCCTGGGTTTGACCCTTAAACTGCATTGCTTTGGCGCAGTCTTGTGAGAAGGTCGCTTTCGTTGCTGAAGAAACACAGCTGCTGCAGAGCAAGAGCTTTTGGCTGCAAGCGCAACATCCAAGCGTAACGTGGCAGTGGCTACCTAGTCAGCGGTGCCAGCTCCGCTCATCTGCTTTGAAAACAGCTTTTAAAGAGTGGCTGCTGCTTCTCGAGAGAATGCCTTTTGTCAGTTATTCAGGGAGGTGTGGCTGGCTGTGAAATGTTGTAGAAGGTGGTGTGTATTTGCCTGTAACAGGCACAATTTGCTTGAAATGCAGTGTATGACCCTGTCATCGTTGTACCCAGTGCCATTGTGTCCATCTAAACAACAGCCTGATGTATAAGACTTTTCTGTGGCTAATTAACAAAAACAAGGCCAAAGTAGTAATGACGAGGTGGATTAATTGCAATCATCTTCTGTACTATATGGAATCTGCCAGTATAGAAATAAAAACCAACGTGCTGTTTTGTACGGTTCAGTGTGGGAGCAAAAGCAATAGCTGTGTCCTTCTTTTGAGCAAAGGTTAATTGTCCTACATGCTCCCCCCTATGCTCCTTATCCTTGGGCAGCCGTGTTTGTGGCTTCTGGTTAGAAAGACTGACACAAAGGGTGAAGATTGTACAGTGAAAGATGAAATGAGTCCACGCTAACTTTTCCGATGTAATTGCATTGCAGATTTTGTGCCTTGGCAAAGCGTCGAGTCGAAGGGATCCCTGGCAGGAAAGCCATTATGGTTCCTCCCTCGGAAGAGTACTCCACGCCTCTGCACCGCAAGGTGCCCGAGGACACTGACCCCGAGCTGGTTTTCCTCTGTCGTCACGTCTACGATTTCAGACACGGGCGCATCTTGAAGAACCCGCAGTAGCGCAACTCTGCAGTCGGACCGCGGCGAGGGTGAGCAGCGCCGGAGAGCCGATGGCAGGCCGACGGTCTGGGACATCTGTGCACTCTCGACAACTTACCTTGTGCTGCTTGCAGACGAGAGCGCCCAGCGCTCTTTCCTCGGACCGAACAGCATGCGCAGGAGCAGATCCCTGTGGAGGAAGGCAGCAGTTGAAAGCACAGCACTTCGTTAAAAGCATAAATGAAAATATATACCTATAAAATAAATATATGTATATAGATATAGGTACTTGCATATGTAAATCTATATCTATATATGTATCTAGAGATGCATATATTGGGAGGGGTTTGTAGGGGATAAAAGCCAGTAAGCTGAATCCAGAGCCATCGTTGGTGGGAATAGTGGGAAGATGCAGGAGGGATGCTGTGGTGCATTGTATGAATCAAGCTGTGATAGTTCTGTGGTTTTCGCGCCCTGATGTGAAGTGGGAGGACTGAGACCGGTTCCTTGGCAGAGCACAGGAGTCTCCTCTGTCCCACAGGAAAGAGGGAAAATTCCTGGTGAGCGAGAGCTCCTCCGAAATACAGCAGTTGCTTTTGAAGCTACCTGGATGCCGAGTGGCGTTGTGTCATGCTTGAATTGGTTTTGCTCCATTGCGGGGAAGAGGTTGCCCCCCCACCCCATTTTTTTTCTCCTAATCTTTCTCTTCCCCTCACCTTCTTAAGAGCTGTTCCGTGATTCACCGCCTGGACTGAGGCTTGGCAGCCAGGCTTGGAAATCTGCTCCAGCTCAGAGGCAGAGAGGCAGCCAGCAGGATTTACATCCCAGCGTGGTGTTGCAGACAGCCGTGTCTGTCTTAGATGCCCTCACCTGAAGGATTGCGTGCTCCACAAGGCACACTGCCAGCAGGCGTGCATTGCTCTAAAGCTGGGAGCACACAAAGTGGGCTCCGTTGGTGAAAACCATGTTTTCTCCTCTCTTCTGAGTACTGCTCTTGCTCTTATGGTGCAGAGGGCTGTAGCGATAGAAGTGGGTTTACTCTTTCTTCCCAGTTTGTTTTTCTGTAACATCTTTTAACCCCGTGTCTTCAGTGTGAAGAAGCTAGACACTTGGGAGGAGAAATGACAAATGCTTTTTCTTGAGTGTTTTTTGGCTTTTTTTTTTTTTTCCTTAGCCCCCTTTTATGTCACTGTCGTGACCGTGGGTGTCCCATTGAAGCCACCAGCAGAGCTGTCTCAGTGCTGCCTTGCAGCTTCCCCCCATCTCCAAACTCATCCTATCATCTGAGCGAGCTCACCGAAGTGGCTTTGTGGCTCCTGAAAGGAACTGAGTATTGGGAAGGGATTGCATTGACAAATGCAACCCGAGCCCCGCAGATATTTTTTTTGCCTCTTGCCTTACGTGTATAGATCCTAGATAGACTTTAGTTTATCTCAACGCAAGCTGTTGGAGTTGATCCTAAAGCAAACCAAAGGACAGTGTAAGAGTCCGTTGAGTCAGCCACACCAAGCTGGGAATCCGTGTCTAGATTGCACTAATGTGAAGAACGAGAAGCAACGCCGTGTCAGCCCACGCGCCTGCTGGCTGGAGTCACTCCCTGGAACTGGATCTGCATTTTTCCGCTTTTTTGGGGCTTCTGAACGCGTGTTAAATGGTGGAAGTATTGAAACTGCTTTAATGCTGTCCTGTCGGTGGAAGTGGCACTACCTGCACTGCCTGCTGGCATGGTAGGAACAGCTTGCTCCGACAGCTGCACGCCTGCCTGGCCTGGAAAGAATTGAATCCATTACGTGGAAATAGCTTGTTAACACAGGAGATCTCCAGAGATTTGCTCTACATACCAAAGAGGGGAACGTGTCTAGAAGAAGAAGAGGTAAGAGGAGATGACCAGAACTGGCACCTACCACAGTGGGACAGCAAGGCACACATCTCCCTGCTGTTGGTGGACGATTCCTGCTCAGTGTTGCAGAAGGTGCTGGAAGAGCCCTGTTGTTCTTGCCCAGGGGAAAACACCCAGCTCTAGGACATTTGACCCTAGGCGCATAGGCAAGAATTCAGGGGTGAAGCATCTTATCTCATTGATACCTCAAGATACTGTTAGTGTCAAAGTAATTGCTCAGATTTCAGCTTAACAATTAGCTTGGGCACTGGTGGTCTCTTGGAATGATGCAGCTGGGCTGCCCATGCAGCGGTGAATTATTGGGACGGGAGTTGGGAGCGCTTTTGGGGCTCTCGGGTGAATGAAAATGCCGTGGGGTGGAGGTAAGGAGGTGTCGGAGAAAGCGGTCCCTGATGCTGCTGGGAGGAAGGATGCTGGAGAAGCAGAGCTGCTCCTGCCCATTGTGATGGAGGGGATCGTGGCCACCCAGCGCATGGGGGAACAGAGCAGCTGTGCCCTGGGACTGTGGACGCATGGTGACAGCGCGGAAGGTCATGGGAAGCCCTGAGTGCATGTGCTTGGCTCGGTGGGGACTCCGCTGACACCCAGCCTGAAGCAGGCGAGCTGCCCGCGGCCGCCTTCCTCTAGCACAAGTGCCATCGGATGCAGGATGCTCCAAGACCCACCTGCCAGGCCAACCCTGAGCATTGCTGCACAGTCAGGGAAGGGTTTGAAACCCAGCCTTGGAAACCACAGTAACTCGCTGAAATTCCTTCTTCTGACCCCTCTCCCCCCCCTGCTCCCACCTTTGTCCTGGCTCTTCTCCAGGTAGAAGAGAAATTGCGCTCACCCGGGGTTTGGAATGGGCTCTGATCCGTGTCCGGAGAGGACAAATCCTGACTATTCTCATGTTAGAATCTGCTTCAGGCCAAGAACATTGTTTGAGATTCATGTGGTTGCTTATGCTGTTGTGCAAACAGCATGTAAATGAATCGAAATATCTTATCCATAATGAAAATATTTCATGCTTTTTTAATCTATTAGATATGGAAATATTTTTTGAAACTGAAAATGCAGCCGGTAGAATTTAAATTGAAACGTAATACATGTAAAATATATTTTAGTTGATAATTTTGTAAAATGCACTTTTTTTGTGTCTCTTCCCTGGTTTCCCAGATCTGTATTTCAGTGTTTACAGATGGAATGAGAACATTCCCTATACCCTCCTTCTGTGAGAAAGATATATTAGAAGTAATTCTTAAAAAATAAATTTGAAAAATCGTATTGATTTAGAAAACAAATCAGTGCAATGCTGTTCTTCTCTTTCCTGCTTGAGCTTTTGGTATGGGCCACTGCAGGGTGCAGGACTTGAAGTGCTTGGAGGGTGCCAATGTGAGAGCACATTTCAGTGCTCGGGTCCTTGGGGTGAGTGATCACAACACTGTCCCTGGAGGAAAGTGTCCCCATCCTTGCTAGGACACAGCCCTGATGAGGCATCTGGGGAAAAAGGAGTGAGTGCAAGGAGGATCAGTTGGGGGGGATGAATTTTACTTTCTTTTTTTTTTCTCCAAGCTGCTTTCAACAGCTGCTGTCGTAGGAATAGTTAAGTCTCTGCCTTTCAGAGGGAGGAGGTATTAGTGGCAAAGGTTGTCTCCATAAGGCAGGGTGTTAAAGACTGTGCTTTAGAAATGCTGGAAAGGAGCATTTTGAGATGTTTTGAGAAACGCATTTCACGCGGAGTGTCAGATCTAGAAGCTGCCAGCTCACTTGGCATCACTTTTGCCAGCGCAGGAGCATCCCAGCCCTATGGCACCAAATGCATGCTGAGGACAGGTCCAACAAACCATGTGGTCTCCATGGACATCCCCAAAAGGCGAGGGGCTACCCAAGCAGGAGCAAATGCTGAGGGGAATAAAATAACCCACCTGAAATCACGCAGTGGGGTCAGCACTTCTACGAGGAATGGGATCTGTTGGAAAACATCCGTGCATTTGAACGCAGGTGAGTGCAGTCTGAAGGTGCTGAGCTCAGGTGCTCATGGCAAGCAGCAGGTCCTGGGGTGCAAGGCTGAAGCTCCTGGCTTGTGCAAAAGGGTGGTAACGGCTCTTGCATGCTCATCCTTGGTGGGAACAGCTGACGTGGTCCTTGGAGAGCAGCTCGGGTGTTCCCCATGTGGTCCCTGGTGGTTGCTCCTCTGGAGCTGAGTCTCAGGCTCTGTGCTACTGCTCGGCTAGCAGAAAGGCTTTTGCAACGTTTCCTTCTTGGGGCCGGGTGAACTGGGAGAGTTGGCCTCTCCAAGGGACCCCGCAAGGGATTCCCTCCCTCTCTTAGCGATAAAACAACTGCTTGTGATACCTGGGAGCCCATCTGACCCAGCTTTGCTCCCTCGGTTCTGGTTAACTGTGTTTCAACTACCTTGTCTGCTTTCTGCAGCATTAGTTAATGCTTAATGATTTCCAGCTGCCCTCCAGTTTTCCAGGAAAGACCTCTCCTGGGCTCTCATGGGTTTTTGTTCTCCCTGCTGAGATGGTGTTTGATGCTTCCTGGTGCTGTGATGCCTTGGTGGTGGGGCTGTGCTCTCACCAGGGATGCTCAGCACAGGCAGGCAAAGTCCCATTGCAGGCTGCTCCTCTGGGGCACAAAACAATTCTGCCCAGGCCACATGGGGAAGTGGCTCTGCAAGCAAAACACTGGCAAAAAGCTGCTGCCAAAGCCGCTCACCTCGAAACTGCGGTGATCTTGGTAGGGGCTTGGTGCCCTCTGTAACAAGGCCAAGCTGAGCATCCACGGAGCTCCAGGTACAGAGCAGTGGGGAGGAGACATGATTTAGTTCTTGGCTGGGTGGCTGCCCCTTGGAATGGGTTATTTCTATAAATAATACCATGTATTAATTAGTAGGGCCCTTGCACGCCTGGGAAGGGGGAGAATGAGTTCTGGGAACAAAATGAGCGGGATGAAAAAGCGATGGCTGTTACCGACGCTGAATTAGCTCCTAGTTACAGAGAGGGGAGCGAGTGGCGAGCGTGGTTTGTGGCATGAATGCAGATGGGCTGGGCACGGTAACAACATCCTTAAAACACAGGGAGCGGTGCAGCAGCAGAACCGGATTTTGCACCATCTTTTGCTCCCAGGTTGCCTCGAACGGGAGATTTTGAGATTGCCCTGTCGGTGGGAGCAGGGTATGGATGCACAGAGGTGGGACCACCACGCCCAAGCTGCTTTAATCAGCATCCTCTTGCAGCCCTGCCAGCCTCATTAGCCTGTTTTCATGAAGTTCCAGGTCTGACTTCTTTGTGAGATTAGTTTTTTTTTGCCAGAGGATCTTTTGCTTTTTGCTTTCTGTGCCTATCACATTTAATGAGGAGCCCTGTTACCATGCTGCTCCTCGTGGGGAGCTGCAGGCAGGTTAGGGCAAACCTGGAGAATTGGATAAAATAAGAGAATTTGGGCTGAAAAAGGAAACCTTCTTGATAATGAAGTGCAGTAAGCTGTGCATTGTCTCCCTTGGGGAGAAAGGAGCTCGTCCTGTGACATTTAAATTTGCAAGCCAGTGTGGGGTGAGTGGGTATGACATTCCTGACCCTGGATTTTTGATGAAGAACCCATTTGAAACTTTGGAGCTGTGTTTAATGCAAGTAGGATGCTGATGCTAAAACCCCGAGGCATCAGTGAAGTGGTGGCCAAAAATGCGCTCTGTTTGTGTCCCATGTCTCTGGCCAGCTCCTGTATTTCACGAGGCAGTGACAATCTCTCTTAGGGGTTGATTTAAAAGAAAATAAAAATAAAGTTTTTCTGTCCCAGCTTTTCAGGCACAGCAAGCTGAAAAGTTGGGATTAATGTCAAAGAAAATTGGATTTACTGTTGAAATCAGCTACCCAAGGGAGCTGCACTGGGGGCATCCAGCTCTTCTGGAGCCAGTGTTGAACAAATTCAGGCTCCTGTGCCCTTACGACAGTGATGAAGGTAACTGGTAGGGCCCGCTTGCAGGTTCGCATCTGCCCTGGCTTCCACACGTGATGTCTGGAGGCGCAGGGCAGCAGCAGCCTGCTGGGGCTGGCAGGGCAAAGGTGGCACTCAGGGCTGCAGCCATCTGCAGAGGCTTTGGGTGAGGTTTGGCACCGGGACAAGCACGTTGGAGGGATGGGAGGCGTTAAAAAGCACATCCAGAGGCTGGGGAATTAAATCCGTTCAGAGGAACGGGACTGTTCATCCACGTCGCTGGTGTGGCTTCCTGCAGCCTCGGGGTGCTGGTGTGTCTGCTCACCCCGTGGCTTGATGCCGTGCTCGGGAGCTCCCTTGCCAGGGAAAACACGGGCTGGGCTCCTGGCACGTGCTTCTGTGGTCGCGTCCCCACGCGCTTCACCGCCGTGTTTCTCCCTGCAGCTCCCAGCGGAGCAAAACCGAAGCAGCTTTCAGTGCCTGCTCTGGTTACCCAAGCATCTTCCCACCCGGAGCGAAAGCCACGACCTCCTGGTTACGTTTAACTGCTGCTTTAATGCCGCTAATTGTAATCGGCTGTAACGGTGCCAAAACTCGTCCCAGCCAAGAGACGGGAGCAATTTTGGCTGTCGTGTTAGTGTGATGGAGCACTCAGTCACTCGCTCGGCTCGGTCCCGTGAAAGCAGCTGCTGATCAACGAGCAGTACCGGAGCTGAATAACAGCGAAGTTAACCTCGTAACGTTTGTCCCTGCTGCAACCCTGTGTCAGGAGTGGAGGCCGAAGCCTTTCCTTGCTGTGGTGAAGCTGCAGGTCGCCCCACGTGGTGCCATTTTTCCAGAAAAAACAAGGTGTGCGTTGCTGGAGGCCGGCTCCTGCGGTAAGACATCAGCAGAGAGGTAACATGTCCCATGCGGCCCCGGGGAAAGGAGCCTGCGTGGTGGGGACCGGCTGGAACCACGTTGCTCCAATCTCCTGCAAACCCCAGAAATTCAGCTAAATCAGCCCTTCTTTTTAAGTTGCCCTGTAACGGCATCAGGGGTTGAGGGTACACATGCTGTTTCAATTATTCTTGTTCTTCCAAAAGCGGGTCTAAAACATAGGTTGAGAGCTCTGTGCTCTCCTGGAGGAGATTTTGGGGTAGACATCATCCACTGACCCACCTGAAAGTCATCTTTCCTTCTTTGCTAGAAAATGCATATGTGCGCTACTCATACATTCAACACAGGACGGGATCGTGTGCGTGGCCGCCAGCCTTGGCAAAGGAGCCCCCGCCGCAATGCAAATTCACTGTACTGCTCTGCGCTGATGGAGGTAATTAATAACGGGAAACGCCGCGATGGTGGTTTCGATTTAATGTGGCGAGATAATTTCTAGTAACACAAAGCCAAGTCACTGCCGTGGAAGCGAGCGTGGCATTTGTGTCACTTGTTGCTATAGGGATGAGATGGCTTTCCCGTCGGAGCCTCTAGTGAGAGCGGCTAATCCATTTTTAAGTGGAAAGGATATTTAATAAAGGAAACAATTTAAACTGGATTTACACAATATGCTGCATGGAAGCACCATTTATTCTGTGGCTTTGTATTTAATTTTTATATCTCTGTAAACCTCTCTGGATTGTTCTGTAGAAAGAAGCTGCAGTTGGAGTGGGTTTGGCTGCCCAGTAATTCTTAAAAGCAGATCTACTTAGCCGTGCTAAACCAAGCCAGCATCTCGATGAATATTTTCCATTCTCCATTGCAGTCAGGGCACGGGAATACAGACATTAGAAAAGAGACAAACTGTTCTAGTGGAAAAAGGTATTTTTGAAAGGGTATTGAGCAAAAGCTTGTCAACACAGGGTCAGGAGAACCTGGTTTCAGCATCAGCAAACATCGTCCTCTGTCGTTTGTGCAAGGCAAGCAAGGAGGGAGGCTTTTGCCTTTAGCTTGTTGGTTTGTGTTTATCCTACGGGAGAAGCAGCTGCATACAGTACTTGGTAATAAGCCAGGAGTGGCAGGGTGATGCATGTGGGTGTTACCTGGGTACTAACTGACTCTCGCCTAAAATTAATTCTGCCTTTTGGAGGTGTGTGTCACACACCTCGTTGCAGATAATGCTGTGCTTGTCTGCACAGACTTCACAGCAAAGTGGAAGAGAAATCAGCCCCTGTGCAAGCATCTCTTAAACACCATCCGGGTTGCTAGAAGCAGTTTTCTTCGTTGCTCCAAGTTTTCTCTGCTCCCACAAATGATGGGGTTCGCAGTACGATGTGCTCAGCTGTCATGGTAGCGCCTGGCCGTGTTTAGTGCTTGATGAATGAGATGGTTATGGAAAACCTGGCGGGATTTCCCCTTGGGAAGCAGTTTGGGACTGTTCCGCAGCATTACTGCTTTCCGCACTGGGGACGTCACGGTTTCGAAAACATCGAGTGCACTGGGAAGAGTGGGTAAGAAAACTTTTCTCCTTTCCTCTCCAAAAGGTGAACTCTTCGTATTCATTAGTGCCATGATTCAGGCTCTCTGGGTTTTCTCCTGTGCCGTGAACAAGCCGATTTTTTATTTTATTTTATTTTAATGTGTAGAGTTTGAAAAAGCTGTCGATAGCGGCTCATCTTTTCAAAGCACTGAGCATCTTTTTGGCAGTGCTTGAGCCCGGCGATTAAAACGCAGAGCGCTGGGTGCAGGAAGGGGCACGTGCGTGCACCAGCTGTCCCCTGCTACCCATGGGGACAAGAATATTAAATTCTTAAAGGGGTCACACTCTAAATTGCTCAAAATTGAGGGTGGTTTCTCAGCTAAATGCTTTCCCCCCGTCCCAGGCTGGGATGGGGTAGTGGGGATGTTTCTTGTTTTCCCACCGCAGCTCCAAAATCTTCCTTTTTGTATCAGAGCTGGAGTGCAGCAAATAAGTAGGGTTGAGTTAATACCACGCTGTATAATTACAGTCTATAAAAAGGGAATTATATGGCATGTTAGCGCCATTTATTTTACCGTATTAGCTGCTGTCGTGCACACAAATGAGCACGGTTGGGTTTTGTTCTCGCCTCCCTGTGAGATGAAAGCCGAAACACCCGCTGTGAACGGATTTCCTAAAGGGAGCGGGAACGCCAGGAGCTGCTTGAATGCCCGGTGCCAGCAACCCTGCAGGCGTGTGGGTCTGGAAACGTGGATCTGGGAAAGCAGCAGGGCTTGCCTGCAATGCCAACCCCATTTTTAGAGTCTTCATCCAGCAACAAGCAGAGATGCTCCTGACTTCTAATTTTTTTTTTTTTCTGATATTTGAGAAAGTTTGCTTGCAACTTAAATTTCCTCCTTTGCAAGGGCTTTCATGAGAAATTGTGATCTAAGGAGGATGACTGTGGTCCTGGCTGGAGATCAAACCACTTTTGTACTGCCTTAAGGTTGTGGTGAGCACGGTGTGGAGGATTGTGTCCCAAAGCAAGATGTGGGGCAGAGTGCTGGGAGCTGCCTCTACCCCGTGCAAGATGTCCCATCTGTCCATGCACAGCCCCTGGGATGGACCATTGCGGTGGGGAAGGTACCATTATAATCTTATAATAAACCTGGGGGAAAGAGGATTTCTTTGTTAAAGGGTCAAACTTCCAGTCCTCAATCTTCTAGTGTCAGAATTGCAATACCTGTGTTAGATTCCTAATTATCTTTTCTAAAATTATGGGAAAAAAGTGCCATTTTTATTATTTATACATGGGGAAGACACCGGCCAATGCTTTTCTGTAGAAAGCCTCATTTCTCCATGGTAAGGAAGCAAGAGGAAGCAGATTTACTTATTTTATTATTCTTGAGGTTTCTTTTAAAATCATCCAGTTGGGACAGATGGAGTCCTTGAGTTCTTGTTCAAGTCACTTCTGTTACTTTGTCTAATTAAAATGGCACATGTTCTGTAATAATTTATTTTTCGGAAGATTGAAGCTTTCTCTTTTCTGTTTCCCACTACCCAGATCCCGAGTTACCTCCTCAATTTCCTACTCTTGAATGCTCATATCCCAAACTACCTTTATGTTGATACATTTGCAAGGAGAAAACCTGTGTCTGCCAAGCACCTAGAGACCTAAACGATGCTCTCAATCAACCTTCATCACTCCAGCCAACAGTTTTGTGGCAACTTGAGGTATACCCATCAAATCCAGCCCAGCGTGCATCTTCCCTTGCCCATCCACAGAGCTGCCCCAGGCGATGCTCATGGGATATTAACAGCATTAAGAAATACTCTGTTTAGTGGAAACGTGGTGGTGAAATAGGTGGGCATGGGGGCTCATATGTTTTGCCTTTTCTTTTAAAGCAGCAGAACTAGGGCAGGGTGCATCCTGTTGTGCTTGGGGATCATTCACCCCAGCCATCCAGAAGGCCACGCTTTTCTTGATCAAGTAATTGCTCCTCTTTGAAGGCTTGGTTGGGGTGATGGGTGGTTGCAAGGGAATGGTTGAATGACTCTTGTGCTAGGATGCCCTGACGAGGCAACGCTCATTATTTTGGAGTCTGGCAGCCTGGACTCCATGCAGATGGCACAACTCTTCCAGCCAACCTTCTCCAATGCTTGACTGTCCTCTTGAGGACAAGTTATTAACTCCAGTTTGAACCTCCCTTTTTTAACTTACACCTATCATTTCTCATCTTCCAGCACCCATCAATACCACTCTCCAACCCCCCTCTTAAACAAATTTCCTGGGGCAAAGTATCCAGTTTGTGGGCTGTTCCTTGCATGAAAAGACACTGCAAATGAAAATAGCTACCTCTTTGACCTCAGCCCTGTTTTCCTGCCTCGTGATGATAATTTCTAGCATCAGAGATGAGATGCTGCTTGTTTTGGAGGTGTCAGAGCAGATCCAGTCCTTGCTCTGCTGCCTGTGAAATTAGGTGGTCACAAAAATGTTAGTCTTATTCAAGGAGCAAGTGCCAAAAACTTGCTGCTGTGAGGAAGTTGTGCTGGCAAGGCACCTTGGGCATGGTAAGTGTCCCGGGCTCTGACTACATCCATTTTGCTCATTTATCCAGAAAAGAAATTGCTATTTCTTAACTGTCATTTGGGTTTGATTTTGTTTTATGAAGGAATGTAAGCAATTTCTTTCTGCTCAGAGATGTCAGACCCAGAAAAGCATTATTAGATGCCATGTAGCATTGCCTTTCCTTACAGATATTTCTGTCTTTCAACCGAAGCTTGGGAGGAAAATATATAACGGAGTATTTCTAACCATCTATCAACCCTGCATCAGTAAGAACAATGTATTTTCACAATACGGCCCACCCATCCGACACTTTTTCCCCACTGAAAATAATGCCCTGTCCAGCATGTTAATAGCAGATCTCTAATCCAAAAATGTCATCTATTGAGGATGTGGCAAAGCGAAGCCCTGCAGCAATTTCCGTTTCTGTGGATCAGTCTTGCTGCTGCAGCATCCCTGCCATGGGTGGCAAGTCGCTTAGTGCTATCGCTCATGCAGAGTGCTGCACTGACTCTGAACTTTCCCTGTTATTGAAGCGTGCAAAGCTGGCTGTGGTGGGTAATGAGGCCGGTGGCAATCTCTGAAAAAGACCTGCAGGACTCGTAACTTCATTACAGCCCCACCAGAGCTGTTTGGGAGCCTCAGGCAACTGCTTGTTGTAAAGAGGAGCAGATATACCTAGAATGAGTTCAGAGACTTTGAGACCCTCTGGCAACACAAGTTTCAGAGCTGTGTAGGATTTAATGTGTGTTCATACTGAAAATTGATGATAAAGCCACAGCTGACTGCTGACATTAGTGATGTCTGGTGTGTGTGAAACTGGTAGGCAGGGATAGCCCTGGTCTGGAAGGGTTGGGAGGGATTTGAGATTGACCAGTGGAGGATGAAGAGTAGAAAAAGTGAGTTTTGGTTTCTACTGACTTGAAATTGCATGTGCTCAGCCTGGGAAGGGCTTCTGCACATTGACCTGTTCTTCTTCAGAAGACCTGGGAGCAACTGCCCATGGCCGGTGCCAGGAAAGCTCCGACTCGGAGCTGCCGTTACCGAAACGCTGGCCCCTGCGCTATTTCTGAACTTCCCCTGACCTCCTGCCCAGCTGGAGCAGGTTTGAGCACTGGTTCCTATGCGGTACATGTAGCCCCAGTGGGGAACATACAGCCTTGCAGCATCCTGCCCAACAAACTTGCTGTCCTTGTGAGCCCAGGGACATGTCCCTTCCTCCCTCCTGGCATCAGCATCCAGCATGTGCTGGGAAGCTGGCAAAGCCAAGGTGGGACAAGCTGCTATGGGTTCTACTGACCATGTGTGGTGGTGTTTTCCTTGCACAGAGGAACTAAAACTCCTGACAAGGCTCAGTTCCAAGGCAATTGCATAGTTATGCACAACAGAGCAGGGAAAAATGACATAAACTCAGCATAAGGTCTTTGCAAGTTCAGCCAGCTGCATATCAATTAATTTGCAGTTGCAAGATAAGCAGATCCTTCAGCACTACATTTTCTTTGAAAATAGTGATTTCTGTTATGAGCAAGATAGACCTAGCCTATCATAACAATCTTCTCTGAATTATTTAGCATATTCATCCAGTATGTTTGACTCGTCTTAAAAAGACTTTTTTCCTAGAGATAAGAAACTCTGCTTTATATAGAAGCCATTTCACAATCAGCTCACTATGCTTATCCACTTCCTTAAGAGGCTTTATTATACAAAATTACTGGATAATCTGTGGACACGCCGCCACAACATCAGATCTCTTCTTCAAGCTTTGCTTGTTTTACTTTTTGATCTGGAGCTGCTCGTATCAGTCCAAGAGGTCCCATTTTGCCCACATATACTTGTCACTATCCTGTCACACTGCACTGTGCTTGTTTGAAAAGTTGATATCAGCTCAAACAAGTTGTTCTTCAGAGAACTGTTGTTTTTTTTTTTGTTTTTTGTTTTTTTTTTTTTTTGCTATGCTTTTTGGGGGGGCCTCATGCATTCTTACTTTTTGCAGTCTCTCAGACCAAAATAAATATCTTACCCGAATGACCAGCAGGGCCTTGGTAGGGCATGTGGCAGTGCTTGTGGTGACAATTGGTGTCTGACCTCACTCTGATCTGGAAGAACATGGATGTCTTTCAGTCTTTCTCTCCATCCCCTATAGGAATTGGCACTTTCTTTAATAGACCACCATTTCTGGTAGCCAGGGCTGAATTCTACAGTCCATTTTAAACCTGAGTGTCCCCCTCATAAATGTTGCTGGGAGACCAGCTCAATGTAATGCAGATAATATAATGTATATAATAACAATAAATTATAACGTTGCTTTTCTGCTCGTGTGAGTTCACAGTCAGCAAAACCCCTAGAGAATTATTCAACACCAGTTGGTGGTTACCTGGGGGTGGAGGTCTGCTGCTGTTATGGTGAGAGGGAACGTGCTCCTGTCCCCTTGGGCTGGGCCTGGGACTTGGGCTGGACAGGCAACAGACTGAGGTTTTCTGTTCCTGCTCTCAGGAATGGCCTTTGCAGGGCTGGCAAGAGCTGTTTCGCCATGGATTGCAATGAGAAGCTTGGATGAGGCATCCAAGTTTGCCAACTCTGTGCTCTTAAGGCAAAAGTGAATGGTGGAGTCCAAAAGGAGCTTGAAAAGTGCTGTGTGAATTATAAAAAGCCTATTCTTATATCCTTAAGAAAGAAGTAAATGTGGGGAAGAGGCTGCTGTTACACCCCCAGGTAGATGAGGATCGCTCTTAGATCTGGCAAAGCATCTCTATGGGCACAGCTGTGTGGGTTTTCCTTGTTCCATGGTGCTGTGTATATAGCCACGGGATGCAAACAATTTACTGTGACTTGGTGAATGCATCTCTCTTCTGCACCATTTATAGGGACTTTAAGATTCCTATGGATGAAAGGTGCAGTTTAAGTGCAGGCCATGATTTACCCATATATAGTAATGACAGCTGGGTTTGGTTAATCCATTGGGCATGCTGTAAAGCCTGCCTGTTTTCCCAAGCACTCACAGTGGGGGTGGATTGAGAAGGTTACTCTGTGCAGTTATAAGTGTTGCTGGTATAGGGGACAAACAGTGCTGTGGGCTGCATGCGCTGCGTTACAGGAGACATGGATTTTTACGGTGTCTGTGGATGTCTCTTTTTAAATGTGAAAAAGCAAAGGAATAGACTCTTAAATTTTACATTTTAGTAAGCACACTTTATTTCAGGCAGTCTTCAAGGTAGTTTCTTAACACAATGCTCTACATGCTCCGGCAAGCTCCAGTGATAACATCAGTTTGCTGTGGCTAGTCATTATGCACTAGTCTGGGCTAGGATGACGACTACTGCAGAAATACTTACCTGCAATGGAGAAACAAGCATCAAAATTTGTCCAGAGTGCACCAGCACCATGAAGTCAGCAGATCAGTTAGATGAAACAGCAGATCTGCAAGCCTCGTCCTTCCCAAACTCACAGTTTCCAATTAGGATCAGCGAGAAGCTCACAGATGCAGTCATCATCAGGCCTTCTGTTTCCATGTGTGTCTTGTGCGTGGTTACTATAATTGTGGCAGAGCCAGAATACATATTTACTTGGTCAAAATGAGGAGGGGGTTGCCCTTAGTTATTTGGAATAAAGTGACAAAGGTAAACAGGTGAGGTTTGAAAGAATCTTGAAAAGGGCTGTGAATCATTAAAAATCCTCCTTATATATCTGTAAGAAAGAACTAAACAATTTCATCACTTGTGCTTTGCAATACAAGCTTATAAGCAACTCACAGTAGCCTAAACATAGGGTTTCTTAGTGACATTTAATGTTCTAAATATATGTTTTCCGAAGAAATGGACTTCTGAAATACATTCCACTAGTTCTGCACACTCTGAATGTGGGGCTTCTTTCAACTGTTTTGAAGATCTAATTTATTAACATGCAGAGTGAGCATTAGGCACATTCAGTATAACCAGTTAATTTTTTTCAGTGACATGGGGTTTAGCCTTGCAAATGAACAACACAGCACCCTGTATCCTGTATTTTCTTAGCTGTGTTGTTTCTATAGAGATTTTGCATCCTACCTAAGACCAATCCTTAAATCAAAGTTTCCTTGCATACCTAGGAGAAAAATGATCTGACTGACATCTTGGACAGTCTCCTATCTAGCAGTCTGGAGTACACATTCAGAACTCCTCGGTTACCATATATAACTACTCTAGACCTATAGATATTGCAAGTGAATAGAAGCAAAGGAGGGCAAGAGGTGCTAGAGTAGCATGCCTTCTAAGAAATAAAAATTTCCCTTGGCTGCTTTGGAAATAGTATTAGTGCCTTTACCAGCGTTTACTATAATCAGTCTTCTTCTCTAAGATGCAGGCTTTCCAAGTAGGCCTGTTTCTCATTTCAGTGCCACAGATTACATACGTTGGCACAGCTTCAGTTTACGCTGGTATGGAGATCAAAATCAGATCCTTGGACCTGCCCTCTGAAATCATATCAGAAATCTGGTAACGTTACAGATTGTGCAAATTTACAGCTGTGCTGCTGATCACAGTGTAGAATGTACAGTATCTTCCTAAAGCTAATGCTATATTTACATCAAAATAAAACTGTAAAATGTAAAATAATCTAGCTTCAGGCTCTCGCGCTTCACTACAAATACGTTGTCTGCCTTGGCTGACAAAACGCTCTTGGCTCTTGATCAAAGAAAACTAAGTGGAAGCTGTTTTCTCTTGATGTTAAGAAAGCTTTTGACAGAGTCCCTGGAAGACTTGTTCAGAAGCACAAGCCCTGTGGTATGCTCTGAAAGTGCATTGAAGAAAAATATGCTGAACAATACAAGTCTGACATGATTTCTGCTCCGGAAAAGGCTGTATTTAGAAACTGCATCCTTATGGCTGGCTTAATGCTACCTGCTGCCCAGGCTGCCTACCTGGCTCCAATTACAAGCCTCTGGTTACAGCTTGTCACTACTTCTAGCATTCGCTTTAGGCGGAGGTGGTGCGAGGAGAACTTCAGCTTGAGTCATTCAGCCAATTTCAAGAACAAGACTTGGAGGAAGTGCCTACAGAGGTTTAGAAATACTTTTCTTTGGCTTTCAGGTGGTGGCACAGCTGTTCCCAGCCTGGACTTTCCTCTCTGCACAGTGCCCAAGGAGCTGCAGACAGCTCGCAAGGTAACTTAAATCACTCTCTTCCACTTTCAGTGCTGAGACTGTGCAATAAAACGTTAAAGGGTTAAAGAAAGTGTGCCATAACTACTAATTAACGGTAGTCTGACTTAATGAAGTGTTGTGGAAAATGCAGGCTACAGCCATCTAATTAAAGCCTGTATCACTC
>VXAA01005416.1:438266-466175 GCA_013399115.1 Anseranas semipalmata
CTGCCCTCCATGCTGATGTTCGGCGTGATCCTGGCCTCCAGCGGGCTGCTGCTGATGATCGAGAAGGGCATCCTGGCCGAGGTGAAGCCACCCCCGCTGTACCCCGCGACGGGGGAGCTCTCCCGGCGGGTGGGCGGTGGGGAGGCCCCCGGCGACCTCGACCGTGAGGTGCTGCGGGACATCCGCAACCGCACCATCCGCTCGGTCTGCGGGCAGCGGGCCATGCCCCGCAGCGTCTGGGAGCTGCCGGCTGGCCAGCGGCGGACGGTCCTCCGTCACCTCCTGGTCAGCGACAAGTACCGCTTCTTGTACTGCTACGTCCCCAAGGTGGCCTGCTCCAACTGGAAGCGCATCCTGAAGGTGCTGGACGGGGCGCTGGAGAGCGTCGACGTCAAGCTCAAGATGGACCACAAGAGCGACCTGGTGTTCCTGGGGGACATGAAGCCAGATGAGATCAACTACCGCCTGAAGAACTACTACAAGTTCATCTTCGTGCGAAACCCCGCGGAGAGGCTGCTGTCGGCCTACAGGAATAAGTTTGGGGAGATCAAGGAGTACCAGCTGAAGTACGGGGTGGAGATTGTGAGGCGGTACCGGAAGAATGGGGGGAAGTCGGCGGGTGACGACGTGACCTTCTCCGAGTTTCTCCGCTACCTGCTGGATGAGGAGGTGGAGAGGATGAACGAGCACTGGATGCCCATCTACAACCTGTGCCAGCCCTGCGCCGTCAGGTACGACTTCATCGGCTCCTACGAGCGGCTGAACGAGGACGCAAACCATGTCCTCGAGAAAGTTCAGGCGCCCTCCTTTATCCGCTTCCCAGAAAGGCAGTCGTGGTACAAGCCCGTGACAGCAGAAACACTCCATTACTACCTATGCAACACCCAACGCAGGCTGATAAAAGAGCTGCTACCAAAATATATCCTGGATTTCTCCCTCTTTGCCTATCCCCTTCCCAACGTAACCAGCGAATTCTGTAGGCAATGAGTTTTTTGTTTCAGGATCTGGCATAAATTCTGCCTACACTGCAAGGAGTTGCTAAGACAGCAATTGCTACAAATACTGTATTGCTGCAGGGCCTGTGAAGCACTCCTCTATGCATAATTTCTTAATTTTATACTTTTAAAACACTCTTCATATAATTTTATATATTGCCTTTTCTGCTAGAATACTTTTTGTATTGTACCAATTTTACCATGTACATATGCCGCTGACTTGAGCACAATAGCTTTTGTAAATCTATTTTGCTTCAAATTCTTTTTATGGCACGGCATGGAAAACTTTTATAAGGAAGTCAAGAAATTGATATTTTAAGTATTCTTCCTCCTTTTTTTGTTTTAGTACTACATAGTGTGCAGCTGAATCACAGTCATAACTTAATGTAGTGGTTGATGCATTGAAAGTTAGCGCTGTTAAAACTGGTCCTAGGTTAGACTGGAGACAGTTTTTCAGGTATGAGTAGAACAAAAAGCTTTTAAAACTTGGGCCTATTTATCCTTTATTTTGTCATTTATAGATGGTGGTTAAATGAGGCTGTTCTTTTTTTTTTTTTTCCTGTGACAACAGCAGTACCTCTGTTGTCGTCGTTTTTTTTCTTTTAATTACTAACCATTGAAATAAAACTAGCGATAAGATAATAAAAAACTTCATTTTGTGTGATTTAAGATATGAAAATGCAAGTTATTTACCCAGCATAACATTATCAGATGCAAATTCAAGCCCTAACAATTTGCTCTTCTCTTTCTTTTTAAAGTAAAACAATACAGGATTCTGATAAGATCAAAAGCCATCATGGCTCTTATGACAGAAAACAAACAAAAAAACCAAAGTGTGCCTGCTCACAGCCTCCGTGGTTGCCTGTGTGCCCACATGCATTGCAAACCACAGTAGAAAAACACTTTCTCTAGCCATGTTTGAAACAATGGCAATTTGAGGATTAGTTCTTCTGGATGTGCACACCATTTTTGTAGCTATTTGTATTTAATTATGACTGTTAAATTGTAAAAGTTTGGGACATAATGTACAATGTTGTTCTGGAGGCTGTGTCCTCCTTTTTAATAAAGTTTTTATATGAACTAGTCTGTTGCTTTGTGCTTTTCTTCGATGTTAATGTTTATTTCCTTCTTGTGAGAGGCCTTCTTCCCCTTGTGCTAAGCGCAAAAGTATGACAAATAGGCAATTCCTGCCTTGAATAATTTGTGTTTTAAGTGTCAGAGCAGTGGTAACAAGTGGAGAAAGAAACGCATCCAAGACAAACAGCAAAACAATTGGACGACTCAGGCAGTTGGATGAAAAGCAGCAGTCAGCAGGAAAATAGGCACCTAATTTGCAGTGGAGTTGATAGAAAGCAGTGCGGATGGATTTCAGACGGCAGGGACTTGGTGGTATCCTGGGACTAATCTCTCAAAAAAGTGACAGGAAAATTAATATTTTATTTTATTTTTTTAGTAAGATTTCCAAAACTGCCTGGAAGAAGGGCATGGAGTCCCATTCAACTGAACTCAAGGTGGAGGGATGGAGAATCCTGCACAGGGCATGGCCTAAGTAACAATAGATTTACTGTATCTGTAAACACACCCAGTGAAATTGCCATCTCCTTCTGCTGAAGTCAATAGCAGGGCACAGCTGAATTTACTGAGCTCAACGATTTTTACTTTTGATGGGATCAGGGCTGCGTGTAAGAGCAATGAATGCTGCGTTCATGGATTTCAGCTCCTGGCTGCGTTCTTACCTCTGCGTCTACCTACACCTTTCGAAAAATGGGTTAGAAATTGGCTTTGCTTTCTTTGTGCCTGGTCTGTGTGACCGAGCTGCAGTCTGCTAAAACTTCTGTCTGACCCTGGTGATTTCGGTGACAGTGCAGGAATGTTTGGGGCCCAGTGCTGGAAATAGCTAATTCATCTGGAGATCTGCCTTGTTCTCCAGCCAAATGCGCCAGATATCAGCTGGGAATCAGATTTTATTTTATTTTGTGAAACAGATGCCAGTGATAGGACAGTCTGGGTTTTAATTAAGTCTGACCTTCAGGTCTCTCTAACTGGGAATAAGCTGGTTAGACTTTACTGTCTTTGTGTCTATGAGGCTGAAGGAATGTTTCCTACTTGTTCAGCAACTGGGTATTTATTAAATACTTATTTCTCAGTAATTTAAAAAGTTTGTGCTGCTTGTTTGTTTATCTGCTGCACCTTCTGTTCTCCATATTAATTTTTTAGTTTCTTGTCCCCTTAATCTAATTTATTGCATGCAGGCAGATTTTGCTTTTCATGGCCTCTGCTTTTATGTGTTTACTGTATGTCATTGATTGCCTTCTTCTCTTCAAATAAAAGCAGACAGCCTTCTCCCAGCTCCTTATACCCTCCCTTAAGGAAGGCTTTTATGTGAGCAAAACCCGCCAAACTTCATAAGTCGGGCAGAAATTTGTCCCATACCTGGCAAAGTGTGGAAAAGTCTCCCAAAAGCCGTGGCAGGGGGGATTTTGTCATCTTCCTTTACACCCCGTTCCTCTTCCCTGATCAGGGTCAAGGGATGTCTTTGATTTTCTTATGTCTTTGTTGCAAGTCAGCCACTTGTAGGCTGGTGAAAGCAAGTATGAAAAATCAATTGATTTCCCATTAGCAATACTTTGTTTTATCCACAGCCAAAAATACTATTTCCTGAGAAATCTTTCAGCTGGGGGGGGGGAAGTAATCTCTTAGCAGCTGTATCATTTCTTTTTGTCAGGTGTTTCCCTGGTGTGGAATAAATACTGAGCAAATTCCACAGCTGACAGTGGCTGCTGGAGGTAAGCCACATGGAGCAGGATCCAGCCCTCCTCCCGGGGACCCGGAGAGTGGAGAGAGGGGAAACGCCTGTGAAAGCAGGGAGGAGAAGGACTTCATAGCAGCTCAGGTACACACTGGGAGGAAGTAATAATGAAGTTAGAAACTGTCTCGGTTTGATCTAACCGTGTTTAACACTTTTGCTTTCCGATCTGTTCCAGTTTGGCTGCTCCTTTTTCCACCTTTCCATCTCCATGCTTGCAGTCACCCAGCAGAATAAAAAAGATGATCCTTTCTCTTTTGAATTACCATTATTTATTAAACCTCAGCACTATATGGGATGCCCCAAACTTCCCCAGATAAACAGCTGGAGGTTCTAGCATTGGGGTTTTGGCACTGCATTTCTCTCAATTGCTTTTCCTCATTTCATATCAAAATCATAGCCCTGACCATGCTGCTCTCATGTTTTCCCTATAGAAGCGTGCAAGGATACATGGAGACAATGCAGTAGTTTAATTCCATCTTATTATATGGAGAACTTCTGAAAATTTCCCTCTAATTTATCACAATGAAATTTTATTTTAATTTGCCATTAGTCCCTTCTTAGGCCTGCTTGCTTTAAAAAAGAAGCATTTTACGTGATCACAAAATTTGCCATTTATGTGTGCTGGTTTATTCCTCCTTCCCTGGTGACTCTTGGACCTGCCAATCCATTTCTACCAAATTTGAGAGAAGAATGTATTTTACTGCATCCTTTCTTTGCTCGCAGCTCACATGGTTATAATGCGGGGCTGCAGAAAGGAATCGAGTGCTTTACCCTTCTTGTGTGAGTGCTGGTCATGACCCAGACCTAATGGCTTCTCTTTCCCTCAGATCAATGCCTGCACAACATCCAGAGCTCCCTGTGATGTGGAGCAATGCTTTTTGCACAGAGTGAAACTTCCAGGGTATTTTACAGAGGATTCAATCGCTCATTTAAGAAATGCAATGATCAGAGGAGGCAACAGATGAAGAGTCTAGCAGGGAAAAATCTCTCTCGTAAGGTCAAGTTCCCCCAGTTTGTGTTGACAAATACCTAGCTTATGCTGTGGTTTATAAGCAGATAGAGAGTTATGCTTGATGCACATTTGGTCCTGGGCTGCTTGCTAGCAACAGTTGTGCCTAATTCCTGGCAGGAATACATTTATATATTTTATTACATTGTATGTATTGTGAGGATACATAGATTTAATGACGTGAGGTTTTGTGCTGCAGAGAGAGCAAGGGCATAAAATCTTTTCTTTCTCAGGGATTTAGTGGTCCAGTATCAGATGCTAAATGTCCATCACCTCTCAATGTATCATCTTCCACATTGTCCTGTATGTCCATGTCTTTCCAGTTCACTAGCATCTCTTTTTGCTGGAAGGAAAAAAGACCCAACAGCAAGGAAGTGACATTCTAAAGCTAATTACCAGCTTCCTAAAATGTTGTAACTCATCCATTTCAAAGTCTCGTCCATCCCGTTGCTCTCTTGGACTGGAAGCACCTGCGGTCCTTGGTCACTGGTTATTTAATGTGAGAAACTGGACCACGCTGTTAGGACTCGGTTTGAAAAGAGGAATACTGGTGCCGTAACTCATCTGTTTTTAACACCGCAAGGTAAGTGTACGTGAATGATATTGCTCTGCATGAAATCACAAAGAATTCCCTGTTCATACAGGCAAGTATTTATGCTATGCTAATTTCTATGGTCTCTCTCCACCTTAGGAGTTCACTGTAGTCAAGATGGTTTGTATACATACAAGCCTAAACCAGCATCATGTTCCCCTGCACAAAGAACTAAAAATAGGTAATTGCAACCTGTCATTATGATTTTATTTCATTTTTTGTACTAGTTTGCTGGGTTATTTTTCATAGTTCATGTTATACTTGAGATAGATTCACTTGCTCATGGATCAAGTCTGATTTAGGTGATCCTCCTGTGAAATGAGACTCACGCATCCAGTTGCTTCATGGAAGAAGACCTTGATTTCCGAAGTGATGGGAATGCTGCAGCTCTGAGAGCTTCCTGTGCATGGGAGGGAAGGTCTCTGTTTCCCAGTGGTTAACCAGCTGAGAGGTGTGGGAAATCCATCCCTACTCTGTGTTGTGTTGTTTAAATAATAACAGCATGTCATTGAGCTGACATTTTAAATACTTTCCATATTGCACTAGTACTACAGCAATGGGGAAGAAGCGAGCCATTTGATTTTAATATTCAGAGCTGCTGGTTTGATTTTCTCCTTTGGAGAAGGGAGCAGGACAGGTCACGATCCCTTATTGTTTCAAAATCTCATTTCACGTATTGTCTTGTTTACCGATTCCAATGTTACAAGGTCTGGAAAGCCTCATTTCAGCGTACCTAAAACCCAAGGGGCTTGCTGTTTGCAATGCAATGTGGGGAATGTTCGTTGAAGCTCCGTGATTTCACACCAGGCAGAAGAAATGACTTTGACCTGAACGACTTGGGAGGGCCCATCGGTGTCACAGAGCCAGCGCTGGTGACAAGGAGCACTCACTGAGCCAATATCTGGCATCTGCAGCCTGGGCTCTCTGAATTTCTAAACCAGGTTCATTGCAGCCAGCCACTTGCAGAAAGAAAAGGGTTTTAAACACATTCCCTCAGGTCTCCACAGCTGAGCTCCGGTGCACGCGTCAGATTTTTTCCTCTTTCCTGTGGGCTTTTTCCTATTGCTTTTGCAGAAATAAATAACTTCCTTGCCAAGCACTGGTGCTGAAGTAAGTGCACTACTGCTGCCAGTCACCTTGCTGGCTGCTAGCCATAACCCTGTATCTAACGGGAATAAAGCTCTCCGAAGCACGGCAGGAGTAAGCAGCACTGTGGATGCTTGTTTCAATGTCTGCACAAGGCATAAAACCAGCTTTACTTCTGCTCCTCTTTGTTTTCAGCCTTTTTCTTTTTTAATTGTCTTTTACTACGGAGGAGATCACTGCAGATGTTTTCTCTTGCTTTTAGCTGAATTTCTTTTTCACACAGGATTGCGACCATCCTTGGGACGTTTCTTCCATTGCGGGAGGGATTTTGAAAGAGCTGAAGGAAAATGCCTTTAATGGATCTGTTGTGTGTAATGAGGCTGAGACATTCTGGTGGAGTCAGTACTCCATACATACCCCCTCGGAGTTCATCAATAGTGCTCATAGTTGTGTGTCTGATTTCTGAGGGTCTGAGCTATATGGAGAGAGCTCCTATAATCCAACTCCCCGCATTGATGTGGAGGACTCACACCTATACTCTCGTGGGGGAATTTTTGCCTGCAGTTTTAGAGGTGCTTATTCAGTTGCACACAGTTTGGTAGCAGAGGTCAGAGCTCGGGTCAAACTGAGCGGGCTGGTTTTCCAAAGTTTTTGGCTCCAGGAGAAGGAAGCTTCATGAGAAGGGTTCTTCTAATGAGATCTTTGCCTTTGAGGTGCTTCTGAACAGACCAGGGAAAAGCCAAAACCTCACGGCCAAGGACTGGGAGGTAAACAGAGTTGGTAAAATCTTTTGAAAGCATTGAGTTAAGGCACTATAAAAAAGCAATGAGCTAATAAAATGAAACCACAGCTTTACCTTTTTCTGGTTCACACTGATTTCAGTGTGAATACCAGCGTTGCATTGTCCAGAGTGTATCTGCCCTTTCTTCTGTTTTCTTTCTGCAGGTGGATGTAAAAATTTTATTACAGGTCTATGTTTAGGTGCAAGGCTTAGTGTCTGCATACAACAGCAAGATGAAAATCTGTAGAAAACCACAGTGGCTTTTTTTTTTTTTTCCATTTCTGCATTTCAGGAATGACTTTAACAGCGCTGCTTCCATGCTCTCTGTGAGAATGCACCCAAAAGAGCTGGTCCTGTGTCCAGGGGATGCCCACTCTTGAAATGAGGTAAACACCCCTGCCTGTTTTTTGCTTAACCCATGCAGAGCACGCCCTGCCTTGCCCTCTTGCAATGCAAAGCCAAACGGTAGCAAAGCAGCTACAGATAAAAGCAATGAATTCAAAAGGCATTGACATGACACCTGGACTTCGGACTGCTGCTGTCTCGAAGGCAAGGCGTCTTTCCTGTTTTGCCTTCGCTAAAATCAGGAAGCTTAGGAAAAAAAATAAGATGGAGATGGGTTTGAAAAATCAGCTGGATTTTTCCGACACGAGTGCCTGCGAGGCAGGGGTTTCCTTGCAGCACAGTGTACACACACACGCCCCAGCAGCCGCCTGAGTCATGGAAGGGTTTATTCAGCAAAGGGAAAAAAAAAAACTTCATCCAGTGAAAACATCACAGAGGCTTTTACAGCCCTTTTGTGGGTAATGATAGCAGCTGAGGTTTGCCAAGATGGTGGGGCTCTGCCAGGCTCACAAAGGTCCCAGAAAAGGACAGCGAAGCCATTGTTGAAAGCATTATAAAAGGTTGTGGGGAAGGGTGGGATATTCAAAGCTTTCCTTTTGCAAGTCTACTTTTCCCGGGTCTTTTTTTCTTTGCAGGATTACGACTTAAAAGATGCTTCACCTAACTGGCCGGGCAGACAGCAGCGTGGGTAGCATGGACTTGAGCCTGCTGTGCCGGAGCTAATGCCGGGGCTGGGGAAGTCACACGATGCTCGGAGCAGAGCTGGTTTTCATGAGCACCTTCGCTGCTTCTCGTGGAAGAGACTGAAACTTCTCCGACCACCAGGGAGATGACTGCCTTTTGGGGAGCCCCTGGAAAGGCTGCGCTTTCAGCTGCCAGCCCCGCTTCCTCGTCCCCTCCTTGCCAGTGAGGAGGCTGCCTCCAGTCCCAGCTCTGTACTGGGCTTTGTTGGGAGACAACGAGAAACCAGCTTCCATTAACAGAGATGGGTGTGAAGGGCTGCCACTGGCTCCAGGCTGCTGCAAAAGTAAGTGGCAACAACAAAAAAAAAAAGCAAATGCACAGGCACAAAATGCTTCTTATTTAGTTTGCTACTTTTACTAATGAACGACCAACTTTTTTGGCAGAAGGTTGACTTTGATGTTATCTTTTGGGAGGAGAAATACCCATCTTACTGTAGGAAGCAGGGCAAAGGTGCTCTGGGTGAGACCTTTGGGGCAAATATTAGGGATGAGGCCAATGGGATCCTTTAGGCTGAGATTTGTGGAGGGCTTACAGGACTCCAGTAAGCAAACGAGCCAGGCACAAGCTGGTATCCCCATATTCCAGCAAGGAGCTAGAGAAGGCAGGCCAGCAAATTTGCACAAAATATTTATAATTTGTCAGCAGTAACAGCTTGTGCTAGGCTGAAGCAATGAGCCTTGTCCCCTCAGGCTGTGGTTTTCCCTGCACCAAGTGCTCAGCAGCAGCACTGGTGTCTCAGGCATCTTTCCCCAACATGGTGATATGCAAACCCTTCATAGCACATTTTGGACAGTAATTTTAGGCCTGCCAAGAGCTGAGGTACAATGTGATGAAGGTGATGCTTCTTGCAAGAAGGGGACAGAGGGCAGAGGACCTCTTTGGTCTAAGAAGGGTTTGAGGTCCAGGATGTATCAAGCACATTCCCAGGATACCCCACAGTGGTTTTGGCAGAACCAGATCAAAGCTCTCATTGAAGCAAACAAATATGTTTTCAGTTAAGGAGAGGAAAATCCCATTCAGGCCCATGCCAGCTGGCTTGGCATGGTCTGGGTGCCCCAGCACACGTCGTGGCTTCCAGTGTCAGAAGTGTCACTGGATGAGGCTCTTTCACACTTCATAAACCTCGGTAAGGAGGAATGGTTGGATGGTGTCCTCCCCCTGGCACTCCTCAGCTATTATTGTAGCTATTTCACATTTCAATTAAAACTTTCTCCTTTTGCAGCCCACTTCCTTCTGGAGCTTGAATTGGCAAATGGAGTTGTTTAAAAAAAAAAATCTCCAGCCTGCAACCTGACTAAAGCTTGTTTCCATGGAATTAATGGAAGTTGCATCATGTCTTCACACCTTGCTGGCCACACAACTTTCATGGGAGCCCACAGGTCCCCAGGTGAGGAAAAATTGGCTCAGAGCTGGAACAGCAGTGGGCTCAGATAGCTCTGATACTGTCATTCTTGACAACTTGCTGAAACATCAGCACTGTGTGGAAGGGGATTGAGCAAACCTCGTTTGATCTCTTTCTGGCATTAGCTCCACTGATTTCAGCTACATGCAGATTTATTCCTCTGTATAGGGCTTGAATTGGTTGATTCATTCAAAAGAAGGTTCAGGTTAATGAAAAATCTGCCCAACAATACTCCCATTCTTTGAGAAATTATATGAAGCAGTTGGAAAATGACAAATTCGTGGTTAAAACTCGTGCTTGCTGCTTCTCGGTGCCCATCCATTGAGTCTGGCAGTAGAGTAAACCATGAGGTGTTGCCCTTGCTTTCTCATTGAGTCGGTGCAATGCTTAAAATTAGGCAATGAGCTCCGAAGAAGATGCCAAATATATATCTTGTCTCTGGGAGTGACTATCCAAGAAAATCATGGATGCTGAAATCAGTGGGAGTGCTAGGATTTCCAAGAGCAGCCACTAGATGTTCTGGATTTCAGGACTTGTGTGTCTTAGAGGGAGCTTGGTTTTCCCCAGGTTGGTGTTGTATAAGAAATGATCATCCTGGTTTCAAGCAAGGTGGGAATTTGAGGTGTAACAGTGATGTGTGGCTCTCAGACCGGAGCTCAGAGAACTATGTTTTCATCTGAAGACTTCAGTCATTCAAAAGCAGCACGTTTACATCAAGGAGGACTTGGACTGCAAGCATCAGGTTACGGCAACCAGGAAAACTGGGAATGTGCCATTGCTGAGCACGCAGAGAGGAGTTGGGTAGCTCTGGGGTAAGTAATGTGCTTTTGGATCATTTTACTACATCCGCTCTCAAAAATGTGACTTTGGGGGGAAAAAGGTAATGTGTGGTGCCCCTGATCCCTTGTAACTTCATGCACAAGGAATAAGAAAGTTTCGCTTTGCTGCAGACTGTGGTCAGGCTTTGAGGGACGTGCCTCTACCTGTGATGTTTAGTTGGAAGGGTTGCATCTTTTCATGGCCTTGTGAGGGCAAAGGATGGAAAAAAGCTCTTTTATCGCCTGTGGTGTTCCTGAAGGTGGAGAGGGAACAGGAATCAGGGCTCCAGTCATGATGGAAAATGCAGGGTGGCACGAAGTTATGTCTTTCCTTGATGCCAGAAGGAAATCAACAAAGTTCCCATGAAGATGCTAAAGGAAAGGAGAGACACTGAGGTCTGGGAGAGAGAAATATCCCCCAGTAGTGTCATGGAATGGAGAGGGGATTCACATTGCATGCAAACTTCCTATATACTCCAAGGTAGCAGCATTAAGCTGCTTTTTTGGCCGTCTGCTAGCAGAATAGCAAGCTCACAGCAAGAAAGAGAGGGTTTGGTTTTTGTTTGCTTCTTTAAAGAAAAAAAAAAAAAAGGAAAGAAATCCCACCAGTTAAAATCATCCCCACTGTTCCTTGCAGCTAGTTTTGATGGCCTGCTGACCATCATTGATTAGCATTTGGGTATCAGCGACCAAACGAGGCAATTAGGAGCGAGCAGGAATGTAAAAGCTTCAGCTTTCTCCCAGCTAAATGGCAGAAGCAGAGCTGGAGCATTTAATGCGGATGGGTGGATGGGCCCGCGTACATGTGCTGCGGGGGGAGCCGGCTCCCGACCGCAATCAGCCATGAGTAGTACCAGCCAGCTGATGGAGAAGTGTCTTGCTTCCCAGTGAGCGGTGTCTGAAGAGGTTGCTCTTAATTATCTTCTTGCTCCCAGCAGGAGAGATCAATGCGGCCACATGTGAGATGCTTGTTTAGGGAGAATTGCATCGGCTCCTGCAAGTCCCTTAGTGAAGGGCTTTTAATCAGCACTGGAAAGGGACATTGGAGAACCAGCATCAGGCAGGTCAGGCTTGGGGCGTCCCAGGGACTGGGTCTGATTCAGCTCTTCAAAAGAAACAGTGATTTCTTTCAAATTCTTCAGATGAAGTGGTGAAGCATAGAAATGTTTTTTAAGCAACCAAACTTCCACTTATCCTCTTGAAATGAAGCTGGACTGAAGGGGCTTCTGCAGGATGGACAACTTCGTGGCTGTCCACCGTGGTTGCTTTGCTGGCACCATCTGCAGGTTGTCCTCGCTGGGGACCCGCTCCCTCAAAGAGCTTGTCCACATGGCTTCAGGGCAGATTTTGGCTAAGAGCTCTGCTGATGGATGAGCATCATGATCAGGGTGGTTTGTCGGAAAACAAGACTGACTTTAGCAGCTGCTTGCTTCAGCAGATACGCCCCTGGCGCGCACACATGGAATGGATTTGGGAGCAAAGATGTCA
Source organism: Anseranas semipalmata (assembly GCA_013399115.1). Lineage (NCBI taxonomy): Eukaryota > Metazoa > Chordata > Aves > Anseriformes > Anseranatidae > Anseranas > Anseranas semipalmata. Next base: position 450,336 of record VXAA01005416.1, read on the forward strand.
TTTTTATGACCTGGCTTTCCTGAATGGAGTCCTGGTTTTGCAGAATGAAATGAACACCGTAGTGGAGTCCCCAGGCACGGCTCCAACCCAAAGCTGTGAGTTAGCACAGATCTGCTCTCTCTCAACGGGAATTACCCATCACTTCCTAGCAGGAGTCATCGTCAGCTACAGTGAAGTAGGACATGTTGATGCAGCTTCCTCTCAAAGGCAGACTGAAAAAGTGGTAAAAGAAAATATATATCTAGAACTGGAGGGAGAAGAGGGAGGAAAGCATCATGCTGAAAATCTGCTTTCCTGTGCTTTTCCATCCGCATCCTGCAGCTGGCCAGCTGCTCCCAGGCTTTCTGCCCGTTGTGTGCAAAAAAACTAGGTAGGTCCATTGGGGACTCTGCTGTTGTGCCCCCACCACCCAGGGATGCCCAACATTACTGCCTGGGGCATCGTAGTGTTTCCCCAGGAAGCCTTTTGTAGGGGCAATCCCATGTGAGGGGTGAGACGGGCTCTGCCAAGCTCCTTAACTCCTGGGTTTTCTCATCTCCTTACTACCTGTTAGAAAAATAGACAGGATGGGGATTTTTTTCATCCCTTCAAACTTCCCCGGCGCTGCCAGCGCATGCTTTATATTAGAGCCCCATTCAGCAAATCGCTTCAGTATGCAACCGTGGCGTCACAGGCTATTAAAAAGAATAATAGAGAAGCAACCGTGGGAAAAGGGCTGTAATATTTTTGACTCTCCCAGTGAGATTGCAGCTCGGATGAGCGCTGAGCCAGGCTGTAGTGAACCGTGAGCAGTGCCCTCACTCTTTTTCTCATTGTATAGGCACATCCTTGTCTTCAGGATGTTTTTTTATGGCATAATCCCAGGGTGTTCTGCAGCACCAAACAAAAATCCTTTCTCATTGCAACTTCGATGGGTTGCAACCCAGGGATCTCCAATCGCTGGTGTAAACGGCTGCTCAGCAGAGGGTAATTCCTGCCCAGAGCTCCCAGATGCTGCCTTTCTCCCCAAAATCAAGCCCATAAATCACTGCAGCTCGATCCCAGCATCCAGCATGTCTGCCCGCTGCTGTTGGATTTTTGTATTTCATCATCGGCTGCTGGCAAGCACCGCCTGCACAGTCACTTTGGTGATGCACAAGCCAAAAATCTCTGTTCGCCCTTAAACTGCACACTGGGTCTACAGAGCTTATAGGTCAGCTGCATCTGATGGAAGCTCTGGAAAGCTGGAGCAGCACCCAAGGTTTTCACAAAGAGTTTTCCTAGAGCATGAGCAGAAATTTAAGGCAGCCTGGGTTATTTCAGCTATAAATCAGATCTGTTCCGATGAGGCTGCAGAAAGGCACGGGATGATGACACCCAGCATTTGTGTGTGTGTTTTGACTGCAGCCTGACGAGGAAAAGAAAAAAAGTGAATCAATGCAAATACCAGGAAAAGTATTTGGCAACCAAAGCAAAACACTGCTTGGAGCTATTTGTGTCTGACTAAGCGTGGGTTTCAAACACACACAAGCAAACCCAGTGCTCGTACAGCTTGGCAGCTATTAGGAAAAACAAGAGATCTGTGTACAAAAGGGTGATATCTGCCCATGCACTAGAGGCAGCTGTATGTTGTGTTAGAAATTCCAGGGTGCAAGAAATGGAAAAAAAGGTTGGGCTGCTTTTATGTCATGCTATTGTATGGCGTCCGTGCAAAAAGCCTTGGTTAAAAGCATGATAAGAGTCTCCCAGGTGGCATTTGTTACTTCAAACATGTGCAAATGGCTGTAGCATGTCCAGAGCCAGGCCTGGGCTGGCAGGACAAGGCTCACTGGGGTCTGGTTGGCTCCCACTCCGTGGTGGCACCGCTCCACAAATGAAGTTGTCTTCAGCTGGGCCACCTCGAGGTTTCTTGTGCAAATGAGCTCCTTTCTGATGAAGAAACCTTTTCTCCAGGGGCAAACTATCCTGGCTTGGAGCAGGGCTAAAATTTTCCAAATGGAGGCTCGAGGTGGCTTTTTGCTGCTCCTGAACCCGAACAGAAGCATTGGAGCAAAGCTGCAGTTTCGAATAATATAAAAACTGGAAAGCACATCTGGGCACAGGAGGACTTGGAGAGGAGAAAAAAGCAACACAGATGATCTGGCTGGCTCTGGGGGAGCAGGAAAAGGAGCAAAGCATGAGGATAAAAGCCTAAGGATCTGAAATATTGAGGTTGGGGACTGGAGGGAGGACATTGTGGCAGCCTGGATGTGTCCTAGGAGCTGTGGCCAGGGTCCACCATCAGTGGTTGCTGCATTGACAACTTAGGCTGTGAGTGAAGTCCCTGGGTAAGTCCATACAGCAAGTTTCCAGAGCCCTTGGAAGATGCTGTGAGGAGAAGGATGGGGGGTGGCATTTGCATCTTCTTAAATAATTACTCTTAATCAAGCAGTGTTGTTTGCTGTGAGTGTGGATGAGGTGCTTCGGTCCACGAGGACCCTCTTAGTGACACAGGTAACAAAACCTGATTTCTTACTGCTCTGCCCTCAGCACGGGCACGTGTTGGGATCCCTCTCCCTTTCTGCTTCTCTTTTCCTTCTTTTCCTCTTGCAAAATTATCCCTCTGCCTCTCCACTGACTTGAGTCAAAGCCAACCATCAGGCTCAAAAGCTGCTTCTTTTTATTTCCTTGCATTTTAAGCCTACGGTAGTAAGGGTCGGGCTGCCTTCTCCATGCCAATGAGAAGTCCAAAACAAGCCATCCTACCTGTGTCCTACATTAAAGGTCCAAGTCAGTGAGATACAAAACACGTTGATGGACCAGGGCTCCTTTACACTTTGGGTACGCAAACCTTTAAAATAATTTTCTGTTGGGACTTTCTGCATCTCAGCCAGCACCCAAAGAACCCAGGTCCTCCAGGCCAGACCCTTATAAGAAAAAACTTCAATTCATGTTTGTAGATGGCACCTATCAGAGTAGCATCACAGTAACTGCTATTAGCATGTGGTTTCTGGGTCCTTTCACCCATGCAGAGACCAGACTCCCTCACCCCTGAGATGGTGAGCCCTGGAGGGGTTTACCCAGAGAAACAGGGGAAAAAACTTTTTTTTTGGCACTTTTGCAGTTGAAAGCTCAGTTTGGAGAAATTTTTGTGTTGTTCCTGTGGCATTTGAACCTCTTATGCAAACAAGTCCTGCACATCTTGTAACAGCCAAAAGGGTCCGGGATGGATTAGATGCCTGGGACTCGAAGGAGGTTGTTAGTGGGGCTGGTAACCAAAACTGAAATCCCATGTCGTGTCGTATGCAGCTTTGTTGTACCCGGCTGCCTCTCTGTCTCAGGAAATTTTCTGCATTTGCCTGTAAAGATGTATGAGTTGGCTTCCTTTTCTCCTGGGGGAAAGAAAAACACCTTTGTTTTTTAATATTTCCAAAGAGCCTTTTCCTGCCGGCCCAAAACACAGAATTACAGATTGCAGTTTCCCTTTGCTTTCAGCACAGCTTGATGCAATTTTGCTTGCGGAGCCTGAGCCAAGAAGCTGGGGGAATTTGCTTTGTACCTCCCCAAAGTGCCAGCCCAAGCCGTGAAACCTTGCTGTGCTGCGGGAGCGACCCAAAGCAGAGCAGCAGCACCGCGCCGATCTACTTTCCTGCTTTGTACTAAAATTCTTTGAAACGGGAAATAACAGGGCACTTTGGGGCTGAACCACATCCTTCTGCTCCTCTGGAAGTGCTAGGGCTGTGTTTCCCCCCAGTCAAACACATGGGGGTAGGAGGCTTGGAAATGCATTTGAAGAATCATATTTATTGCTATATCTCTGTTGGTGAGGATCAGGTAAGGAGAAAAATATGGAAAAGAGGAATATACTAAAAACAGCAGCAACACAAACACCCACCAGGACAACCTTGCTGAAACTGTGACTGATGTATAACATTTTTTTTTTTAAGATGCCTGAATTATAAATTGATGAGTAAAGCATAAATAGCTAAATAGTATGGCGGGTATGGGCTCTGCTTTTCTGACAGCAAAGGAGCAGAATTGAGGCAATCCAGACTCATTTGCAAGACAGCAGCTTGGCCCGGGGAAAGAGCCGGGTGGGAGGAAAATGCTGAGCGAAAACTTGAAATATAAAACATGAAAATGCAATAAATGCACTTAAATATCCGGATCCTTGCGCTCCTCACTCATCAAGCTTCCAGGTACTCACTAGCAAGTCCAAGTGGGTCTTAAGCTGATGAGAGCCCCGCCAGGAGCAGAAAATGTTGATAGCAGGGAGGCAGGGATGCCTGGGGAGGCTGTGAAAACATCTGGTTTATTGAAAAAAAGCTCTTTTTGCCAGGCAGGAGGGTGTATTTTTGTTGCTCTTCCCTGCCACGCGTTCACAAAGAGCGGCGGCGCTGCCGGGCGGTTGCCGTCCGTGCTTCATGCAGCGATGCAGGACCTGAGACCGGGTTTGGCAGCAAACGCAATGCTGCAAAAGGACAAAGCCCCAGGTGCCAGCACCACACTGGATGCTTCCCCAGAGCAGCCAGGCTCTGCAAGGCTCGCGCTGTGTCTGCTGCAATCTTGGCAAATTCAGGCAAATTCCTTAAAATAACTGCAAAAAGATAAAAAAAAGTAATTAAAAAAAAAGCAATAGCAAGAGGTATCCCTGCCTCTTATTTTAATGAATCATTTTGAGTGTTTTTTGCCGGGTGTCTGCAGGTCCTGTTCTAGCAGCTGCTGGGGAGATGCAGCGCAGTTCTCCCAGCCCCGTCCTGCGTTTTCATGACCCCGCGCGGGGCTGTGACGCTGCGGTGACAGGGCGTGACATTTCCCATGTCTTCTCGGTCTTGAAATTCGTCACCCAACAGCTTTCTGCTGCGCTTTGTGCTGGTGCAATTCCTGCTGCTGTTGCTGCAGCAGCTCTTAGAGAGCAAAGCAACTTCCCAAACTTTTGAATTACAGTTAAACTTTCTTTTCATTTTTTTTTACCAACAAAAATCAAATCAGTTACTGCTGGAGACAAATTCTCCTGCATCAGGATATGAAGTTCTTTGCTCTAAAACCAATTTGCACCATGCTCAATGTGAGCTGGGGAGCTGCACAGATCAGGGGTTGCTTTTTTTCCCTGTTGAACTCCAATTTCTCAGCACCTTCCCCATGCATCTGCAATATTTGAGCTGCACGGTGGAGTTTCCTGTTCCAGAGGTTTTCCCTGGGGCAAATCTTGTCTCTCCCATCCCTCCTCATTTTCCCCGTGCCAGTGATGATGGTTAATGGCGTCGGAATGTGACTTAAGGGAGGAGATGGGTGTAAGTGGTGGGAACATGAGATGGAGAGCAACAGCAGGATCATCCCCCAAAATAAAACTTGCAGGGGAAGTGAGAGAGGAAAGTGAGGATATTTTAAGGCTGTTGTCTGCTCGGAAACACCCTGCTGCTGTCCCCTGCAGGCCTGGAGGATTTGGACCACATGAGATTGTGTGTAATTAGTGCCTCCTTGTGTTCTGGTTACCAGCTTGGGTAATTTTGAGCTGTCTTGAGGCTGTAGGTGAACGCAGAAAGCACTGTGCTGCTGATTGCAAATATAATTCACATGCAATGGGTCCGGTTACCCATTACCCATGGGTTGTGCTCTGCATCCGACCCAGCTGCTGTTTCCAAAATGCAGGCTTGGCTGGAGCCTGGTTACACCCCAAGCCCTGAGTGGGTGTCCCCATGGGGGTGTTTCGGTGGCAGGCTGGGTTTGGGTGGCTTTCGGGGTGCAGCCAGCTCGCAGCACAGCCAGGCGGGTGCAGCGAGGGGCTTCCCCCCGAAGGAGGAGGGTTGGGAGCAATTCGGTGTGCAGGACCAGCCGCATGTTCTACCGCAGGCTTTAGGAGCTGCTGCAAGTTTTACATGGTTGTTGCATGGTTTGCAAGACCGTAGTGTCTTACCAGCTCACTGCATGCTTCACCAGGGTCACAGCATGTTTTCCTGGAGCTGCTGCATGTTTTTCCAGGGTTAATGAATGTTTTGCCAGGCTTATTGCATGTTTTCCTGGATTGCTTCGTGTTTTACTGGCTGCTGCATGTTTTACCAGGGTTATAACATATCTTGCAGGAGCTTCTTACCAGGGTTCCTGGATGTTCTCCTGGGATTGCTTTGTGTTTTACCAGGTCACTGCTTGTTTTACCAGGCTGCCTTGTGTTTTACTGCCACCACTGCATATTTTGATGGGGTGGTTGCATGTTTTATCAGACCTATTGAATATTTTGCCAAAGTCACTGCACATTTTACCAGGCTGCTGCATATTTTACTGGGATCACTGCATATTTTGCTGGGGCTGCTGTGTGTTTTACCAGGGTCATTGCGTGTCTTGCTAGAGCCCCTGTGTGTTTTACCAGCACAACTGCATGTTTTACTGGGATTGCTGCATATTTTGCTAGCATCACTGCATGTTTTACCAGCTTGCTCCTGTCTTAGTAGGATCACTGCATGCTTTGCCAGAGTCATTGCTTACTTTGTCAGGATTTTTGCACATTTTGCTAAAATCACTGCATGTTTTACTGGGCTTGCTCCATGCTTTACCAGTCTACTGCATGCTTTGCTAGGTTTGCTGCATGTTTTAGCTGCAGATATTTCCATGGCCACTGCATTTTTTACCAGGCCACTGCACATTTTGCCAAATTGTTGTGTTTTTTCCCAAGCAATTTCCCACGGATGCTGTGCACACCATCCCAACCTCCTCCCCGACCCCCCAGTGCTCCAATCTGCAAATGTATTTAAAACAAACCCGAATCCCCCCCACGGTCTCTGAATCGCCGAACGTGAGGCTGTGCTATCACATTATTTTTTCCCAGCATTTGCGGAGCGCCGTGGCCCCGGTGGGGGGCTCTGCCAGCTGCTCCCTCCCATACACGCAGCCCCGGAGGGCTCGACAACATTTCCCAGCCCACAGGGATTGCTGGCAGGAAGCAATCTGGCAAACAACATGTTTAGAGGAGACTGATGTCTCGGAGCCACTGAACCATTTAATTGCCAATAAATACAGCCCACGTGTAAATAATTACAGAGACCCGGAAAACTCTGTCATCTTCTCTGAAAGGAAGGAGCTGGCAGCCTGAAAACTCCCCATGGCAAGTGGATGAATGAAGGTTTCCTGTTAATACGTGAGGAATGAGCATCAATAAGCCTGCCTGGGTATCTGCTGGTGTTGCTTTTGGAGGGCGATGGTCCCTGCTGGGGTGAGAAGGGTGAATTTGTGGGAATAAATCTTCAAAATTCATCCTTTTCCACCCATGGCCAGATCAAGCTTTGTCCAAGGTCTTGTTGCATCCCATGGGGATTATTGCAATACCCTTTTCTATCTTGTTTATGGGGGTGAAAGGATCTCAGCCCCAAACTTTGGATATTTATAAGCATCATGTGCAGACTGCCAGCAAATACAGCTGCTTTTTTTTCTCCTTTTTCAGGACATTTAAGAAAGTATTACCAGTACTGGGCTGCTGGTGAACTGACACCGCCACTTGTCACGTCCACGCTGCTCTTGCATGGATCTCATCCATCTTTTAATTACTCTCTTAAATCTGGCCTGCTTGGGCTGGATGCAAGCAAGCAAGCTGAACTTTGGCAGGCTCTGGGGCTTGATGCTTTTTTCCTTGTCTGTGTGTATCAGGATGGGACCATGACTATTGCCTCTGGTTTGTACCAGGATCACTGCTTGTGTTACCGGCCTTTAACCGGCAGCTTGTGCATCCCAGGGGGATCTCCATCCCCTAAGGTAACTCTGGAGGGTGGTTTCGTCAAACCTCTGTAGCCCAAAAAAGTACCAAGACAGTAGGCTGTGTGCAGGCACACCTGTGTGTCAAGTTTGTGCCGTCTTTGCAGCAGCAAAGCTCTCACTAGCGCGAAAACAGCCCATGAGCAGGACCAGAGCATTGTAAGTACAAAATCTTTTTATTTTCCAGCACAACAGATTTTCTTTTGCTGTTTTCCTTTAAAGCTGCTTTATGTTTAGTGAATTTAATTTGACCACGTGATGGTCAAATTCCTCCATTAGCCTCTTCGTCCTTTATCTCCTCCGTTAGGCTTTGACCTCGCTTCCCATGAACTCCCCTTATCGTGTGGCTCCCATTTCCTTTTATTCTGACACTGGAGCACGCAGGACAACACCAGCACATTGCTGCCTAAAAAGCATTTAGTGAGGAGTCACCACCCAGCAGCTAAAATTCACCCTTGGACCTATGTGTGGTCTGTAGATAAGCATTGTATTATTCATCTCCTAAAGGAAACCACATTGGCTTCTTCGTGCTGCTGCTTTACATGCAGGGAACGGGGCTTACGAGGCAGTTTGCAGCACGTTGGTGGGATAACTGGGATAACGGCATTTCCCTGGGTGGGGGGATGGAAATCAGAGCCTGAGGCAGGGAAATGTGGATGCTGGGGAGCTGAGCTTTGTGTGTCTCCACCGTGGGGACGTCCCTGCTCCGGCCTCGTTCCTCCTCGCTGCTGGGTCTGGAGGTCTGCTGGGGATGGGGAACTATTCCTCCCCAAACCAGAATGGATGCCACCAAATTTTAGGTGGTTACAATAGACAGGGACACCTGAATGGGCTCTCCAAAGTCTTCGACAACAGAAGAAATAGGCACCTCCAGAGCACATCTGGACAGGTTTGGACACAGAGCTGAGCTGAGGCCGCTTCCAGCTGTGTATATGAAAGCTCAGAGCCAAGCACCTATGCCACAGAGGCCAAACTTTGGAGATGGGAATTGCAGGACAGTGCATTTATCCCCACCTAGCCACACCAGAGTGCTCAGGACTCAGAACGCATCTGGCAAACACCCACAGCGCTGCATTCTGCATGCTGGAGTTGCCCTAATGCCCTTCTTGGACAAGGATGGGTGTCATCAGAAAGGGACAGCAAATTCCCATTTCCACCTCGGAAGGAACCACGTCAGTCCAGCAATTTAGCATTTCCCCGGGGTTTAGGGGTTCCTATAGCAACAGAGCGCCGCTCGTGGCAGCTCTTACCTTTATGACAATAAAAGAGCGCTCACGCTAATTTTCTGAAATTAGCGCCAGTCACCCTGCACATTGCGGTGCCGCTTGCGTGTTGTCAACATGGTTATACTAATCAGCAGCCAGTACATTGGCTGAAGCAAACCAGAGGCTGAAACGATTACCCCCTGCCTGGGTCTGCAGCTGTAGGATGTGTGGAGGGGGATCTGCCCCCAAAACATTACTGCCAGGTACAGCAAACCAGGGGATGAAGGATGACCCCCTCCCTGCTGCGATAAATGCTTATGGCTTCCATATCACCCCCAAAAAAGTTAATTTTAAAATGCCATGAAAGCGATGCTTGGGTTGGGGGTTTCTTTAGGGGAACACTCCCAGGCCTGCTCCATCCTTGGCTTGTGGATGAGCCCCAGCTGGTGGTACCCAGCTGGGAGTGCTTTGGGTGATGGGGCTGTAGGTTTCTGGGAATGGCACAAGGCTCTCATCACCAGCTCAGGGAAAAGTGAAGAATTAAGTATGGTAAATGCCAGCTTCTTCTCTGAGAGAGGATTTGGTAACCGGGGAGGATAACTAAGGAGCTTCTCACCATCTGCTATGGGAGCTGAATGAAGGGTAAGCTAACTGAATGAAAGGTAAACTGGGGTTTAAGAAATCTTCATTAATTTACCACAGCAAGACCTTGCTATGCTTAAAGGAATTAGAATGTGAGTTCTCAAAATCATCCTGCAATGAACTCAGGAAGAGGAGGTTTCGGGGGAACACATAATGGTATGGAAACAAGTACGTTCATAAATCACTTTCAATAATTCACTGCTGCTGAAGGATTAGCCAGGTCATGGTGTGGTAATGTCCACACGGAGACATTAAGTTTGCCTGATCCAAATGGATCCAGGGCATTTCCCCACCTCCCTTTCAGTGCTTTGGAGGGAAAATGGGATTCAGATGGTCTAAGCTGAGCAATAAAACAAATGGTAATGTCTGGCAGTGTGAATGGACCATGTGCCTACTGGAAATTGCCACCTGCTGAGTCACCAGCCGTGATTTCGGTTTCAGCCCTTGGAGGGCTTATCATCACAGGCTCATAGGTTTGAGTTAAACAAATTTAAATTTGAGTTAAGCAAAATAATTATCCCAGCTCTTTGGAAATCAGGCTTCTAATCCCTGGCAGAAGCAGCAGGGGTGGGCAGGAGGCGGCTGGAGGAAGCCCATGTAGAAAGGCAGCAGAAAAAAGTTCAAGGAATAGAAATGGACTATTTTACGTATTATTTCATATGTGATTGAACCAAGGTGAGTATTTGGATGTTGTGAAGCTAAGTAAATGTTTTACCTGAAAATGAGAGGTTGAGCTTTATGGATGGGTACCCACAGCTATGTGAAGGGCTGAGGCTCCAAGGCTGTAATGGGACCCAAGGTGCTTCCCAAAATGGTGGGATGCTGAGCTCAAGCTCTGCATAAACAACATGAATTGTTGGTAGAAAATGACTTTTAACTAGAATGGTCTGGCTAGCTCTGCCGAAGATGCTCCCCTCCTCAGATAGGGGCTTGCCAGGAGAAACCCTGGTGCTTTCTGGAGCCAGATGCCTGAGGATGTTGGAAGACACCAAGAGCACTTTGCGTTTTGTGAATGCCACAAAGCACTTATTTGCTATAATTCCCTTTTTGCAGAAATGCCAAGATCATGATTTCTAGCTAGCTGTCATTGAACTATTTGCTAATATTGCACTGGAAGGTCAGCATTATGGGGTGCAGTTAAAGCAAACTTCATGCACTTAGGGCAGTAACTTCCATCGGCTGAGCTAAATGTTAAGGATTCATCTACTCAGCAAAGCCAGGCTGTTCTTGGTGGACTCAATGTGCTATGTGTGCATATACTACTTATCAAAAAGCTTTTTTTTTTTTTTTTTTAAACTGTGAAATGCTTTTTTGCAATAGGTGTTCACTAAGCTAAGTGTTGCCAGAGCTCAAAGGACTTTTTTTTATTATTATTATTTTTTAGCACTAGGTACCCCTGTACCAGTATCTTTTATTCCTAAAAAATGCCTTTGTAGCTATCAAACCTCCTGATGTAGTCTGAATAGTACTAGAGGAACAGCTTTAAAAGGGATCTGCAGCTTGATAAAGGTTTGTGAAAGGATGGTTTTGAAAGAAATTGTGGGTAAGAGAGGCTCAGACTAGGAGCTTTCCAAAATACTCAGCAGGACTGAAGATGGATCAGGCCACCCAGCGAGCTGGAAGCACTGACGCTCATGCAGTGATGAATACCCTCATGATGCTAAAAATCCTTCTGATAGCAACACGAGTGGTGAAACCACAGCAGTTGCTTGTTTGGGGATGTCCCAGCAGTTTTACCAGCCCCAGCAAGCTGCTGCCACCAGCCCCGGCCACTGGCTCCACAGGGGCCATTGCAAACACCACAGCGAGAGTGACTCAGCTGCGATAGTTAATAAATAATGAAATAAGGAGCACATAATAACTGCTTGTTTTGCTCAGTCCTCGGAGCACAATACAAAATTCTTAGCGATAAATGTAAATAGCAGAGCTTAACGAGCAGAGCACTGCATGCTTGCTTCTCGGCCACCCCACCATGCGCTGTTGTTGCATCCTGTGCTTTCAGGGTTGTTACCTTCTGCCAAAAATAGACTTGCCAATGGTTTCCATTAGGTCCCCTGGACAGAAGACGACAAAAAGTGATGTGGTTAAAGTGAAAATGTTTCCCTGCTGCTCTGCCCCATTATCCGTTCAACCTCCAAATGATGAGAAATGGGAGATTTCTTGCCTGCATCAGGTTGGCTTTAGACCCATGAGTTGGGGCAAACCAGGAGGGGAAAAATAGTCCTTCTCCTTCCCCTTTCTCTGGCGGATGCTTTGACCGTACTCTTCTTTCTCCAGTGGCTTCATGCTGCAGAGCCCCGCACGCCACTTTCCCAGCTCCGGCCATGCGGCTGAGTCTCTTCAGGAAGATAACCGATGAAATAACTGCTTCTCCAAAGCACAAGTATTTAAAGTCTATCTTTCTGGTTCCTCACTAAGGCAATTGCCCTCTCACTGCTTCCTACAGCAGCCCCTCGGCCAAAGCTCCTGCTTCCAGGGCTTCCACATCTCCTACCGGGCTTCACCCAAGCACTACGAGTCACCGCCTATCCCCATCCTCCTGTCCGTCCATCCATCATCTGGAGCACATGAGACACACACAGTTCTCCTTGCTTAGAAAAAGACATCTTGCAAAGCCATTGCAATATTTTAAGCTCTTATTTTTACACCTCAAGACCATGAGGGATGGTCTTGTAGTGCAAGATTTTAGTCTTGGCCTTTCTGCTATAGCCTGTCACATTTTGGCTGTCCTGGAGCAAGCCTTTGTTCAGACCTCCGCTTTTTGGAGCTAAGTGGTGATTTAGTCAAATCTCCCCTCTCTCAGGTCTGTCTATATTTAACTTGTTCTGGAGGCAGTTGGACTTTCTCTTCCTGAGCTCCTGGAAAAGCTTAGATCCCTTCGGCTGAGCCCTGGTAGTTCTGTTTTCTCTGCAGCAGAACCATTAGCGTGGTATTAACCCACTGAGGGATAAAACACTTATTCCAGCTCCTGAAAATGTAATTTCAGCATGAAGCCTTTTTGTCCGTTGAACAGTATGAACCACATGGAAACACAAAAGCTGATAACCATATTTCTTTCTATAGTTTTTGACACAAGATTAATAAATCCAGTTCTTACTTCTTGATGAAGACTGGGCTCAGGGACCACCCTGAGTGACGCTGGATTTGGTGCACCTGATTTCTGACCATCTCTTGGAGGTCTTCCTGGATTAGAAAAACAGAAATAACTGGTTGTTGAAGTTTTGTTTGTGACTGTAGTTGGTCATCCCTGAACTACTTCATGTGTTGTCTTGTACCAGTTTTTCTAGGTCCCCTTTTCTCCCCAGCTGTTAGCTCCCGACTGCTTCTGTGGCTTTTCTGGGGCATTGGGTATCGGTGGGAGCTGCTATTATGGTTTAGTTTATAAGGAACAGATGCAGACTCAGAAGCATCATTGGCCTTTTCAGAGCTCACTCTGTCAATGCAAGATGCTGAAAATACAACACTGATAATATTGATGGGAAAAAATGAAGTTTGAGATAGGGAAGAGAGATGTGTTAGCGTTAATTTGCTAAGTGCGTTGCTTGGTGTGCAAGTTTCTAGGGAACGGGGAACTAGACTGTGCTGTGGCAGCTCTCTTGTTATTTAACGTGAATTTCAGGAATGCCCAACTCAGTGGTTCCCAAAGGAAAAGTTGTGACCCAGAGCAGCACCATGGCAGCTGAAAGGAGGAAAATAGCTGATCTAGTGCTGGTTGAGAGGGCTCATCCCTCTGCATCCCTCTTCTGCAGCTGTACACTGCACAGCAACATCTGCTTAAAGGCTTCATAGTAAGCCAAGAGCTTGCGCCTGGAGGGGACGAACCAGGTGGGTGGGGGACACCAACCCAGCTGCGTGCATTTTGGGGCTCAGCCTCCTGCCCAGCAGCATTCCCTGGGAACAAGGTGTGCAATGCTGAGCAGCATGAAGGCGGCTGGTGTGGAAGGCAGCCTGTGTGCAGCCTGACCCGGCCAGCATCCTGCACCAAAATGAGTGACTCATTTTTTTCCGTGGGCTAAATGACTTCTTTTTTCTGTAGAAGTGGGAGCACTCAGGTCTGTCAAGTCCCACAGGCTCCAGCAGGGAGCAAATTGCTGGAAGAGGAGCTTGACAGCCTGAAACTGTTCAATGCCAATTTGGCTGATGATGTCAGCTAAGCAGAAATGGGGCCAGCTGGCTTCTTTAGGGGTGATCTACTGGAAACTCTGGCCCTTTTACTGCCTGATCCTAGGACCCTCTCAACTTCTAACAACTGAAAACTGTAAAAAGAAGCAAAGTGTTATCATTTATATATGACTCTTCCTGCTTTACCTGTACTAGATAGGGAAAAAGGACTCCAAGAAGCACATGCCTGTGCCTGAGGAGTGAGCATCCTGGCTGGTGTTGCAGGTGGAGTGAAGGCAGGACCTGAGGCTGTGACCTCCCTAGGTCAGGGTGAAGACGTGCTAGGCCACAAAGGTTCATTTGTGGCAGAGCAAAATGACACTTTCAATCCGAAATAATGAGGGAACAACCCTTCTCATCTGGTGGAGCCCCAGCAAGAGGTCATCATTGCCAAGACAAACCCTTTCCTGGACCTCTGCCATCTGTGGGCTCCTTGGGGCTCTCCATGGCCCTGCTGCTGTCCCAAAGTGGATATTATTCCAAAATCAAGGCATAGGGACCAGTGAGACCTGCCCAAACTGTACATACCTCCCGAAAAAGCAGGAGGAAGGACCTCCCTTGAACCTGTTGACTGTACTGGGGAGTGCCAGCAAGTGACTAGGATCAGACCACTTCTAATTAAGGTCAACCATGTGCATCCTCACCTAACCAGCATGCACAGAAAGTGATTCATTATCAGAAAGAAGCCATTACTCTTTATTTCTGCAGGAATTGCTCACCTCAGTTATTCCCAGGGGCTGTAGGAGGAAGCAGACCCCTGGGGGTCCGACAGCACCATGCTAACCTGAATGATGATTTGAGCCAGAACAAAATGTGGTCCGCTCATGTCTGGAACAAGGCTCTTGTGGAAGCTCTTCACCTCAATTGTCTGACCATCTTGCAGCAATTCCCATCTCTGTAATAGCTTAATGTAACATGGTCGGGTTTATTTTTATTTTCTGAAATTGGTTTAGGAGAGGTAAAAGAAATGGAGCATCTCATTAGCCCACCCACTTCTCCATCATTAATTGCTTCTCATTCAAGCTGAACCATTTGGTCATTTTGACCATCAGCCTTCTGCATTTACTTCTGCTGAGCCCTTGGAACTTTAGCATTACAGGGAAATGTACAGCATTCACTTCTGAGATGAGCCGGGGCTTTGAGCTTCAGCGCAAGCTGAGGAGATCGAGGAAAAAGAGGTGTTAGTATGCACGGGTGGCTCTTTACCAGCACCAGCCACCAAAGAACGCCGCTAAGGCATCTCCATCACCCGAAAACATGCATGCCCTGCTTCAGCTGCCCCATCACCTTGCTGTTTTGGTGTCCAGGGGAGTGTTGCAGCCCTACTCTGTGTCTTCTGACCTTTTCCCACCTGGCCACCATGCCATTCTCCCACTGCGGTAACAGAGAACAGGCCAAGGTAAATAGCAGCCACCGGGAAGAACATTTCCAAAGAGCATGGCATTAAAGAAGTGTATAAATCTGCTGCCTGGCACATAGCTAAGGAAGCCTGGCCATATGCCCCGGACCTCCTCAGGGACTCGGCTGGGTGAGAAGCCTTTGCACAGGAGCTATTTCTGCACCAGTCGTTGCTCATGGTTAATAAGAAAGCCAAGCTGGAGCTCATAACTACAATAAGTCTTTTATATAAGACAACGGCTAAACAAACAGACATCAGAGAAGAAAGTTTGGCCAGGAATGAGAAGGATCAGCATGTCTTTGTCTCAGTCTGGTTGCTAACACAGTCATGCAGACACTGGTTTTGAACCAAACTGCATGGGAAGGAACCTGGACAGGCTGGAGAAGTGGGCCCACGTGACCCTAATGAGGCTCAACAAGTCTAAATGCAGGATGCTGCACTTGGGCCAGGGAAATCCCGGACGTGAGTACAGACCAGGAGAAGAACTCATTGAGACCAGCCCTGCAGAGAAGGATTTGGGGGTTCTGATGGATGAAAAACTCGACATGAGTCGGCACTGCACGCTTGCAGCCCAGAAGGCCAACTGCATCCTGGGCTGCATTAAAAAAGGAGCGGCCAGCAGGTCGAGGGAGGTGATTGTCCCCCTCTACTCAGCCCTGGTGAGGGCCCACTTGGAGTACTGCGTCCAGGTCTGGAGCTCCCAGCACAAGAAGGATGTGGAGCTGTTAGAGC
>VXAA01005416.1:466458-477166 GCA_013399115.1 Anseranas semipalmata
CAGGGGGTTGGAACCAGATGATCCTTCAGGTCCCTTCCAACCCAGGCCATTCTATGATTCTATGAGGGGGGTGATATTTAAACCTGGGCTCCAAAATGTTCAAATCTCCCCCTCTGCCCTCCAGACCTGCTCCCACATTTCTTAACTCCCATGTTATTTATTACCTCTGGCTGTGGCCAAGAGCTCTCTCATTCCTTCCTTACAGGTCTACATGAATTTCCCTTTTGCTGCTGCTTGTCTTAGCAATCATTTTCGATTTCAAAATATTTGAGTGGGTTTGTGAATAAAGAGACCCCTCAGGAAGGTGAATGGGGACAAGAACAGCTTTTCTGCAAGGGGAAAAAAATCATTACTGGAGGCCTGAGCTGCAGTAACTGTTTTTTTTTTTTTACTCAGAAGACATGAAAATAAGCCTGTAGGTATATGTTGCAAAGCTACCTTTTTAGCTGGAACCAAGACCTAAAAAGAAAGAGATGGGCACAGTTTGTACAGCTGATGAAATCTCCACATACAACTAAGTGGTTTGAAATGTGAGAGCTATTCTGCAAGACCTGCCAAGGAAATCAGAAATGAAGGGATGCCAGGCTAGATTTGTAATATTATTCTTAACTAACCAGGAAACAATAATAAGAAAACAAATCAACGTTTCCTAAGCATTTTTCAGCCAAGTTTCTCCATGACTAAAATGTGTCTAATGACCCCAGTTCGGCAGAGGGGGTTCTCTTTTAGTGGCGGTCAACTGCAATCGCACTCATCACTGATGACATCAAGACAGAACAAACATAGCAAGGTAAAACCAGTGGAAAATTACCAGGCTAATTTTGTTTGCTGTGCCTGATTGGAAGACAAAGGAGGAAATTTCCAAGAGGCAATTCAGTACACATTTAAAAAAAAAAATCAGCAATCCTTCATGTACATTTATAACTAATGCTACATCTCCATTTATTCTGAAAGGAAAGGATTTCATCATTTGCTGCTGTGGGAGAGAACTGAATGGTAATCAAATAATGGCAGTAATACCTTGCAAGTATGTAAGCTCTTTCAGATGATAATCTTTCAAATGCTTTCTAAAGAACGGCACTGTAGCAAATAAATATCTTTCTCTTAGAGCTATAGATATCTAAACAGACTAAGGCTAAATGACCTGAGCCCTTGCTGTTGTTAAATCCCTCTGTAGATGTGTCCCTAATATTTTCCCTTTTGGAGATCTCTGATAAGAAGAACTTGGTGGCAGTACCCTTCAATTTAAGAAAGTTTTGCAACTTTCCTAACTGCCCAAGGCAGAGAGAGATGAGAAATTGGTGGGCTTGGGGAGGCTGCAGAGGATGTGTGGTTGCTCTTCCCTGCTGGACATGCCCAGAGGTGGTGCTGTGGGCTGTGCTGGGTTGTGATTCAGGCGGGTGGTCCTTGGAGGTGCCCTCAAACAACTCAATCTGGGAAGCATCAGCATCCTGGATACCTGATGGTGAGGAAGAAGCCATCACGTCACCAGAAATGGAGGGAGGTTAGGGTGTGGGCAAGGGGGACAAGAACAGGCTAGCTTAAAATAGGCAGGCTAAAGTCACTTGCCTGGACTATCAAAATCACTAATTATAATCAATTTAAGGAGGATCACATGAGCAAATGAACATGCCAATCCATGTAAACACGGTATTACCATTTTCCAAGTCACCAACAACTCAAAACAGGTGGTCTCGAATGCTCCTGGGATGTATTCTAGCAGATGGGATTGTCAAATCTCACCGGAGAAGAGGATAATCAGGTCTTTAAATACCTATAATATGTTGGGAAAGACTGTGAGGGTTTCAGTCCAAGGAGCATTTGTTAGAGGTCCCATGACAACAGCACTGAAATGTCTTGGGGATCACAGAGAACAATTTCATAAATCAAAAATATTTTCCTCAGCTGAAAAGCGGATCATCTTATATCTTATCTTGAGAGTTAAAAAAGGATTAATCTCAGAATTGGAAACTGATTGTAGCTCAGATATGTGCAACCAAGAATTGATTGGACAATTGCAATATGCAAAGACCCCAACCCAGGTGTCTTTATCAGTTTTAACAAATTAGTTAATAAAACATTAAAGCAATAAGCAAATGGTTCCAGAGGGCTGCTGATGAGTCTTCATCCTGAAGGTCATACCTTGCATTCAAGACTCTCATGCTAATTAAACAAACAAACAAACAAAAAAAACACTTTAACTGTCTAGATTTTGGATAATTTAGTATCTCTTTAGCTCTAGGCAACAGGCCAGGACAGGTTGTTGCTGAGACCAAGAGCAATACTAAGCTGGCAAGATCACTGGGTTATCAACCATATTTTAGCTGACAAGAGAGTCTGCAAGGAGAAAATGTGTTTAGACAAAATATTCAGCAAAAGACTTAATAATAGAAGATGGTTCTACAAAGTTACCCTTTTATAGCTGCCAGTTCCTGGTAGAACAAGCTAAGAGGATCCTGTTGAGGAAAGCTCCACAGAGTCAGCCTTCAAACATATTTTATCACCCATTTGTCTAATTTACTTTCATTAAGTGAACAAATTGTGTTCTTCTTTATATTTCCAGTTTCTTTGAATCAGAGACTGTGGTTACTGGATTTGTGGAGTGGTTCTGAATTTATTCTCAGAAGACGCTCGGGTTTTAGCTCACGCTTGCAGAACAGTATTTTCCCATTTCCTGAACGTAATTTTGGGAGATGAGCAAAACATCTCAACAGGGGGGAGCGTGGGGGTGGGGATTTGTTCTCCTGGCATTTGAGAATTGCAAATTCTAGTTGACCATGGAAATATGGAAGAGGAAACCTCGTATTCTTTGTAGATCAGTTCTCCAGAACTGATTTTAATGGTCCTGGAGACATGAGTTATTTCAGATTATGTGAATATATAAAAAAGGTTGAAAGGGACAGAGAGGGGGAAAATGCAGGATCAAACCTGCCTTGGGCCACCAATATGGGTGGTGGGGGTCTTCTTTCAAAGCTGCCCTCCTCATCCCATTAGCGCTTCTGAGACCCAGCTGGGGAAAAAAAAAAAAAAAAAAGACTAGAGGAGCTAATTAGGGCAATTCAAGGGGTTTTAATTAAGGGTGAGGTAACAGAGCTTGTGATGGGAGGAAATTAAGAAAGAAAGGATTGACAGTGGATAACAGCTTCTGCTTTCCTATGGTGTTATTGGCTTGAGGGAGGACTAACAGCCTAAGGCAAGTAGTAAAAATGCCATCCTTTTATGTCAATTAAAGCTAAGTTGGACAAAATAGTAGGAAGTGCAGATGAACACTGTGGGAGGGAGGCGCCAGGATCCTGTCCCCATTCCTTCCATTTTCTAGACTTGGAGATACAGACCTAAATTTTGTCTGTTTACAGCTATAAAACGCAGAATCTGCCAACTCTGCCCATTCAGTAAATGCCTCTAACATAACCTTGATTTTAGTAAAAGCTTGCTTTGGCTTTGAATCTGCAGGGATTTTCATCAGTGAAAATAAGCAAAAAAGACAAGGGTCCGGCAGAAGAAGTACATCTTCATTTTATTTGTCTCATCTTGAGTGGAATGATTTTTTCTTTTTTCCTGTAAAGAATTTGAAAGGAATTGACCTGCATTTCTCAGCACCCTTTGGGAAGAAATGGGTTTGCATCTCAGGCCACATCCTCATCCCCTGAAGTTGACAGTGAAGGGTGCACAGAACAGCAAACCTCGTATGGTCTCCAAAAGACATAAAAACTTGATTATTCAATATTCTCAAGATTTACCAGCATGTCCATCTCTACCACATAAGCCTGGTTCTGGGCAAAATAACACGATCAAGCAATTTTTGTGCACCCATTCTTTTCCTTTCTTGCAGCAGCTGAACCCATCACGCTCATGCGGAGCAAGAGCCTGCAGGGATGGACTGGCACCCCTCTGGGGGACACCAAGGATGCAGAGATGAGCTTCATATCACAGCAGCCACCCATGATCCCATGGATCACAACAGCTCTGTTAACCCCCAGATCTTCAGCAAGACCTTGGGCAGAAAAAGCCTGTGCAATAGACCCATACGTGACCAAAAAGCATCTTTCCCAACTCCCTGCTCCCACAAACCCATCTCTGTAGGAAATCCCTGTGCTCCCTTAACACCTTCCTCCTGGGATTTTGCAGGTCTTTCCTCACTGCAAGAACACAACTTGCATCTTCTGTTGTTGCTGCTCTTGTTCCTTTTTGTCTTTCTTTTGTTTTGTGTTCAAGGAAAAAATAATTGAAACCACTGGGTCAACAGCAGCTACAGGATGTCTCAGTGTGTCTCCCTTTCTTTCCAGCTGGCTAGGAGTTAAGAGGGAGAAGTCCCTACAGCTTTCCAGGGCAATAGGATAAGAAAATAAGGGCTGATGCTGGAGTGAATTGCTTATTTAATACTTTACATTGCATATGCTCAGACTCTTTAGTTTGTGTTCTCTGCATCTTTAGCCAAAGGTCAAAAAGATTTTGCTTATGGCTCTTGTTTGCTGTGAGACTAAGCAAGAGGAGAGCCTTGCTCTTAAAGCCCTGAATGTTGTTCAATACCATGCACTGATAATGTTCTCCAGACCGCTTCATCCCATGGGAGGGGAAAAAAGTATAAAGTCCAGAAAAGCTTCTTCCCGGCTCAAAACATGTGTAACAGCAAGACCAGGTAGGCATCCATCTTGGAACAGATGGTCCAGCCTTATTCACCCCAAGATGGCCTTGACTTGGAGGATATGATGTGGCTTTGTGGTGCAGGTCCTACAGACCCCGTGGGACACAAAACTTGTCCCCAGCTTGATGAAACAGCCTCTTCTTGATTTGCTCATCTTGAAAGGAGAAAAATAAAATTCCCCTGGCAGCAGGCATGCCTGGGCTTTGCTAGCAGGAACTTGGCATCCGGAGAACAGGGCAGCAGGGAAGCACAGAGCCCAGCCTGGGCACAGGGGAGAAAATCCTCCCCGCTGGTTCTCACGGCACGTAATGAGGCGGAAAGGTCACTGAAAGGTTTAGCTCAACTTGTAAGTGAAACGGGGATTTGGGGATTTCCGTGCGGCATTTAGCATGGGGAAAGCCTCCTCCTTCGGCAGCTCTGCAAGCCAAAGCAGAGAGCGGGGACGCCGGCTGCAGCCAAGCCAGGTGGAGTCCATTTTCCCTTCCCTCCCTCCTGGGGACATCCAGCTGGCACAAAGAATTGCTCCTAATGAAGACAGGTCTCTATTGTATTGGACGCTTTGGATATTTCAAACCCAAACCACATGCAAACCCCACGATACACTGGTATTAGTACCAGTTACAAGGTTGGAGTGATACAGCCCCTGGCTGTTTTAGCTCCCCTTTGCAGCAGCACTGTGTTTTGTTTTGTTTTGTTTTTTTTTTTCAATCGTTATTTACTTTTCCACATTTTTAAGAATTTATGTGTTTTTTTCTCCCAGGCTTTGAGTCCCAGTTTCCCTTGTGTCACAGAAAGCTTTCAAGCTGTGTGGCAAAACAAAGCAATCCTCGCCACGGAGGAACACAGCCGCACAGAGCAACGCGTGTCTGCTTGCAATGGGCTTTGCTGCAAAGGAGTCAGAAAATCCAGGATGAAAAGGGCCCTTTTCATTTCTATTTGTGCTGTTTGATGTTGGCTACTGAGTACAACTGTAACAAACAGCACTTTAAATAATCTAGAAAAACTATCTAGCATCTTGTGCACTCGTACAATTGGCCTTTGTTTTTGCTGTTGATTCATAGGCAGCGCTCACAGCACTGTGTTTGGTACAGAAACCGTGATTGCAGCGTCACTAAAAGCTCAGATGAGCAAAGCAGCACCAACTGCCCAGAGAACATGAACCCAGAAGATAATCCGTCTGTCTGTCTGTCCTCTTCCTGGCTCTGTGCTTCCCCTCTCCCAAGGAAACACAACCCACACGGCTGAAATCACAGCAGCCAAGCAGCTTGAGTGAGCCCAAATCTCAGGGAAGAAATGTGATTATTTTGAAAAACATTAATTTAAGAAGATGATCATGAGCGCTTTGCTGAGTCCCACCTGATTCATCCCTGTACGAGGCTTCCTCTGTGCCTGTGCTCAACAGCACGAGTCACGCTCAGTTGGGAAACACGAGCACCGTGTGATGGAGAGGGTGACTTAATCACTTTTGCATGCTACTTTTTTTCTGAGTTAATTAAAAGTAGAAATTATCATATCAAGCAGAGTGCTGTTGTGAGCACCACGTGCTCTTCAGCAACGTGTGGACAAACAGGATTTGGTGCACTGGCCCAATTTAGTGCAGAGTTACCAGCGACATCCATTTTTCCACTGAAACTGCAAATTTCTGAAATGCTTTAATAACTCCAGGCCATTTCAGTGCCTTCCCAAGGCCTCCACCAAAATGCCAAATGGAGAAAAATCTCTGTACCCATCACACCGCCCTTAGAGGCTCCGAGCTCCTCTTAGTGCTGCAGGACAGGGGAGACTTTAAAGCAATGCTGGCTCCAGGGAAACTGTCTGGAATTGGACCTGTTGAATAGGAAACCCCCATAGTTCAGTCCTGAAAATGTCGAGCTTACATGTACCAGCGTAAAAACTAGCTTTTAAACTTCATTACCCTTTTCTCTGCTAAGTTTTTGTGTTGCCTGCTGACATTTTCATCCTGGTATTGGTTTGATTTTTATGTCCCTAATGGGCAGGTTTATTACATGAGAATATGCCTGGAGATTTGGGGGTTTTGTGCCTTTTCTTGTAATGATGGGACTTCTCCCAGCATGAAGGGAAGTGGCTCAGAGGCTGTCCTTGCCTGTGAGACCAATTATTTGCTATTGCAAGATTTCAGGTGGATATGGGGTATTTGTGGTGCTGTAGTGAGAAATCAAAGTGAGCAAAAGCACATCATGAGTCATTACCTTGTAAATGAAAAAAAAAAAAAAAAATGCNGACCTCTCCCAAAACCTCAGGCAGACTCCTGCCCAGATCACCAGCTGATGCCTGAGCATCAGCCAGTGACAGAGATAAAAATCTCCAGATTGATTGTTTTCCTGTGATGTGATAAAGTTGTGCTCAAGGAGAGCAATTGCAGGCCTTATTTTCGGGGTTTGAATCAATACAAAAACACACAGCCTGAGCTTTTTAAGCCTTTATTAGAGGAAGGGACAAGCAGTGCTCCTGGCTTGCTCTGCTTCGCTCCTCCAGCACAAGCGGTCCAGCCTCTGCTCCTGAGTGCAACCCTGCGTAGCCACGGGAAAGCTGCAAGAAGCAAATGGGGTGAGCTGCATTGCGTTTGACGGGTCCCCATCTCAGCCAGTTGTGCTGATGTTGATATGCCAGGATGGCCATTAGGACTCATAAAGGTCTCAGCAGGAAGGTGAGCCAACAGCAGGTTGTTCCCGGGACTGTTAGGGTCCTCCAGCTTCATTTGCACTGGAGGATTCCAAGCTGCTGTCTGAAAGCATGAGCGATGGCCAATGCCATGGGGAAATTCTATCCAGTGGTGAGGACCTGCCAGCTGGGGTCTTTGAAGTCCTGTCCCTGGGCATGAAGAGCTGTGAGGGATACACAGCTCAGCCCAATGGAGCAAAGCAGTGGATGGTGGCCCAAAGGCATCACCTTAGGTGGCCTGCAGCAGTTGTGATTCTGAAACTCGAAGCTCATGGTGACGCTGGTGCCCTTGCGCAGCTGTCCCCAAACAGTTCCTCATGGGAAATCAAGACGTTAAAGCCGAGTTGGCCAACAAAGAGATGCTGCCTTCTTGTTGAGATGTTTGCACAGACCTGGCTGATGGACTACAGATGCGCCAAGCGTCTGAAGACACCAAGAGCCCAACCCACGCTTTATCCAACAGTTTCTGTGTTACAGCAGCCCATCACAAGGATTCCCACCTCCACCCAAGGAGCTCAACCATGGACTTATATGATCTTAAACTATTCTGAGTGGGGATTGAAACTTCTTCCCCAGCAAGCACACAAATTGACATTGCACTTATCACCCACCCCATTCCCTTGAGCCCTACCTGTCTACAAAGAACTGCAAGAAGTTTACTGCTGTGCCCCAGCTACGTCTGCCTTGTTTGGCTGCACATTAATGACTTGAGAAATTTGGACCTTCCAAAACAGTGAGGTTACACAGATGACTTCTTCAGAAAGACAAATAGATTATGAAAGTCTCCCCCCATTCAAAACACGCCATCTGTTACCGGTGGCTGCGTGCCCCCACACGCTCACCAACAGAAGAATGCACGTTTCTGAATGTATATCGTCCTTTCACCAATGGACTACAATTTAAATGAAAAAAATGCACAGCTATTTCACTGCTACCTGTGAGAGCTGGTGTTCCTCCAGAGGCAGAAAATGCTATCTGTTGCTTAGGAACAATCTTTATCCCACGAAATGAAGATGTGCACTCCAAAGACTTGTTTAAATGTACCCAACGTGTGTTAAATGCACCCAAAGTCTTGCTGAGAAGCTGACCCACCCCTAAATACACCATGAGGAGAAGTCTTTGTGCTGCAGATAAAACACCAGCCTCCTACTATAGCCAGCTGTGATTGGAGATATAGGATATATACCCCATGCCCAGCCATGCTGCGTTACCCAGTGCTTGCAGGGGTACAGCATGAGCATTTCTCCTTGGCACATGGAACAAGGACAAACATTGAGGCAGACTTTGACTGTGTTGAAGTGTAGACATTTCTGAAAACCGAGGCATAGAGCACTATATCAGACTAGTTGTGTGTCCAGTCATTAATCTGGATATATGTACGTTGTTCTGTTTCAACAGGCAAGCAACTGCTGTTTCGTTGACACTCACTTCTCTCTGGCGGTCTCTTGAGTTAGTCCAGGTGGAAACACCTTCCAGCGCTGCGGCATGTCTGCACAAGGGCTAGCAGGTAAATCCTGCTCAGCGTTGTTCCACCTTTGCATGGCTGTGGTGGTTGTTGTTGCACCAGTTTGCTTTGTTGCAAAGAACAAAACGTCCTTGAGCTGCTCTGAAGAGCTGCTCCTCGAAGACACACATCCCATCAGTTGGTTGCCTTGTCCTCGCTCCTTGCCAGGCACAGGAGACCTTCTGGGAACAGCAACATACCACCACAACCAGCAACGAGCTTGTACGTCCAGTCTAAAGCAAAGTGCATGCCAGGTCCGAGAGCAAGTCTTTTGCAGAACTTCAGCTAAGAGAATCTAGTTTGCAAAGCTATCTTATCTGAGACCCCAGCTGGAGCATCTGCCAGCGTGGAGCAGGTGTTGAATCGAGAAGCCTTGCAGGACATGATGCTGGAGCTCTTCTTCTTATGGTAGAAGTAGCTGCTGAGGTGGAAGCGGAACTTGTCGTGGAGGGAGGCGTAGATGAAAGGGTTGTAGCAGGCAGAGCTCATGGCGATCAAGTGACACGAGACCTGGATGACATTCACATACTTCTTGTCCAGGATGGTGAACTCCTCGTCGATGTCTCTGATGAAGTTCACCACCTGGAGGGGCAGCCAGCAGATAGCAAAACACACCACTGAGACAGTGAGCACCCGGAAGGTCTTCTGCTTTGTTTTGGTCCATTTGTCTTGGCAGGGGTAGGCAGCGCCTGGGACATTCCTCCTCCGCAGGTGGTAAGTAATGGCACAGAAGGAGACCGACACTGCCAGCAGTGGGAGCATGTAGGACAAGAGGAGCATCAAGCACGAGTACAGCAGCCGCTCCTTCTCTTCATGCTTCCAAAACTCTTCGCAGATGATCATGTCGTGGCCAATGGCGTTGAGATCCAAGTACTGGGTGTGCAGTGAGGTGGGCACAGAGGCCATGATGGAGAGCAACCAGATGCAGGCCACGATGCAGATGCAGGCCTTGCGGCTTATCCTCCGGCGAATAGGGTACGCCACGACAACGTACCGGTCGACAGCGATCGCGGTGAGGGACAGCACCGAGACGAACACGGTGGCGGCCTGCATCAAGGTGACGAAGTAGCACATGAACATCCCGAAGAGCCAGCCCCGTGCCTCGAAGGCGTAGGAGACGGTCAGCGGGACGCAGGCCAGGCACATGATGAAGTCGGCCGCGGCCAGGTTCCCTATCAGGAAATTCGTGGTGCAGTGCAACTTCTTGGTAAGAGCGATGAGGAAGATGAGGAAGAGGTTCCCCGTGCACGCCACAGCCACCAGGGTGGCGTACAGCGGGATGAAAAGCGGTTTGAGCTCCAGGAGGAGGTCGAGGCCGGTGAAGAGAGGGGCTGAGCCGTTCTGCCAGGAGTCGTTCGGGAGCTGGCCGTGAGCCATGCCGAGCCGTGACCAGTGCTGCTTCTCCTCCGTGCCTGGCGGTCAGACAGGGACCGGACTGTTAGCCCTGCAGAGGAAAGAAACGTGCTGTGGTTGTACTTCTGGCAGAAGGATCTGTCCCCCAGGTCTAGGTCCTCTTTTGCAGCCCTGTGGTGGCTCACCAGCAGTGATTTTTTTTTTTTGTAAAGAGCGAACCGGGGCAGACACATCTGAGCTTCAGCGCAGAGAAAACGGGGAACTTGGCTAGGAAGTGGTTAACCAGGCGGCTGCGCTTCTGCAGGGAGCTGCTGGCTTGGGGAAGGCAGCTCGGGATGCTGCATGGAAAGTAACCTGGGAGCTGTGCTGACGTGCAGCAGGAAAAAAAGAGGCGCTCCGGCATTTCTTCTTACTTTTTGTTCCACCCGCCAACCCCGTCCCCTGCCTCCAGCCACCCCGCTGGGCAGGAGGGACATCGCCCCGTCCCAGCCCACCCCACCTCTCCCCCATCCCCTTATTTCATC
>VXAA01005418.1:0-11836 GCA_013399115.1 Anseranas semipalmata
GTATGTTTAGTCCATGACTTTGGAGTCCATCTGTCATAACTGTCTTTCAGGGCAGAAGAGGGTGTGTGGTGTTGGATTGTTGCATACTGAAGCCAGTTCTGATTCCATCACCGCTGTGCTTGTCCAGTTCTATCAAAATTCATTCATCATACAATTCAAATCATGGGTTATACTCACCCAACATCAAATCCCCTTGAGGTACACATCGCACTTCCCCATCCTTCTGCATTGCCCACCAAGTGCACCCAGGTCCTTGAGCAAAAAACTATCCCATGGATGTATTTGCCTTTGCCTGAGGCAGCAATTACCTAGACTGTCTTCCCCAGCATGCTTTTTACATGCACTACAGGGACTTTATCCCCTTCTACAGAATGTAACTGGTTTGATTGGGCAAGTCTGGCTCGGTTGGCAGATCCCCTGGTGTTGACTAACCAGGTGGCCTTTGCTAAATATGTACCCCAATGTTTGAATGTCCCAGCATCCATTGCTTTCAGTGTAGTCTTTAACAGTCCATTTTATCGTTCGATTTTCACGGCGGCTAGTGTGTGATAGGGGATGTGATAAACCCACTCAATGCCACGATCTTTAGCCAAGGTGTCTAAGAGGTTGTTTCAGAAATGAGTCCCATTGTCTCCTTCAATTCTTTCTGGGGTGCCATGTGTCTATAAGACTTGCTTTTCAAGGCCCNAAGGTGTCTAAGAGGTTGTTTCAGAAATGAGTCCCATTGTCTCATTCAATTCTTTCTGGGGTGCCATGTCTCTATAAGACTTGCTTTTCAAGGCCCAGGATAGTGTTCCAGGCAGTGGCATGGGGCATAGGATATCTTTCCAGCCATCCAGTGGTTGCTTCCACCATTGTAAGCACATGGCGCTTGCCATTGCGGGTTCGAGGGAGTGTGATATAATGTCTGCTAGGTCTCCCTGTATTGATATTTCAGTCATTGTCCTCTATACAAGAGAGGCTTAAAGCCTGTTTGGCTTGCTTGATTGTGGTGCATGTTTGCATTCATGGATCACCTAAGCAATGGTGTCCAAGGTCAAATCCACCCCTTGATCACAAGCCCATCTATATGTTGCATATCTTCCTTGATGGCATCACGTACATGGACCCACGGAGCTACAAATAATTCACCCTTATGTTGCCAGTCCAGATCCACGTGAGCCACTTCAATCCTGGCAGCCTGATGCACCTGCTGGTTGTTTTGGTGTTCTTGAATGGCCCAACTCGGGTATCTACGAGCATCTACGTAGTGTACTTTTACAACCAGGTTCTCTACCCCGGCAGCAATATCCTGCCACAACATGGCAGCCCAGATGGGTTTGTCTCTGCGCTGCCAGTTGCTCTGCTTCCATTGCTGTAACCACCCCCACAGGGCATTTACCACCTTCCACGAGTCAGTATAGAGATAGACCACTGGCCACTTTTCTCATTCAGCAATAGCTAAAGCCAGCTAGATGGCCTTCATTTCTGCAAATTGGCTCGATTCACCATCTCCTCCATCAGTTTCTGTGACTTGCCGTGTAGGACTCCATACAGTAGCCTTCCACCTCCGATACTACCCCACAATACGACAAGACCCATCAGTGAAGAGGGCATACTGCTTCTTCTTTTCTGGTAACTTACTATACAGTGGGTCCTCTTCAGCATGCATCACCTCCTCCTCTGGTGATATACCAAAGTCTCTGCCCTCTGGCCAGTCCATGATCACTTCCAAGACTGCTGGGTGACTGGGGTTTCCTATTCGAGCCTGTTGTGTAATCAGTGCAACCCACTTACTCCATGTAGTATGATGTATAGAGGTGACCCTCTGTTTGAACATCCAGCCCAGCACCAGCAGCTGGGGTGCCAAGAGGAGCTGTGCTTCAGTACCCACCACTTCCGAAGCAGCTCAAACCCCTTCCTGTGCTGTCAATATCTCGTTTTCAGTTGGACTATAGCAGGCCTTAGATCATCTGTATCCCTGACTCCAAAACCCTAAGGGTCGACATTGAGTTTCCCCCAGTTCTTTCTGCCAGAGGCTCCAGGCCATTCTCCCTGGCTGCAGCGTACAGCACAGTTTTTATATCTTGTCCTGCCCGGACTGGCCCAAGGGCTGCTGTATGAACTATTTCCCATTTAATTTGTTCAAAGGCTTGTCATTGCTCAGGGCCCCATATGAAATTTTTCTTCTTCCGGATCACTTCACAGAGCAAGCTTACAATCAGACTGCAATTTGGAACATGGAATTCTCCAAAAACCACAACACCAAAGAAAGCTTGTGTTTCCCTTTCGGTAGTTGATGGAGAGATAGCTATTATTTTATTGATTATATCCACTGGGATCTGACAAATCCCATCTTGCTGTTTTATGCCTAAAAACTGGAACTCTTTTGCAGGTCTCTTGACATTACGTTGTTTTAAGGCAAAACCAGCTTTCAGGAATTTTAGATTACACTCCTCCCATTCCTAAATATTTCTTTTGCTATCTTGCCCTGCACAATGATGTCATGAATAAATTACAGGTGTTTAGGAGCTTCACTATGTTCCAGTGCAGTCTGGATCAGTCTGTGGCTAACGGTGGGGCTGTGTTTCCACCCATGGGGCAGTCAATTCCAGGTGGGCTGGATGCCCCTCCAAGTGAAAGCCAACTGTAGCCAGCGCTCTGTGACAAAGGGATCAAGAAAAACACATTAGCAACATCAGCTGTGGCAAAGCACTTGGCTGCCTTTGTCTCCAGTTCATATTGAAGTTCTAGCATGTCTGTCACAGCAGTACTCGGTGATGGCGTGAATTCATTCAGGCCACAATAGTCCACTGTTAGTCTCCACTCTCCATTGGACTTTTGCACTGGCCATGTGGGACTATTAAAGGGTGAGCGAGTCTTGCTTATCACTCCTCGACTCTCCAGTCAATGAATCAGCTTATGGATAGGAATCAGGGAGTCTCAATTAGTGTGATATTGCTGCCGGTGCACTGTTGTGGTAGCAAACTTCACCTGCTGTTCTTTGACCCTCAGTAACCCCAAAACAGAAGGGTCCTCCGAGAAACTGGGCAAGGCAGATAAGTGTTTAATCTTCTCTGTATGCACAGCAGCTATACCAAAAGCCCACCAATGTGGCGTATTATGGCATGGACTGAGATCGTGGTGGATACTGAATTACCTTTAATGCATATCCCTCAGATATTTATACCTGGAGAGAATAAGCTATTTTTAACCAGGGCCTTTTGTTTTGAGAGCTTCCCAAGCCAAGATCTTTGTTCCCAAGACCAAGTGATGTTTACTTTCTTGAATTGCTACCCCAGCTGGGATTCTCACAAGCAGTATGTGACTTGTCCTTCCAGGGCATGTCAGACTTAAACAACCGCTGCTGATCGCTACCCACACACCAGTACCCTTTTGGATCTTTGAAGTACCTCCTCTCCCAAGGTAGTCTATGCCAAGGATGCATGGAGCCTCCAGGCCAGTCACAATGGGGTGCTTTGCCACTCATTCCCAGTTAGACTCGCTTTGGCCTCCACTACAGACAGCTGTTGGGATCTCCCTGCCACTCCAGAAATCTAGTTGGTTCTTCCCCTTTATAGCTCGATGGCATTAGCCTATGTTGTGCACCAGTGTCCACTAGAGCCTTATAAACCTGTGGGCCCAACGTGCCAGGCCATCAAATCCACACAGTCCAATACATCCAATTTTTCCTTTCCTCTGCTTGGCTGGAAGCAGGGCCTCTCTAGTGCTGGTTGCAATATTTGTTACTCACTTCTTGTAAAAGTGAATCAGAAGTCCCTTCAATAAGACCATAAGATTAGACCTTCTATAGTGTCTGGGGAACTGCCCACCGGAAACTGGAGCGGTAATTTTCCTGGAAGGACCAGTTTTTGCCGCTGCTTTTCATTGCAACTCATGTGCACATGACTCTAAGGTCAAGGCAGATTTTGCATCCCACTTCCTCATGTCCTCCCCATGGTTGTGCACATAGAACCACAGGGTGGCACGTGGTGTGTACCCACTATATTCTCTTTCTTGAGCACAGGAACGCTTACTCCTAATAGCTGAGATACTGGTCTGTACAGGTGGGGAAAAGATATATTCTCACTCTTCGAGCTGCTGAACCAGTTTCTGCACAGCCAAGATGCAGGCCAATGGGAAGGAAAAGAGATTTTCTTCATATTGCCAGAGTTAGCTGACCTCTACAACCACTGCTGCTTCCTCTCCATCTTTCCAGGTCATTATGGCCAGCGCACCAGTGTACAACAATGGTACTCTCCCTACAAAATTCTGCCACATCATCTGCATGCACTGGACTTCATCTGGATCTTGGGATTCCTGGTCATTGTCCAGGTCAACACAAATCACCTCCAGCATGGATAATTCCCTCAGGTACTAGATATTTCTCTCCAAGGTGGTCCACTTGCCTGGGCAACATACAACATCTTCCTTGACGGGATACCTTTCCTTCATGCCTGACAGTAATCACTTCCAGAGGCTGGGGACTTGAGCCCCTTTTCCAACCACTTTGTCAATGGCCCTTTCCCTAGAGAGGGATCCCAGTTCCTTGACTTCCTTGCCCTCTAATCCCTGGCTACTGGCCCTGTTACCCCAGCAATGGAGCATCCAACTGATAATGTGCTCACCTGGACAAAGGCCGAAATTTTTACACATATCTCACCTCTCAGTCAGGGATAGGAATCAGGTGGTTTCTGACTCATTTATTATTTCTCTCTCTTCCTCTCCTGTTCTTGTGATGGCCGTACAGCAGAGTAGCCTGCCTCTTGTAGTTCTTCCTCCTGCTGCCTCTTAGGATAAGTTTCTTCCCTTACCAAATGAGTTGACTTCTGCTTCCATTGTTTCTTCTTGACTTCAGGGACAACTGATCGCATAGAAGGTTGGATCTCTTGTTTAGCCACCGTGTCTGTATCCAGAGTTGCATTAGCCACAGAGCCTGTTGTGGAAGGTTGGATGAGATCCAGAGACCTTCTCTTCTGCTTGAGAGTGCTGAATAGTGTTGACTAGTGTTAGGGTGGTTTCTGCTGACTGGAACCTAGTCAAAGTTATACCATTTACAAAAAGGGCACCCGTAAAACTACAGACCTGTCATTCCAACCTCAGTACCTGAAAAAGACATTGAGAAGATTCTGCTGGGGTATATTGAAAGGCAGTTAATGAACAAAACAATTATCCGGCAGAGGTAACATGGATTTATGGAAAGTCCTGCCTTAGTAATTTTATGTCCTTCTATGATAAGGTCACTGGCCTCATGGGTGAAGGGAAGGCACTGGATATAATCTGTCTGGATTTTAGTAAGACCTTAAATACCATCCTTCACAGCATTCTTCTGGACAAATTGTCCAACTGTGAGCTGAACAGTTTCAGGCTACACTGGATGATGAACTGACACATCAGTAGGTCTCAAAGAGTCATAGTGAATGGGGCTACATCTGGCTGATCACTATCAGTGTTCCTCAGGGCTCAATTCTAAAGCCAATCCTGTTCAACAGTGTTATCAATAGTCAGGATGCAGGAGTTGAATGCACCATTAGCAAATTTGCTGAGACATCTATTCTACTACCTTTGTATTCCAAATGGGGATGGGGGAGTGGGGAGAACAAAAATGCCTATAAATATTCTCAATAGACTTGTCTGACACTGTCTATATTTGCAGAGCTCACAACATGAGATCAGATGTGGGGCGCTACTATGTTACAGAGCCTATTGCCATTGAAATAGTGACTGTCACCATCTGAAAAGTTAGTTCCCACAAATTGCTCAGTGACACAGCCCTCTTTTTGGGGCAGTGGCAGTGAGGGAAAAAAAGATACCCAGCAATGGGAGGGGGATTGGGGGGGGGCTGCATATTCTCTTTCACATCAGGTAGATATGGCAACAAGCTGTCTTAGATACTACTCACTTTTCCTTTCTCTTTGTCGGGGGAACCAAAATATTTGCATATTTAATTATTCTTTTTTGACATCTCTCAGGTTCTCTCAGTCCTGCTTGGACTCCTAAATCTCTGTATTACTCACAGAGAGCAACACAGCCTTGTTACTGTCCTTCGAAGAGCTTCTTTAACCTCCTTGTTCCTCAGGCTGTAAATTATAGGGTTCAGCATGGGTATTGCCAGAGTATAAAACACAGAGACGATCTTGTCATACTCCATAGAGTATTTTGAACTGGGCCGTAAGTACATGAAGGAGCCGGTCCCATAGAAGATGGCAACAGCAGTCAGGTGGGAAGCACAGGTGGAAAGGGCTTTGCATCTGCCTTTGGCAAATTTAAACTTGTGGATATTAACCCCAATGCAGACGTAGGAGATGAGAACAAGTAGGATGGTTGAGATGATGAGCACAGTAGCACAGGTGAAATGGACCAGGTCAGTAATGTAAGTATCAGAGCAGGAGAGCTTCAGGATGGGGGGCACATCACAGAAGAAATGATTGATGATAGAACTGCAGAAGGACAGGTGGAATATAAATAATGTCTGAATAGTTGCATTCGCACAACTCATGAAGTAGGACCCACACACAAGGAGCACGCAGAACCTCTTTGACATAATAACAGGGTAGAGCAAGGGATTGCAGATGGCTATAAATCGGTCATATGCCATCACTGCCAGGAGGTAGCACTCTCCTGTCACTGCGATGCAGAACAGGAAGAGCTGAGCTGTGCATGCTGTGTAGGATATGACTTTTTTCTCAGCCACAAAAGTCATGAGTGTGCTGGGTATAATGATGGTGGAATAGCTGACGTCTAAGAGAGAAAGGTTGCTGATGAAGAAGTACATGGGAGTGTGGAGCCTGGAGTTGATTTGGATGAGCACGATCATTCCCAGATTTCCTACTAGGGTCAACAGGTAGGTAAGTAGAAACACTGTGAAGAGGAGAACCTGCAACTTCAGGTTGTCGGTGAATCCCAACAAGATAAACTCAGTCACCACAGTGTGATTCCCTTCCGCCATCTATTATAGGTGGGAAAAGA
This sequence comes from Anseranas semipalmata, assembly GCA_013399115.1. Lineage (NCBI taxonomy): Eukaryota > Metazoa > Chordata > Aves > Anseriformes > Anseranatidae > Anseranas > Anseranas semipalmata. The sequence goes on from VXAA01005418.1 coordinate 6,949, forward strand.
CAGGGTTATGCTGCAGAAAAAAAAAAAAAAGGCAAATGCAGACTGCCTACCAATATGTCAAACTGGCTACAGTCAGGCTGATCTAGGAGGAAGGTATAATTTTGCGTATCTTCCTATTCACATTTTTCAAGTACTGAACTCAAATAATCTCACTGGTATTTACTGCCTTTCAAAGCCTTGTATTATTTCTGTGTACTCTGAAGGAGCAGAGCTTAACAAATCTCACTTACTGCTGCAGATGTCACTACCTCTCCCTCCCCAAATGCTTAGTTTAACATCTAAAAGAGTAATCTGCAGAGCTGATATTAATCCCATAGTAATTGTTTCACTTCACAATTTAGAAGTCTACTTCTAAATTCTTTCAGGATGCTCCTGAAATGCTATTTTTTTCCCATTTTATATAGGCATGATCTGGATAATTAACTTTGCACATTGTCAGAATATAAAGTTAAACATGTGCTAAACTAGTAAAATCTCTCAAGGAGAAGAAATGAGGCCAGAAGTATATACCTTACCACTACATCAAAATTATATTTGGGGGCAATTATGGTAAGCAGAAGGCCAAAGCTAGAGGTTTGAACAGCTCACCTATAAATATTAATGGCATTTCAGCTTGAAAGGGAGCAGAGCTTCTTCTCTGCTGTTACTTTCAGAAATACAAGAATAATGTGAGAACTATAATCAGTTGACTTCTCAAGCACATTCTGTTTCTGAAGGCTAGAAATAAGCTTTCTCTGCCCAGAAATAAAAAATTAAGAACAGACATCGGAAGAACTGATCCTGTCCATTTCACTTTTCCAAGGAAGAATGAGCTCTGCTGATGCAAATTATGAAACTATTTGTCTAATTTGTTCTTTAAACTTTCCAATACAATAGATTTCCCATGTTCCCTAATAACTTTGTTTCTTCATAAAAAGGTTATGATAGTTAGTATTCCCCAACAGATTAACCCAAATTTTCCCAACACAATTTGACTGAACAATGTTTTGCTCTCCCATGCCCCCATTAATGGGCCGAAGAAGCCACTTTTCCCCTTCCACTAGTTAGGCATTTTTGACACAGAGACCTTTTTTGGCATGTTGTTTTCCTAGACTGTCAAATGTGGGAAGTTAGCTCATTTAATAAATTTTTTGTCTTGAATCAAAGAGTGTTGTTGTCATGGCAAATATGTCACAGAATCACAGAGTCACAGAATGGTTGAGGTTGGAAGGGACCTTTGGAAATCACCTAGTCCAACCTCCCCTGCCAAGCAGGGTCACCTAGAGCAAACAGAACCTCAGCAGAACCTCAGCACCTCAGAACCTCAGCTATGTCAAACAGAACCTCAGCAAAATGAGAAAGCTAGTAAACAAAGCTACCACAATCTAAATAAATAAATAAATAAATAAATAAGAGATTATTTTCAAGAATATCTATAGTGATATACCATAAGTAGTGGATGTTCGGAAATCAGCCCACAAACAAAGCAAAAGCATAAAATAGGTCTATGCATTTGTGCTCATCACATAACTTTTATTTCCAACACTGATCTTACCTTACCATTCACACTTCATCATGCTTGGTTGCATTGGTGTTTCTTCTCTTTTCATTGTACTGTCCTGTAAAAGAAAAAGGAAGGAGGATAACATTGTGCTACTGGAGATCTGACTGCAAGGTGCACAGTCTTTATTGGTTCCAGACATGATGGGATTTACATTCTCTAAAACTAGAATGGAAAATGTACTGTACATCTACAGAGCCAGAGAGAAAGTGTACCTGCAGGAGAGAAAAATCTCTTGTTCCTTATCAAAAAGGAGTTATTTTACAGCTAACATTCACATTCATGTACTTCTGCTATGTTTAGGTGTTGAATTCCTCATTCGCCACAGAGTCTCTGAAGCTAAGATATGGCAGACAAGGCATCAAGGGACTATTAAAATGTTCTTTGGACTCCCTGTGGAGATAACCTGTCCTCTGTTTTCCTGCAATTAAATATATGGACTTTATTCTGCTCAGTTTTAAAGCAAATGCTTTTCTTTTTCCTTTTTTTTTTTTTTTTTTTTTTTTTTTTTTTTTTTTTTTTTTTTAATATGACCCTTTGTGTTATATTTCTTGTTTTATTCTGCTACTTAGTAACCTAGGATGTCATGGACCATAAAACCATTTTCCATATTGGGAACAGCACACGAGGAAGCAGTGTTTCTGTACATGTGAGGAGAAGGCTCTCTTCCCAAGCTGTCAAACTGGCTAGTAATTTAAGCCCCATCAACTTGTCACGGCCTTTTGAGATGCCAGGATATGCAAGGATGAATTAAATCACCAGAGATGTGTTGCTTAGGTCTTGGTTTACTTTCTGAGCAGTTCACTCATCAGGCTATTGTTGACATCAGACATCTTTTGGCCTCTTGCATGGAACAGAGTCAGCCATCTTCCAAACTGACCTATCATGTAGAAAAGTTTGCTGCTTGCTTGGGACTGAGATCTGGGATGTTGTGGACAGACTGCTGAAACTTGTTTGGCCCTCTGACTGTTACCTCCTCCTGTTCTTCCATGTGACACGAACAGTACTACCAGGGGCAACCTGAAGGCTATGAAAAGTGGTTACAGAGCTCTGGGGAGGGTAATCGAGGGCATGGTGGCGCACGTGGTGGTCTCCTCAACCCTGTTGGTAAGGGAAAAGTGTGTGAGGACGAGGGCACTGAAAATGCAGGTCAATAATTGGCTGCAGAAGAGGTTTTGGAGACAGAGCTTTAGGACCCTGTTTGCAGATCAATGTCTGCTTGAAGGATATTCCATACCATATGGTATCATGCTCAGCAATAAAAGCTGAGGAAGGGAAAGAGGGGGGGGGGTTCTAATTATGAAAATATCTGTCTTCCCGAACAGCCACAGTGCTTATTGAGGCCCTGCTTCCCAAGATGTGGCCAAACATCAGTTGCTGATAAGAAGTAGAGAATATTTGTTTTCTCCTTTTGCTTCTACTTGGCCTTTGCTTTTTTTTTTTTTTTTTTAATTTTTTTTTTTTTAATTAAACTGTCCTCATCTCAATCCATGAGCTTTTTTTCATTTTCATCATATTTTGTCCCCCATGTACTTTTGAGGATGGGGAGTGAGGGGAGACGCATGTTGGAGCTTATCTGTCTATTGATATGAAACTACCACACGGGAAGAAAGAAAATGTCACTGCTGTCTTCAAGAACGGCAAGAAGAAGGACCCAGGAAAATACAGGCCCATCAGCTTCACTTTGATCCCTGCAAAGGTGTTGGAGAAACAAATCCAGGAAACTATTTCCAGGAAGATTGAAGGACAAGGAAATCATCAGGATTAGACAGCACAGATTCACCAAGGGAAAATAATGCTTGACCAAGTCGATACATTTCTATGATGAAATGACCAGCATGGTAGGGGAGGGGACAGCAGTGGATATCGTCTACCTCGAAGTCTTTCAACATTCTCTCCCATGAGGTCCTTATAGAGAAACTGTTCAAGTAAGGGCTGGGTGAGCAGACAATGATGTGTGTTGAAGACTTGGCTGGATGGCCAGACCCAGAGGTTGGTGAGTGGTGGCATGAATCTAGTTGGTGGCCAGCAGAATTGAAGTCTAGCAGAGTGACTGCCCAACAATCAGATATAGCACCATTCACTCACCCTTTGACTGTAGGAAGCTTTGACAAATGAAAATTTCCTCAGAAATAAAAACTACATGCCTAGCTCAGGTCCTAAAAGTTTCTCCAATATACCTTGGAAATCACCCTTTGCTTTTGGAACGGAGCTTTACTTCCATGGGGCTAAGACTCCCCAGCTATACCAAAATCCTGAAGAGAAAGAAAGAAATGCATCCTGTTTCTTTTTTTTTTTTTTTTGTTTGGTCCATTTCTTTCTTGAATGCATTAATGTTGTTCTTGTTTGAAACACAAAAGAACTAGTATCTCCTGTTGCAAAAAATAGCTGCTCCATTTAGAAATTTGCTGATCATATTAACTGGGACATGCTGTTAACCTTCTGGAGGAATGAGATGTTTTGATCTCTCTTGGTCTTCTACTACAAAAGAGCTGCTCCAATTTATGGAGAGCATTATTCCAGTAGAAATTCTGATGTTCAGTTGTGTGTTCAGACACTGGTTCCAGATTTTTATATAATATAGAATCATGTAGGAGTCTGGGATGGAAGGGACCTGCAAAGACCATCTTGTTCCAATGCCCCTGCCATGGCTGGGGACACCTTCCACTAGAGCAGGTTGCTCCAAGTCCCATCCAACCTGGCCTTGAACACCTCCAAGGATGGGACATCCACAATGTCTCTTGACAATGATATCTGCTTATCACATCCTAAAAGTGAAACACAACAAAAAAACAGATATTGACACTTGTTTTAAAAAGCAAGGCAGGCAAGAACTACCCACTTAAACACCTGAATATTTTAACATACACTAGATCCCAGTTTCAAATCTCGTAGGCTGAAAGAGCTGCTTCTCTCCATTTCCCAAGATTGCATAAGGCCGTGGACTTTTTGCAGTGTAACCCAGCTGTGTAGTGGTTGGCCACATGAAGTGTACTGGAGGCCAGTAACTAGGGGAGTACCCAGGGATCAACACTGGGTGCAGTCCTGTTCAGCAAGTTCATTAATGATCTGGATGATGGGATAGAGTGTACATTCAGCAAGTTTACTGATTACACAAAGGTGGGAGGAGTGGCCAATACACCAGAGGGTTATTGTGCCATTATGTGAGAAAAGGATGAGGTAGCTTGGACTGTTCAGCCTGGAGAGGGCTCACACCAATGTATAGAAATACCTGAAGGGATGGTGCAACAACGACAGAGGAAGGCTCTTTTCAGTGATTCCCAGCAAGAGCACAACAGCCAATGAGTAAAAACTGAAACACATGAGGTTCAGTCTTAATATCAGGAA
>VXAA01005418.1:11853-24157 GCA_013399115.1 Anseranas semipalmata
TGGACATGGTCCAGGGCAACTATCCCTAGATTGCCCTGTTTGAGTGTGGGGGGGGGGGGGTGGGGCTAGATGAATGCTTAAACTCAGCCATTCTATTAGTAGATAAAAAAAAGCAGTTTTATAAGACCAGTAAGATTATGTTTCCTTTATTCTGTGCCTCACTTTAAAATGAGCTATGTCTCATAAACAGAAAAGATTAAAAAATATCGTAATGGCTTCTGAGGCTTTTTCGTAAGTGGGACAAACACCAGAGGAGCTCCTGGGACTGNTCAAATCTCGTAGGCTGAAAGAGCTGCTTCTCTCCATTTCCCAAGATTGCATAAGGCCGTGGACTTTTTGCAGTGTAACCCAGCTGTGTAGTGGTTGGCCACATGAAGTGTACTGGAGGCCAGTAACTAGGGGAGTACCCAGGGATCAACACTGGGTGCAGTCCTGTTCAGCAAGTTCATTAATGATCTGGATGATGGGATAGAGTGTACATTCAGCAAGTTTACTGATTACACAAAGGTGGGAGGAGTGGCCAATACACCAGAGGGTTATTGTGCCATTATGTGAGAAAAGGATGAGGTAGCTTGGACTGTTCAGCCTGGAGAGGGCTCACACCAAAGTATAGAAATACCTGAAGGGATGGTGCAACAACGACAGAGGAAGGCTCTTTTCAGTGATTCCCAGCAAGAGCACAACAGCCAATGAGTAAAAACTGAAACACATGAGGTTCAGTCTTAATATCAGGAAACACTTTTTCATTGTGAGGGTAAGTGAGNTATCGTAATGGCTTCTGAGGCTTTTTCGTAAGTGGGACAAACACCAGAGGAGCTCCTGGGACTGTGTCAATGTATACGATGTAATCTGCCCACGTCTTTCAGGGGCCCCTGTCACCCTTGGCAAACTGGCCTGCAGCTATGGTAAGGCAGACTCACCCTCCTGCTTTGGGTTACTGCCTGTGATAATTGGGAGGGGGGATTTCCTCTGTCCATCCCCAAATGTTCTCTATTGAACTGGATGGCTAAAGGGTTACACAGCCCCCTTGTTCCATGACAGGTCTGGGAGCCCTGTCTTAGTACATCAATCCCAGTGTTCTCAAGATGGGCTCCTGCTGGAGACCAAATCCGCAGTGTCTCTGCCCCATTCCATCTTCCCCATCCTGCAAAGGGCATCCCTGTACCCCTCCTCAGGGAAGGCAGCTGGTAGCCTGGCAGGAGTCCTAACCTTTGCCAGGGCCATCCTGCACCCCACTGGGTAGATCTCATGTGCCCTGGCCCTCCAGCACATTCTGCATCTCCCAGCAGTCCCAGCCCTTTTGCCTGGCAGCACTGCCAGGGGCTGGGCCCACAGCCACTGTGGCTCTGGTTGACTGCAGCCGCTCTCTGTCCCTCTGCCACTGCCCTCTCTGCAGCACTGCAGTGCATCTGCTTGGTGGGAATGATATTGTACTCCCTGTGTGCTGAGCCAAGTTGGGAGCAGTCAGATACTGCATGTCAGACTCTGACCTGGGGAACTGGGGGAAGGGAAGGGGACCAGGGTGACCTTCCATGCATTGACATAATCTAAAGACAGGCACAGTGGGTGTGAGTCTGTAGTGAGGTCAGAGCTCAACAATCCTAAGCCGTTGTATGCATGTAGAAACAGAAGTGAAGCTTGGGAATATTCTGTAGGCAGGAAATGGAGATGCTGGTTTTAATTTTAATTTTAAATTTTCTGTGATTCTGTATTGACATCCAACGCTAAAACAATGGACAATGGGTACAAGCTGGAACATAGGAGGTTCCATTTAAATATGAGAAGAAACTTCTTCACGGTGAGGGTGACGGAGCACTGGAACAGGCTGCTCAGAGAGGTTGTGGAGTCTCCTTCTCTGGAGACATTCAAAACCTGCCTGGACATGTTCCTGTGTGACCTGATCTAGGTGTTCCTGCTCCGGCAGGGGGATTGGACTAGATGATCTTTCAAGGTCCCTTCCAATCCCTAACATTCTGTGATTCTGTGATTCTGTAATTGTGTGTAGGAAGTCTTGAATACCTTTGTGCTGCCTGGTCCCTGGCATTCTTGCCAGCTTTACATGCCTCTATTTAAGGGCAGATATTTGGGGAGGGAAGAGCAGGGGCTGCAGTGGGTATAAGCTGGAGGGGAGAGGGCCTGTGAAGTAGAGGAGATATGGTAGGAAGGAGGAAAGAAACCAGAAACGTCTAGCATAGTTTGCCCCCAGTCCAGGTCTGTTCTCAAGCTGAAGCCTGTCAAGACGGGTGAGTGATCAAAGCAAGACTGGGTGAGGGTGCAAGGTACTCTCCCTGTTACATACTTTCATGTTTCCTCTTTTTTCCTTGTTTTGGTGTCGTTCTGGAGCAATGTTTGAAAGGGGTCAATACTTACTTCTGCTCCTGGGACCAATGTCTCTTCCCTCACATGAGAGAAGTTCAGGTCTTAAAAAATATTTACCTGCTCTTTTGCTATCTGGTGCAAAACTAGCTAGGCTGCAGGAAGAAGAGGTGAGAATCTTTGTTCTGCCAGGATGATGTCTGAGAAAGAAGTTCAGGCCAGGATTCTGCTTATATGATGCCCCGGGCTGGGGGTTCCCTGATGGGAAGCAGCTGAAACCTGTGTCATTTTGGCAGGCAATGGCTGCTCTAGTGCTAGCATGGGGAAGTGCTCTCTTTCATTCAGACTAAGACCCTCTTCTTCAGGCTCTTTGGGCAGGGCACACTTGTGTTTTGGGGGGATGCTGTGTTCTAGGCAGACCTTCAGTCCTCCAAGCATAGTCAGTGTTCCCAGGAGCTTAGTGCTGGAGGACTGGTGGGGCCAAGCCTTAGTCTCATAGATGGGAAGCTGACTCAGACTTTTCCAACTCTGTCTTACAAGTGACAGGAGGCCTTTTTGCTTGGGAAAACCAGGGTGAAGCTATTCAAGCTACGTACGTGGACATCCTGGGCTCACTGAATGCCTCTGTTAGAGGGATGACCAAACTAAGTCATCCTCCACTCTGCTGTTTCTCGCCTTCAGGACATTTTTCTTTGCTCTTCTCCATGCCACAAACCTCTCCCCTCTCCTACTCTGAAGAGAACTAGGCCCAGTGAAATGAAGACAGTTCTTTCTCTCTCCAAGGTGAGAGAAGGAAGGGCTGACAGGGAGAATTGCCTCATTCTTTGCAGGTCTTGTGGCAGAAGCTGTTGCAATATGCGGGGCCAGCCCTGTACAGCGGCATGTTGATTCCTCCTCTACCAGTGTCTCCAAGCCATGGCTGAGACATGAGCAAGAGCAAGGCACCAGGAAGAAGAGGTGGAGTCTGATATCAAACACCCAGGAAAAAGGTAGGAGCAGAACATGCCTTCCCTGTTCCTGAGAGTGTCACTGGAGTCCATTGTGGACAAAGCATGGACCAAAGGGATGAGCTAGCAATTCAGCAGCTCTCTCAATTGCTCCTGAGAGAAGGTTTTTTCCCTGCCCAGCTCTTCTCTGGTGACAGAGCCACAGGGCACCTAGTGCCTGGGATGGGACTGGAGGCACTGCTCTACCCATTCCAGCTCTTTCCACTGTTTCACCTTCCTTTGCCACCAAAAGCCTCTTCCCTTCATATTGCCTATGTGCTGGAGTGTCTCAGTATTAGCAGTGTAGAGGATTGTTAGTTTCTTGCCCTTTGGCTGCAAGTAAACGCTACAGATGGAGGGGGACTGAGCTGGAAGGCACATCCCTTCTTTAAGAGGTGTTTGTTTTGGGGGGGGTTTCAATCTCCCTGTAGCTAGCCCACGCCATTTCCAAGGTGGTGTTCATGCTGCTAGCTGAGGAGGTCTGACACCGGCTTCCCCACCTCCTTCCAGGCTTTCTGGGTCAGGTCAGCAAAGTGCTGGGGGAGGAGATGCTGCTCCCTGAGATGCCAGAAGGAGCTCTTTGTTAATATGCCAAGATATGAGATCAAACCATGCAGGTAAGAAGCAAGGAGAGACAGGGAAGTAGAAGGGGCTTTCCTTCCCCAACCAGGTATATTAATTCATGGTGCTGAGAGAGAGCTTTGGCCTCTTCTGTTTCCTAGGAGTGGAGACAGGTTGCCAGGGCTGCTTTAAGTTCTCTTCTATACTAGAGAAATGTCTGTTCCTAGTTAGGAAGGTCACATAGGATTAGTACTTCCAACTGCTCTCACCCTGCCTCCTGCGTATCTTCAAGTTCAGTGTATCCTTTCTTTCCCATTTTGGACTTCAATGGTACAAATCATAATTTCAGGGATACTTTGTCTCTCCCTCAGTGGAGTTTGGGCTGAGTGAATTAGTATCTCCCCAAAAATGTAAGCTTTCTATCTGTGTTACAGACAAATCTTCCCTGAAAGTGCTTCAGTTTGAGAGGTCCTTGTGTTTTCTTTTACCAGCCTCTACCTTGAGGCTCTGGATTTCGTATTAAGCATGGAGAAGAGATAGCAGCTGCTGTTGCTGTGTCAGGGAGTTTGGGCATTCATGGAAAAACACTGGGATCATGCCGACAATGTGTTTCTCCTAAATAGGTTAGAACTCACCCAGGGTTGCATCTCACCTCCATGTGGCTGGCTGTGCCCAGAGAAATAGCTGCCAGGACCCCTCTCGAATTTCCAGGGTGTTCTCCTGTGGAGCAGAGTATCACAAATGCTCAAGCAGGGGAAGTGCCAGGTCATGGCCTGTGTCCTTCCCGCATGAGTGTGTCACCTGCTCGTGCTCTGTGTACAGAATCCTCCAAAACCAGCTCATCTCAAGTGGTGTGATTTGGAGCCTCTCCCAGTAACTGCATCTCACAGAAATAGCTCTGTTTGCTGAGGTAAGGTAGCAGGAGGGGAAGTGCTTTTCTCAAGTAACTGCTGCTTAGGTTCTCTTCTTCTTTGGGAAGAAGGTGATAGAGGCAAGTGTCACCATCAAACTCCAATGGATCCTCCTTTGTATATCTCTTCACATACTGTGCTGGTGTTTAGGCTGTATCCTGGCTCTCTTGGACGTCTTTCTGTATTTTAGCTAATGAAAGAGCCACCAGTCACAGAGAGGAAGTACCTGGAAGGTGTCCTAGGTGTCTTGATGGAGAAATCACAGCACCAAATCAATGTTGTGCAGCAGATGGCACTGAGAATCCTGGGCAATGCACTCAGAAGAGCACCTGAGGAGGTGAGACAAACTTTTACCTTGACTGCAGCACCTCACTAGGGAGATACAGATGGAGAGCTGCGCAGGCCTTCGAGAGTCCCAGCAGACTAGTGTCAGTACAGGAATCACTCCAAATATTACCATCCCATTCCTCAGGGGATACTATTAGCTTTCTGATTTGAACCATATCCTGAGGTTTTGGAACTTGCAGTAACATCATTTCAACAAGTTCTCCTAATTTTTGTTCCTTCAACTGACCTTCCTTAACTTGCCTTTGTAGTCCTATTTTTATCGATAGTAGCAGTTCAGTAGTAATACATCCCTCTACTTCATTCTGCAAATCTCATATTTTACTTGTTTCTGCTCTTTCTCTGTATGCAACTTCCAGATGTGTTCCTAACATTTAAGAGATTACACCTTTAAGTTTCTCTTCCTTAATTGAACCCCTAGCAATATCTAGTTGTTTTTCTACAGCTTCCCAGTTGCACCACTTATCAAGTGCCCATTCTTCTGAAAAGCTGGGGTTCAGATTAATACCGTGCCTCCATAAGTAATCAGTGACAAAACTTGCCATCCTGCTGACTATGCGAATTTGTCACAGAGCAAACTTTTACACAGGTCTGATGTATCAGCAATTTAAAATTTATTAAAAACTTTATGGTAAATCACAAATTAGATAGAATTATTTTTTTCCTTAGCAGCACTTAATTATTAGGAGTTTTTCCCTGAGAGGTGTCCCACCTCAGGGAGAGATCATAGGTGATAGCCCACTGAGGTCCTGGAGAGCTCAAAGGGGCTCTTTGGTTAAGACCAGTATTTCTAGGACAGCAAGAAGATTGTCTTTAGTCAGTATTTTTCCATCCTGGCAACGATTGATGTTGGGTAACTCCTAACTAACTGTACAACTCCAGCACATTCCAAATTGTACAGTTCTGCCTAATTGCCCCAAGTCACTGCACCAGTAACAATGGCAAACCTGAGACTGCAGAGTGGTGCAGCAGAGGGAGTGGTGGGGGGGCTGCAACACCACAAGAAGTCATCAGGCAGCTTGACATCATCCTTGCCTATCTTCTGAGCCTATTTCCAATGTGGGGGTATGTTTTCCGTTACACAGGAGCCAGAGAAGCAGCTACTGCACCACTGAAAAGAAGTTCTAGGGTTGAGGAGCACTTGGCTCTGAATGACTTATTCTGGCAAGAAATATCTATCTTTTAAAACAAAAGATTTTACACTGTTGAAATTGAGTACAACCACTTCTGCATAAAGAGGAAGCGAGTCATTATTCTACACTAAAATTTTATGGGTCTTTATCAATGGTTTGTGCATCCCTTCTCAAGCTGTCTGTGCACATCATCCCGTTGCCAAGAACAAAAACTTTTTTGCCCAGATTTAATTATGCAAGTCAAGAAGGAACTTGTCACTCCCCACCATCAAATCTTGAAGTCATTCTTAGGTGGATTAACCATTGCCGGCCGCATGTTCCCACCAAACTGCTCCTTCAGTGCCACTCCTCAGCAAAACAGGGGGAAAATACAGAGAAAAGCCCATAGGTTTAGATAAAGACAGCAAATGATTTATCGTTTACTGTCACAGACAAAACTGAGTTGACTTGGAGAAGACTCACTTAATTTATCACCAAATACAAGCAGAGTTGGATAGTGAAGAACAAATGCAAAAGTATAAACTCCTTCCTCTCTGCCCCCTTCTTTGCAAGCTCAAATTTATTCCTGACTCTTCTACCTCCTCTGCCGTAAGTGGCACAGGGGATAGGGACTGTGGGTTTGCAGTCAGTTCATAGTACTCTCTCTGTCTTTTGCTTCTTCCTCCTCACGCTTTTTCCCTGCTCCAGCATGAGGTCCCTCCAATGGGATAGAGGCCTTCACAAAATGCTCCAATAGCGGTTCATTCTCACATGCTGCAGTTCCTTATAAGCTATACCAGCACAGACTCTTTCCGTGCGGTACAGTCCTACAGGAAAAGGCCGCTCTAGCATGGGTCCGTCAAAGGCTATAGTTCCTGCTAGAAGTCTTAATCCTCCATGGGCTCCTTTCCACGGGTAGCAGTTACTGCAAGGAGCCTGCTCCTGTGTGGATTCAACATAAGCAACAGCTTCCTTCAAGCCATAGCCAGAGATGCTTGCATGGAGTCTTTCAGAGGTTGCTGTGTGGATGCTCTGATGCTGTTCCTCATGGGCTGCAGGGGGACAACCTGCTTCACCGTGTTTTTTCTGCAAGTTCCTCTTCCTCACTGAACTTGGTGTCTGCAGCACTGTTTCCTTAACATTTTTCTCAGTCCTTTCACTCACAGATAAGCACCTCCTTTTTTATTCTTTCTTAGGTATGTTATCATGGAGAACCCAGCAGCATTGCTGACTGGTTCAGCTTTGTCCAACAGCAGGTGGCTTTCTGAGCCAGCTGGAGCTGACTCTGTCTGACATGGGGAACGTTCTTGTCTCTTCTCACAGAGGCTATACCTGCAGCCCCTGCTACCAAAATCTTGATGTAAAGCCAATATAGAGTAAAACTCTGTTTCTTTTTTGTGTATTGCCTGCCAGTAAGAATACATAAATATCTTCTTGTCGATAATAAGAGTTGATTTGACGCACAAGGATTTTCCATGTTCCTCTAATTGCTTCCCTAAATGGTATAAGAGCAAGGCCAAGAACCACAGACCCAGGATTCCTTGTTGCCTCCAGGAAGAAAAGAACCTCCAGCATGTGAGAGAGCAAACTACATAAACCTGGCAGGCAGAGCATTCCACAGAAATTGCATTTAACTCTAGATGCATCGTAGAGCTTGGATCACTCTAAGCCACCCTGGGCCATTCATTTGCCAGTGACATCAGAAATAAAATGTTGGTTTAAGACAGTGACATTTGGAGAGCCTTCAAACTGAAGTGCCCAGGGCCTCTATCCCATATGGACAGCAGAACTTGCAGAGTGTCATGACGAGGAAGGAGACAGAGGAAAGACCTGCCCAAACACTGCAGCTGGTCTCCACAAAAGGAAGAGCATACACCTCTGCAACGCCTCACAAGACCACTTAAGAGTAACTGCATTAACTGCAGAAAGCTGTACAATGTCTCTTTTGGGCAAATATCAGGGATTCAAAGCAATCAAGAAAACCAGGTGACCACAAGAAATGAAAAAGAGTATCAGGCTGCACTGCAACCAGTAGTCATTCACATTATGAACATGCGAAGTAGGAAAACCCATTCTTATGAAATGCAACAGCAACCTGTGGAATGGCGTAGAGCTGCATCAGGGGAAGCTGTGATCTGGCGCTGTCCTATGTCAGCACATTCCCCCCCTTCCCCATTGACACCATCCAGAGACCTACCGCACAATGCTGCTCACTGATGATGAGTCACCACTACATATCAGGTTCAGTTTACGCAGAGCTAAACTAAAGGCTTCACTAAATTTACTATACTAATGTGAAACAATGGCTACCTTTGATTCCCTACATACCAGAGGTTTGTTTCCCTTTTAGCAAGACTGCATCTAGCCATTTGTTGATGGGAAGGCAACGGGCTGTATCACATGCCTGAGAGAACCATGATTAATTATAACTGTGGTCCCACAGCACAGCCAAAGAAATTATGTTGGAAGATGTTTGTGGAAGTTATCTAAAATTTTGACAGGAAGATGTTCATTGTGGGACTACACGAACAGCTTTTCTGCAGGGGAGTGTTAGAGGGCTGCCAAAGGAATTTCAAGGCTACCAAAAGGCTTCTGTTTTCAGCTCTTTTTTCATTGGAGACCTTGTCTGGGTATGTGCCAGTGCTGGGCACTCTCTAGGGTTGGTTGTGGGGAGTTTGGGATAGGTTCAGGGAGAGACAGAGAGAGAGAGAAAGCACAGAATCCTCTTGTCAGTGGAACTGTGAAAGTGCTGGCAGAGGAAGTGAAGGTCTACAATAATCCTTCCCTTGGGAGCGATATTTCTCCCAACACTGAGAGCCCTGCAAGAAAAAAAAGAAAAAAAANAAAAGAAAAAAAAAAAAAAAAAAGAAGAAGAAGAAGACTAAAAAAAGAACAGTCTGAGGCACTATTGAAAACTATAGCCCACCTATGTCAATTCCTCTCTCCTGCTCCTTTACATTGGTTACTTGCTTGCCTATCCAGAGTTCTGTCTGCCCACACAATGTTTCTGAACCACCTGTAAAAAGAAAACAACTGGGAAACAATGCATGAGTAAACCTGAAGGAGGGCAGCAGTGCACAAGGAAGGTCTTGCAAAGAATGTTGACTAGGAGTAGACGGGGTGTGAGGGGGCTGGAGCGACTGAAGAAGGCTTAGGAACTAGGGAGGGAATTTTCAATGAATACTGAAGACCGTGGCAGGCCAAGCACCAGATTCAGACATCCTGGAGGGTAGAGAGTCAAATAGAAGCTTTACAGGGAAGAAATAAAAACTTAGGAAGGGTGCTGTGACAATAAGAAGGGTCCAAAGCATACCAGAAGTAAAACAGGTACTCTGGGGCACAATGAAGCTATACTGAGGCATCGTGATGACAGTCAAGCAGACCTGAAATTCTCAGAGGGAAAAGGAAGACAGATTGAAAGAGATACAATTACTGCAATAGTGCTGTGGAGAACAAGGAAAGTCTTGGGGATTACTGTAATGGAGTGTGGAGGGATCTAGGGGGGCTGGAGAGACCAAAGAAAGGTCAGGGACAAAATGAGGGAGTCGGGACAAGATCTGAACTGAGTACACATGTCCAGAGCAGTCCATGGACCACACAGGAGAAGCCTAGACTTAACACAAAACAAAGATGTGTGTTCTGGTGATAAATGGTTACCTAGGAGAGGGTGCCAGTGCAGTAAGAAGGATCCAAAAGAGAAGTACATAGCTGAAACAGGGCTGTTCTATACAAAGGTGGTCTAAAGAGGCATTCTGAAAGACAGCATTATGGTCATGAGTGGGCCAGAGAGATCAAAGAAGGCTTGGAAACACAATGAGAAACTCAAGAGGGAATCTGCACTCTGAACAGAAGTTTTCAATGTACCACAGACAACATGGGTACATCCGAAATGGTACAAAGAATAAAATGAGTGCTCTAAGGCCAAAAAAAAAAAGACAGAAGAGCAAAACTGAGGGAATAAGATAGGTCCAAAGTATGCTATATTGCTAAAAGAAAGTTGTTTTACGAAACGATGTTCTGAGAAGAAAGCATCCTAGAAAGAAGAGTTGCCCAGTTCTGATGGAGGAAGAGGCTTGCAAAGTCTGCTCCAGAGCTAAACACTTGTTGAGAAGTACCTGTAAGATGTTAGGAGGCATCAAGGTATAGCAGATGGGAGATAGAGACAGATAAGAGCACTCTTGGAAACAAAGAAATCCAGAGGAAGTGTTCTGAAGTAGCAGAAGAGGTAAAAAATGCACTACAGAAATAATATAATGCTAAAGGGCAAAAAACATGGTGTCAAGGTGTCGAAAGACTTGGGGGTCAAAGGTCAAAAGGTAGCAGGTCAGAAGGCAAAATGTCAAAGGTCATAGCAGACAAAGATCATGACCTGTGACACCCAAGCATCTCTCAGGGGCATACAAGCATCTCCCCAGGAAACAATAGATCTCCCTGGGGCATAAATAGTCTCCCCACAGGACCAAAGCATCTCCTCAGAGCAACAAAGCATTTCCCTGAGGCACAAAAGCGTCTTCACTGGGAACTCAAGGACCAAGCTGGTACACTTAAGACTCTGCCTGGAGAACTCAAGAACCTTCTGGGGGAATCCGTGCACATCCTGGTATAACCATCCTTTTTATAAGACCTCTTTAAGTATTGAGAGGCTGTGATGAGGTCACCCCAGAGCCTTCTCTTCTGTAGGCTGAACATCCCCAGCTCTCTCAGCCTATCTTCGTAGGAGAGGTGCTCCAGCCCCTTGATCATTCTTGTGGCCCTCCTCTGGACCCACTCTAACAGGTCCATATCTTTCTTGTTCTGGGGTCCCCAGACTTGGACGCAATACTCCAGGTGGGGCCTCACAAGGGCAGAGTAGAGGGGGACAACCACCTCCCTTGACCTTCTGGTCATGCCTCTTTTGGTGCAGCCCAGGACACAGTTGGCCTTCTGGGCTGCAAGAGCACACCGCTGGTCATGTCAAGCTTTTCGTCTACCAGAACACCCAGATTCCTCTCCGGAGGGCTGCTCTCAATAAGTTCTTCTCCCAGTCTGTACTCATGTCTGGGATTGCTCTGACCCAGGTGCAGCACCCTGCAATTGGCCTTGTTGCATCTCATTCGGTTTACATGGGCCCACTTCTCAAGCCTGTCCAGGTCCCTTTGAACAGCATCCCTTCCTTCTGTTGTATCAACTGCACCACTCAGCTTGGTGTCATCTGCAAACTTGCTGAGGGTGTACTCAATCCCAAAATCTATGTCATTGATAAAGATATTAAACAGCACCAGTCCCAAGACAGACCCCTGAGGGACAACACTTGTCACCAGCCTCCACCTGGACAGAGGGCCATTGACCATCACTCTCTGGGTGCAGCCATTGAGCCAATTCCTTATCCAGTGAATAGTCTACCCTTCAAATCCATATCTCTATATTTTGGAGATCAGGATGTCATGATGTTCTGAGGATGTCCTCAATGCGCTGGAGTCTCCTGGATTGCTTACTGCCTGCCGTGTAGCTTTCCCAGCAGACATCTGGGTGGTTGAAATCCCCCAGAAGTATGAGAGCCTGTGAGCACGATGCTTCTTGTAATTGGAGCAAGAAGACTTCATCAAAAGGCTCCCCTTGATCGGGTGGCCTGTAGTAGACCCCAGCCACAAGGTGTCCTTTATTGGTCTGGTCCTTAATTTTTACCCACAGGCTCTCAACCTGCTCGTGCCTGTTTCTCAGAGGCAATGCTTCACAATCTATCCATTTCTTATCATAGAGGGCAACACCCTCGTCCTTCCTTCCCTGCCTATCTCTCCTGCAAAGCTTGTAGCCCTCCATTCCAGTGTTCCAGTTGTGTGATTCATCCCACCACATTTCCGTGATAGCAGTTAGATCATAGTTTTCTAATTGCACCGTGGCTTCAAACTCCTCCTGCTTATTTCCCATGCTGCATGCATTGGTGTAGAGGCACTTCAGCTGGGCTATGGGCCACATCACCTTTTTAGAGGAATCCTTCCTAATTCCTATGGGACAAGTTACAAGTGTTTCCCTGTTGTTTTCTAAAGTATTATCATTCACTGGTTCTTTCATGTCACTTACAGGTACATCCCAT
>VXAA01005419.1:0-20564 GCA_013399115.1 Anseranas semipalmata
GTTGGATATTAGGAAAAACTTTGTCACTGAAAGGGCTGTGAGACATTGGAACCAGGCTGCCCAGGGAAGTGGTTGAGTGACCATCCCTGGAGGTGTTCAAAAGACGTTTATATGTGGTGCTTAGTGACATGGTTTAGTGGTAGACTTGACAGTGCTAGCTTAATGGTTGGACTTGATGATCTTAGAGGTCTTTTCCAGCCTAAATGGTTTTATGATTCTATGTTTCTACTATGAAGAAAATTAACTCTATCCCAGCCAAAGCCAGGACACTATGTCAATATCAATGAACATCTAGGTAGGTGTTGGGAGTGTGTTGAAAAGGGAAGTATCAAACTGAAGGTAAGCTATAGGCAGAGTTTGTCAAAGATCAGTCTTATGCGTGATCTTATTTACATGTAATATTTTAGTAAAAACTAGCACCTATATTAAAATGAGAAGAACCCTTAATAAGCAGAAAAACAGTATGGTGATAATCACTTAGGACTCCAATTTTTGACAAGAGAAATAGTTTGTTATTGTCAAAAAGAGATTGCACAACCTAATTTACCCTAGAAGTTTAGCTACTGCTTTAAAATGTGCATTTTTAGAGCCCTATGTATCTCATCAGAAATACTCAAATTCAGTGACCCTTTGGATCACTTGTTGGTAACCAAACTGTTCATCAGCACTCTTCACTACCTCCATATGATTTCTGATGAGCTGGAAACAATATCAGCAAAGGAAATCATGATAATGATTCAACAGATTGCATAGATAAGACTATAGTGCTGAACTGTAGCTGACCTACAGCTAAACCCAACTGGCATACACAATTTTCTTCTGTCAGAAGAAAATATAGCTAAAAAATTACTAGCTGATTGAAAACACAGTTCAGTATCAGGACTGTGAATTTTAGCACTGTGACACAAAAGAGCCGTAGCTGGAATTGTAACTGCAAGAACATTTGGGCAAAGTAATATAGTCTATTGATATATTTCAGCATTATTTTTTCAGCTAGCATGGTAAGTCTTCTGATTTTGCACGTTGCAGTTTGACCAGATGTGACTGCAATACTATACACAATTATGCTTCTGTTATCTTCAAAATTACAATGACATGTCATTACATCATTTCTTTCGTAAATCCGATGTAGATATGCCTACAGAATTGTTTATGATCCGTGTCATTGTATAGATTTTATGTGACAAAACACAGTCTGGACCTACATAGTTTTCTGCAGAATAATTACCAGTTGGCATACCAGAACAAATGGTGGGAGGCCATCAAACAGCTCGTCCAAGCCTTCCATCCATCTGTCCACTTGCTGTCTGTGGAACATGCAGTTTTTATCTTTAATCATTAAATTGTTTTCTGTATACCAGATTTTCAGTTTTCGCAAGCAATGCATGTATGTAGCATCTAGTGTTCATTTAGTGTTCATTTCTCAGTGGGGTAACCTTCTGTCTAACTTCAACTATTTAAAATAAAAATAAGAAATACGATTTAAAATATGTATTTGCCACCTCCTCATTTTCTCCTCGTTTCCACCTTTGGTGCACTGTCCATTTCAAAAAGCAATTGTGGTATATATTTGTAGGATCATTTTTTCCTCAAGGAAAACAACTTGGGTTAAGCACTTTCTAAAGAGTTCTCTTTTGTCTGAATTGATAATTTAGCTGAAGAACAATACTTGAATTGATCTTTGCAGGTAAAAAAAAAAATCTAGAAGTTTATTTCATCAGTAACGCATGACTCAAGAATTAGTGCCTGACAGAAAAAAAAAATGTGTTTAAACTGTTAGACATGTGGTAATGGGATATAGTAAAAATAGAGCAACATGTATCACTGTCAGTGTCTTGCTCAGTATATTTGACATTAAATATATAATATAAAGATCTGTACTTCTATTTACTCTTCTGCAAATATAGGATGCATATATCCAGTGGATGGTGCAAAAGTTACAAGTTACTTTGAAGTTGGGGTTAATTTTGTTATTGATTTCAATGGATTAAGACTCCCGTGCCTTGGACATCCCAGCCCTGGGACACAGAGAGTATCACTGAAACACCTGCCAGTTGCGTCGGAGCCCACTGTGCCTGAAGGAAGCGTGACACCTCCTCTACACCCAGCCCACTTTCCTGTTAACTCTGTTTTACAGCAGTATATATACCCCACTGGCGGTGCTGCGAGTCAAGCTGCACCAGGCAGAGACCTCCCCAGCTCCCCTGGGAAGGCTGTTGCCTCTGGTCACTGCCATGGTGCACTGCTGGCTCTCTCTGAGCACCTGGACTGCAAGCGTACCTGGTCATACTGCAGGCATCCATCTTCTCTTTCATAACTTTTGTAAGCTTGTGGTGAGTTGGAATGTTTCTACCCTCTGCCTCCCTCACTCCCCCCTCCTTTTTTCTCTATTTCCTTGCAGTGACTGATCCTGAATTTTCCAAATGCTGAATTAAGGTAGTAGACTCATGACATCATTGAAAATTAGGCTGGATGAGGCCTTAAGAGACCTCATCTGCTCCATTCCTTGTTTCAAGGTAGGATCATCTAGATATGTTTTTCCTGACAAATGTCTCTCTAGCCTGTTCTAAAATATCTCAACCTATTTGAGGATTTTTCTACTTTTAGAAAGTCTGGTTTGTTTGTTTTTTTTTCAAAATGTAACTTTAAATTTATGGTTGTTCCTACTGAATTGTTTTTGCATATATCCATGTAAGAGGATATCATTAGTATGGTAGGCCCCAGCAATAAGAGCTGACTGCGAATCCTGCTCAAGACCCGAAAGGGTTACTGCAATGACATAGATTTTTCCATCACCAGCTCCTCCCAGGAAGCTATTGCTCTATGTCAGCATTTGTGCAGTGACATGCTGGGTTATGAAAGGCTGGGTGAGCTTAAGCTGAAGTTGAGAGATTGGCAGCTTATATACAGTGGCACAAGTCAGTGAGCTGTGATACAAAATACCCACAAGCCAACACCGCTAAGGCATCATTTTCATCCATAGAACCATGCTACTTTGAAGGTAATCGAGGTCTCTAAAACAAAATGTTTCTCTCAGGGGTAAAAAGTTTTACCAGTCTTGTTGTCTCTGAGGCCACAAGAAGAGAGTATTACAGTCCCTTTTTCTTTCTGTAACCTATGTTTGCTATGGACTGTGGTGAATTTATAGACATCCCGGAATGGCAAAACATATATATGTGCATTCATAGTTTATGTTACGTAACTGCACTCTTAAGAGAGCAGTCATTATTAGACAGAGTCTCAGCATGGTCTACATAGGATAAAATCTGATTTGACATCATGCAGACCTGTAAAATTAGCATGAGATGCACAAAATATGGGTGCTTTATTATCTCAGTAATGGTAAGCTAATGGGAGCCCATGAGAAGGGGAAAAAAATGAACTTTTTGGGTAGGTGGGAAAATAGAGTAACATGAGGAAGTTTTCTGCTACAGTAAGTAGAAAAGAATTTTCACAGATAATTCCTTGGCTAAGATTTCTCATCTGACTTACAGATAGAAGGTGACATGAAGCTAAGCTTTGCCTGTTAGTCTTAGTGTGAAAGTACAGATCCTCTCAGATTCCACATGGCACTGCTGCAAGCTTCTGGGAGTTAGGTCCAGCTTTACTATCGTGAGGAATTGTTTTGTCCTGGTAGACCCATATTGGCTGTTCACTTTAATTTTGCATTATGTCTGATGAATTGTTGGTGAAGTTTTAATACTCAGTGAAATTAGAACTGAATATTTAATCTGAGCTTTATACTGAAGTTTATAACAGCGACAAGTTACTCATTACTCAGGCATTCTTGATCAAATAAATCAGTAAAACAAAAACTGGCTTGTCTTTCATTCTGTGAGCAAGCTTTTCTGGGATTTAAAGGTTCTTTGTCTTATCTGACACTTTGACAAGGCGAATCATTTAGAGAATTAAAGAAAGCATCCATTTCCCTTGCAGATTACTTTTAAGTAATGAAGTTAGTGTTTGGGCAAAACAATCAGCTTTACTTAATGGTGCTTTGAAATCAAGTCTCTAAGAAGAAGCTGAGTGATTTCTGCATGACTACATTCCATGTTATCATTTGGTATGAAAAATGCATTATATTCTCACTTCCTTCCTCTCTAGGCAAACTCAATTTCCAACACCTGTGATCTGAATAAACTGTACACAGACTCTTAGAAAAGATTTGAACTGTGAAAAGCTTATGGATTTTTAGAACTGCATTTTGAAGTCTGATACAACCAAGTTACATTAATTTATACACACTCAAAAGGAGTACACAAAGCCAGTAAGCTGTAGGGAGGAAGTCCCTCTGTCCATGTAATCCGTGTAACATAGTGAGTTAGAAAGGCTGCCTTGTGAGGCAAGGCAACGAACCAGAGAGGGAAAGAAAGTGGTCTGAGGCAGGGTAGCACCTTTCCCCAGATGCAAGGAAGCCTGGTCAGGCTATGTGGTGACAGCATTGCTGTTGCTCTTTTCACAGGCTTGCAATAGGTAAGCAGTTGCCTCCAAGGAGACATTGAAGTGTGAGAAGAACCTAAAGGTCACTCCTCTCAGTCATGAAGAAAAACTGCTTTTTTCATTTGACCTTGAGCTGCCTGATGTCTGGGGACATTGTGGTTCTTGTATTAACTCACTTTTGATCTCTCTCTCTCTTTTTTTTTTTTTTTTGTCTTTCACACAAACTTTCCCCAGTATATTTCTTTGAGTTGGCACTAAAACAGATATCATTAAGCACTATGCAAGCATCTCAGTAGAGACAGAATAAAATGAGTGGCCTCCATGCCTCGAATGACCTAGCTATATAACTGAAAAACTATGTTTTAACTGGTTTTATGCATCTAATTAGTTAAAAGATATCTTAGCAGCAGCTGGGGAACCTGTATGACAGCTGTGATGTTGCACAAGACTTTCAGTATCCATCTGCTTACTCACGTTATGTCCTCCCCTGTTTGTCTGCTCACTCTGATGTTCAATACTGTAGCTTTTCTTTAAACTACTGAGAAGACAAAATTTCTGTAATGCAAAAACAATGAAATAAGAATTCAAAGAGAAATGATATTGAATCTCTCTATATCATTTTTAGGGTTCAGTATAGAAACCCATCAGACTCTGAGAATATGTTCAGTCCCTATACCCATATTTTTCAGTTATATGTTTTTATTTATGCCCACTATAGCAATAAATAGGAAGTTAATTTAGTCCCTTTTCTTACATTAAGGGCTTGGAACAATATTAAAAGGTGAAGAAATTTGACCTCCATTTCTTGTATGTGGCCAGGATCTTCCTATTATCTTCTAATTACGTACCTACTTTGAGTCAGGCTGGTTCTAACCTAAATGTTTTTCTTTACTAAGTGATTCAGAAAAACTTTTATCTAAATGTATTATTATAATATAGATGAAGGCGCTACTAACCTCTGCTCCTGTCTAACTCAAGATGGAGTTAGGTAGAATACCAAGGAGGCAAAGCAGAAAGAAAAGCTAAAATAGGAAGCAAAGCAGCCTTCTGTTGTTAAAAAAAATGCATGCATACGGATAAGAGTTTTCTAACATATGGTGAAAAATAAGTCTCATGAAGGAAAATTCAACAAGTGGATTCTTATCTACACACGTAATTTGAAAATATGCAAAAGTGCAAACATATTTTTTAAAATGCATGGACTGCATTTGACAGCATTTTATGTTGTGTGAGCAAGGGAATCCTTTATGCTTCTTTGTTATTTCTTTAGTAACTGTCAGACAGCAATTAAAAGGAGATTACTAGCTGCTCATGATAGTCCATCTGGCTCGTGTGATCTGTGGTTGTGCTGGACTCAAAGAGTTTATTTTAGATTACAGAAATATCCTTGTTGGAGAAATTTTGTTTCTTAAGGGACCAAATTTTAACCTGAATTTACAGTGAAGAGCTACAAGCACTTTGCACCAAAATGTAGATAAGATTGCATAGAAATGAGAAGAGACAAAAGACCACGATATGCTGGAAGGGCAAAGAGACACTAAGGAGGGTGGTAAAAAGCCTCAAAATCAATTAATTTGCTCTCTCTGTGCAGTTGTTTCCTCAGACTAACATGGATATAGGGTATTCCAACATTTAGATATGATAATAATGTGTATTTCACATTCTCAGGTGTGACATATTCAGAGTGTCAAAGCTAAATAACTAGATAACAAAACTTTTAGTACTCTCATTGGAGTGGGAGAAATATCTTATACTTTCTTTACATAGACCAAGTGGACCCAAGAGACCTTGCCTGTAATACAATCCCACTTTTTGTGCTACATGTGCTGTACCCTAACTTTGGTCTTAAGGAAGATTTTATTTTCCCACTATCTTTGCAGTTTGGTTGCTTAATAGACAAGATATAGGTGGAAATAGTTTTACTCAGTAAAATCCTTGAAATCAGTGTTATGCAAAATATTCTAGTTTATATAGAGCAAATGATGAATTAACTTGTTTGTTAATTTCTACTGTGTATATATATATATATATATATATATATATATATATATTTTTATTATGGCTACCCGCTTACATTTCCCTGCAAGTAGTTGGACAAAAACAGAGGCTAACAACAGTGATCAATGGTGTACATTCTGTAATCACTGTTATTAACCTTATTAAGACGGGATATTTTAGATATCAGAGAGTATGAAAGTTTTTTGGGAAATCTAATGCACTGGCTTTTCTCATCCTTTTATCCTTCTGGCATACCAAACGGCTTTAAAATTCACTTTTTTGTTATTCTTTTTAATTTGTACAGTAATTCATGGTAATGCTATATATGGATCTGTGTGTTTTGAAAGCTTGAATATCATTATCTTCTGTACGTGAGGAAAGAATGGATATCTTGGTATTACAGAACAATAAGCCAAGCATTTAATTATCAGCATATTAAAATTAACACGTCTTTAACACTAATAAAAGTGCTAATTGAATTTTGTCAAAAATCCAATAGTTTGAATGATTTGTGTATAAATTCTGGGGACGGTGTGAAAGCAGTTGTAATGATTTTACAGACCTGACTGGCATCTTAGCCTTGTTATCCTTAAATAGTTTTCCTGTTTTCAGAAGTTCTTCACAGACTGTATTTTAAACGTGAATCTCCAAATGTCCACCGAAATTTTACTCTGTAGAAAGGAATTCATCAATCCATTAAATGAGTTAATTAAATTAAAGATCTGATTTCAAGAAGGGAAAATTAATGCAAGTGTTTCCACCACTTTAGTTGCCTTCAATGTCAAGAGATATTTGAGCCATACCCAGTTATAAGATAAAAGCAAGTTAACTTCAGAGTATACTCCATCCATGCTGTTAGTTCTTCTATGAAAACATGATTTATTTGACTCTGAAGGTGTTGTATGTGATAAATTGCCCATCTTTATTCGCTTGGGAATGGGATTGAACAAATCTGAATACCAAACTGAAGGCCCACATTCAGCTGCTGCCTACATCTGGAAGTGCCTTACATGCCTCTTTTCTTCCTGTTTGGCATTAAATCACAGGCCTTAGTGCCTTGCATTTTTTTTATTTTGTTAGCTTTTTTTTTTGCATCTTATATCTTCCATGTTAACATTCAGAGACTTTGTGCATGCGTAACTTATCCATTGTGCTTTGGGAAAACCTGTCGTGATTAAAAATGATCTTGACAAATGGGAAGAATAGTCAGAAATCTATAGTGGGTCAGAGAACAAATAGCAGTTAGCAGTATAATGCTGATGAAGAAGGGCAAAGCTTGTTCTGTCATGTATTGCTAGGAATCTAATAAAGAAGGTGGGAGAGTTGATTAGTCAATGTGGTTCTTGGAAAACCTCACTTGAGTACTGTTTCCTGAAAGTGTTACCACTACAGGTTGGAGAGGATATACAGGATAGTGGTGAGAATGAAAAGAGCTTTGGGAAACATAATTTACATGGAATAGTCAAAAGAATTTGATCTTTTTAAGACTAATCTTAAACTAGAAGACTAAATAATATGGGGAAGATGTGGTAGCAGTTTTCTACTGTGCAAAAAGTCATAATAAATATGGTAGGAGACATATTTCTTTTCCCTTGATAGAAGAACAACAGGAACTGCCAGCAAGGGAGAGTTAGGTAAGGTGACACCTGTAAGGGTTTTGAAACTTCCTTGGAACCTTGTGGAGTCTCCTTCCTAGAAGTGTTGAAAAACAGGTTAAATGAACTTCTGTCAGGGATAACTGACATTTATTTGATCTTGTCTGAGCGTATCAGGATTTTTTCTTTGGCATCTCTATGACATGTATGTTGCTGAAAAGGTTGGAGATTATATGCAGAGAAGTATAACAGCCCTGTAACTGCATCAGGGCTTGTGGTTAATGGTGGAAGTCTCTGGCCACTAGATGTCTGCTTGCTTTCTATTTAGTTTGTATTAAGAGAGTGTGATTTTTGTGAGCAGACCCAGAGTTCACCTTTCCTTTCTTGTGTAAAATACTGTCTGCAGTTTTAAAAGGGTGTTCACTCATTGTATCTTGACCTTAATATGCTAGAGAGTGTGAATACCATATTCTTTTTTCTTAGCTTTTTATATGAGTTCCCTTCCAAGTTTCTCTGAATTTTGCTAATTAAATTGAATAAAAATAGATTTAGGATGAAGGATCCTGGAACAGAAGGAAAAGGTGTCCTCACCCATCAGATAAAAACATTCAGTGTAAGCTGTGAACACTAGCATTAATTTGAAGTCTTATTTACTTGTGAGCTCGGAAAAGGCAAATGCAGATTGTCTTTTCAAAAGCACATACTTGCATATTGACAGTGCATATCACATCTTGCACATTTTGCTATTGTTCACGGAAGGTTTTGGCTATTTATCATTAGCTGACATTTTCAAAATGAAAGTTCTAACTTATCACAGTAGATGAGAAAGGACTCCCTTATTTCTGCCTGAGATTTCTTCAAAGAAGTCTGTGTGTACTTTGCAAAGTATGCATTGCATGAAGACTTGTGCATGCCTAATATGTGTGATATGTGCTAAGTCTGTTGGGTTTACTGCCCTGACCAGAGGTACAGGTGCAGCAAATCCCAAGTATCTATGTGTATAGGAACTAATTATGTAAGCCCTACCTGGTGGACGCTTATACAAAATAAATTTAACTTCACTCTGACATACCACTTTTTCTTTGGCGCAGAGCATTGATACCTCCTATTAGTGATAGTATTTATCTTTGAATCTTAGACACCTTTTTGGACATATCCTATGTACTGGTATCAGAGGCAGTCAATGAGTATGCAGAAGGATATCCTACACAGTTATTTATCAAGTAGCAAGTCTTATGACTGGTTTTTATATAATGATAATTTAGCCACAATAAATCCATGTCTGTAGGTTATTTACAAGTCACAGTTGGAAGTAATCCTTTCTATTATTTAAGAGTAATAGCCAAAACCATGAATATCAGGGAAGGAGTGAACAGCATTTGAAGTTAGTGTTCAAAATGTGCAGATAGCCAAAGTGAGCTACCCCTCTACCTATGGTAGACCTGCTGCCCGGGAGTGGGTTTATGTTCTGTAGAGGAACCTTACTTGGAAGGTAAATAAGCTTGATCTTCAAACACACTTGTAGTAGAAACTAGCCAGACAGCACCCAGTGATGTTCTTGTAAGTTAATCTATACAGAAACAAATGAGAATGTTAATTTCTCCCCCAAACTTTACATAGCCTATGTACCTACGTGAGCTAGATTATTGAATGGTTTTCTGTAGGGATATGGTAGGATTATGCTCAGAACTCTTTATCTGTGATCACACATAGATCAACATTTCTGTCTATTATAATTAGTAGTTTCCAGCATCCACTGTACTAACTTGTGATCTCCAACAGTTTGAAAATATATACATATTCATTAGCAAAACTCTTTCAACTTCCCTGCAACTACGAGTTGATTCTCAGTCAGTTTCAAGTGGAAAGTACCAGATGAGACTTTGTTTTCATTAATTAACATAAATAGGTATACAGCTCCCAAAGATAAGAGGATTTTTTCCTTGTTTATTTGTCAAATTAAAAACAGTGGTTTGGGGTATGAGCAAAAAATAAGAATTTTAAAAATAATGAGATAGCTGTCCCAGATTGCTGAAGCATGAGACTATTCTGTACTAAAAAACTTGTCATTTCTTCAAACACACTTGATAGAATGTGCAGACAGTGCTTTAAATGCTTTTGCTTTGCAATTGCAAATGTTTCTGAAAGAATTTGATCAAGTAATTCAACACTGCACAGCTTTCAAATGATGATTTTTGGAGAACAAAACAGAACAGAAACAAATGAAGTTTTCCAGGTTTCATGCTGCAATACAGTCTGCATATTTCAAAACAGGAAGACTTGCAAATATCCAGCTGAAGTGTAGACTGAGGTGTAGTGAAGAGAGAAAACTTACATAACCCCAAATGCTGAATTTTGGATCTGCATTGAGGAGGGGCATTTTTCCTATTTGTTGTAAGTAATGAACAAACATTGGCATTACAAAATTGTGTTGTAGTTTATATCTCTGACTATAGGTCAGGCCAACCAGCATCTCCCAAGCTGTGTGTGGCTCTTTTACAGTGGAAATGTGGTTCTAAGAACATAAAGAAAATAATAAATAAATATAGCCTCTGAACTCATTTGGACTGGACTCTGGTGCATGAGTTTTTGTCTCTTGCTGTTTTCTGTCATTAGCTTGAATGAAAAAGAAAGTACTGGATCGATTTCTGTGAAAAAGTGGTGAACAAAATGAGAGGGAGACTAGTTAATCAGTGTGCTATGATAATGTGGTGTGGTAATAGGGTGTCAAAATAGAGAATATGGAGGTGGAATATTGCAAAGTGGGACAGGAAGAAATAGAATTAAAATAAGAGATAACTACCTAATAGTTAAGGAAAAAAATTATTTAAAAAGTCCACTTAGGGGACCTACATAATGTATTTTTCTTCCAAATCTACGTTTCTTCTGCCATTTGATATCTAGCTGAATTCTTGTAAAGTTCCATTTCTTTTTTACATGGTACCTTTAATACATTTCAACACATTTTAGCTTGTAAACTAATTAATTTCACATTTTATGTTTGCAAATTAAGTTGATATATAATTTGAAGTTTAGCTTTAACACAGAAATTTGTTAATATTGATTTTAATCTATCCAAATCTTTTTACACATAGAAAATAGTTATTTTAATTGCTGCATTCCATTAAGGTTGAATTAGACTGAATAAACTGTACATTTAAAAATATCACACAGAGAATATGAACATTAAAAATAATGTGGTGTTCTAATAATACTAC
Organism: Anseranas semipalmata; assembly: GCA_013399115.1. Lineage (NCBI taxonomy): Eukaryota > Metazoa > Chordata > Aves > Anseriformes > Anseranatidae > Anseranas > Anseranas semipalmata. The sequence goes on from VXAA01005419.1 coordinate 11,252, forward strand.
TATGGCATACACAGATGCCTTATAGACTCACTCAATGGAATGTTTGTATAAAAACAATATATACATTTACCTGATTTTCATCTTTCTAACCTTTACATGCCTAATTCTCTTTTGTTCTCTTCCAGAAGTAAAGCTGAAACTGTTAAGGTGATTTTGTTTGTGCTTTTATATAGAACTTACATTCATGTCCAAAGAATCATCCATCAACATTTTGTTGTAATTTAACTATTGGTAGACCAATTTTGTTATGAACTTTAGCATGTTCAGATCAGATTTTCCATTGACATGTTTGTATCAGAAAATCTTTTAGCTGAATTGTGAAAGAAAGATGAGTAGTATTTGGTCAAGAAAAACTTCCTAACGTCTAATCTTCATCTTTTCCTCACCTTTAGTGAACTTGAATTTTCCACCTGGATAATGATGACCTAATGCGGATGCTAATAGAAAATTCTATCTGCTGAAAAACTTTCTAGTAACATTATAATGCCAAGATGTAGAGATAAACATCTTGGAACAGAGCAGACCTCAACATTTCCAGATCCTGAGAAAATGAAATATCCCCCACAAGACTGAAATCCTTTCATAAATGAAGAAAAGTGATTGAGAAATCTTTTATACAAGTAATGTTTTTTCTATGGCATTTTGCTCTATTCAGCACACGATATGGGAAATTAACTGGATGCAGATATTCATTCCCTTTTTCTGTTGCAGACTTTCTCTCTGTAGCAGTGAATGTTACAATACAGTCCTTCCTCCACATTTCCTTCTTTCTGGTTTAACTCTTTAACTCTCCAAACAGTACTTGCAGGACTTGAAGGGATTCTCCATCTATGGCAAGAGCTACAGAAATTAAATTAAAATGAGATGCAGTGATAAAATTGATGTCTCCTTTGCAGTAGAGATACCTGTCAGCATCAGATAGAGACTGTTTATCCTGTTTGAGAGACTTGACTTAACTCCTCACATAAACATCAGTTTTGGGGTGCTAAGGAAGTTATGTCTCCTTTGAAACTTTCATTTTGTCTTTAGCTTAAAAGGACCCTGCATTTCTTCTGTGTTTCATGACTTAGTGTTGAGGCTTCCCCTCTGCTTGAGTCATAGGTAGGTGAGGTTAGATGAAAATTTCCATAGAACTTGGGGAAAGTGGCTAGTCCTACCATTTATAAATATACATATACATATACATATATTTATATGTGTGTGTATATATATACACATATGCATATATGGATATGTATATGTGTGTATATATATATATTAAAATGCTGTTATATAGCAATATAATTGCTTATAAGTTTATAACAGGTTTATAGTAAAGATTTTTAGAAGTTTTCTTCCCTGAATGCCATTTCTGAGGGCAAAAACAAATGAAGGGTTGGATCATATTTTAATTAGCAAAGTTTATTAAAAATGGGGAGCTACATTTCTGATTTTCATTGCAGGTGTGTAATTTGCAGCAATTTTTGGATAATACAAAAGGCAACTTTTCTCTTTGAACTTGATAGATTTTTCTAAACGACTGGCTTTCTTCAGGCTGAATTCAATCAACAATTACGCTGCCTATTGTTACTTAGCAAAAGTTTTTTCACTTGCTTCCATCTTCCCTCATTCATATGAGAAAATGAAAAAGGACATACTCGAAAAATAGAATATGAATGATCACTCGTTGCATACAAAGCAAAGAGATAAGTCATAGTTTTCTTAAAATAAAGGAATGCCAGCCACTTTAGAGGAAGAGGATGGGGGCAGCAGCCAATACTGAAAGTTTATGGCAATTAGGCATGATATATTTGACTGTTCTTTTTTACAGTCCAAGAAAGGCTGGCAGCAGCTGTTAGGACCCCTGAAGGTGTCCTAGATCTGGGCATTTCAATCACCTTAAATGTGAAATGAATCAAATCACTCTTGTGCACTAACATCATTTGTGTACCTCCAAAATTAAAAGTTTTGTCCCTTAAAGTACTTAAGCATCTTTAATTCCAGAGATGATGTGTGACAAGAGACCATCTTTTACTGTACCTATTCTTTCCTCTGGCTGAATCTAGAACTATTTCAAAACAATATTGTTGTTGTTGTTGTTGCTGTTGTTGTTGTTGTTTTCTGAATATCAAGGAAAAAGTGATAAATTTTGCTTTACAACATGTATTTTGTCTGAACAAGCCCGATAAACATCATATATGTATAGGCTAAACTAATTTATATTGACCTAGTTTGTACTTGGAATAGCTCTCAGGACAAGATGTAAACTTCTTAGATTCAGAACCTTAATTTAGATGTGGACAGAAAAACTTTTGAAGACTGATTAGGTTAGAGCCATAGATATAAAAATAATATTGTAACTAATAACTTTTTCCTTTCATCTTTTGTACATGGACGGAGTATTCCCTTGTGTTAGATAGATAGTAGATAGAGCAAGAGTCTTAAGGATATTCCAAAAAGGTTTGGTCAGACCAGAATAAAAGTTTATACTAGGTCTTTTTTTAACCAAATCGTTCATGGCATCTCTATATGGTCAAAAAGGAAGAGTCAAATCTCTTGATTTCATTGTCTAGACTTTTCTCTTGGAGCCACTTATCCTCCAGCAGGTTTTGTGTCAGAGCTGCTAAAATCCTTTTATACAGTTCCACATTAAAAAAAAAATACAAAAAAACTGAACATCCCTTGCTCCTGTGAGTGGAACTAACTTGAATGAGAAATTTGAGAAAAAGCATATTTCTACAGAGTGTGTTTAATGACAAAAGGGAATATGAACCTGGGAGATGAGATTTTTCGTTTTAATTTCAAGTAATTTTTTCAGATTACTATAATGAAGAATACATTTCTGTTTGGAGGCCTGGGGCACTCCCTAAACCCGTTGCTTGCTAAGCATTTTCCATAGTGTTCTGATTTGTTACTCTGCTGCATATTGCCTTGGAAACCCAAGAAGAGATTTTACATTGCTATGGAAACAAATCAATATAAATATCTTTACATTTTATTTATAGACAAGGTAGTGTAAAGGCCAAAACACATGCCTGCATGGATACATGGATGAAACATGAAATAAAGTATGGTGGTGTTTTTTGTTGTTGTTGTTGTTTGTTTGGTTGGTTGGTTTTTGCTGACTTTTTTGCTGACTTTCTAACTAATAGAAATATTAAGTGATACTGAAATAAGCATCTGTTTTGTCCTGCTGCCTAGGATGAAGAAGCCATTTTCACTTCTTGTCATGAGTTGCTTTAATTCGCAGATTTTGCAGTCAGTCTTTCAAACATTATGACAATAATCTAAGATTAACCTTGACTTTGCTCTTGCAAATGTTTTAAATGGTATTGTACCAAACCTAAATTATATGCTCATCTAAAAAGAAGGAATGTAGTTAAATTCTTTTTTTTCTATATTTATTGGAGCATTACTGTTTTAATCTGAGAGCAAAAAAAGCTTTTCAACCTTCAGTAAACTACAAGCCCATGCGACCTTATTCTTTGCTACCATTTTACCTTGCCAGAATTGCTACCAAAATGATTTACTCTCGTTTGACATGAGAGCCACAAACCAAACCAAACCAAACCAAACCAAAAAACACCTCTCTTGGTCTTTTTAAAGACCTTACTTGAACTATAAATATTTAATGTCTGGTTAAGCTGTGTAGTAAAAGGACTACATATTTTTTCCTTTATCTTTTTTTTTTTTTTTCCTCTGACTGGTCTCTCTCTATAAAATGAGCAGATATGACTAATAAAAACAAAACAAAAAAGTCCCACCATCACTGCTATATTCTTCTCTATGGCTCCATACACACCTTTGTATAACTGCAGAATCACATTTGAGGACCAGATTTTGACTTATTACAAAACAATTTTACAATGATCCAGAATTTTCCTTTTTCTCAATAGCTTTTTCTATGTGTTTCTAAGCAGAATTTTCAATGATTGTAGAAAAATACACATGGAACATCATATCATTCCCACTTGAGGAACCTCAGCAATGTGGGAATATTAAAATAAAAGACTAATGCATAGCTTTATCATGACCGTGTAATTCAGCATATGTTTTCATTGGTCTTAAATTTACAACCACTGAAAGGCTGACAAAAGTATTAAAAGGTTTCAGTTATCAGTCCTATGGATTCAGTGCTATAGCTCCATTTCTGCCCTTGTATCTGCACAGATGGATCCTAAATCCTCTGTGAAGCTCTTCTGACTTGAAGAAGCAAAATTAGCAATCACTGGGGCATGACATAAATTTCAGAGTCTGTCCATGGGAATTTAATGACAGATACAATACACAACAGTTTTTATATTACCTCAAGCTGAAACTCAATTTATATTGGTGCCTAGTTTAAACAAATGGGTATAAGATATAATAGTTAAGGAAGAGACAGAGATTAATGCCAGTCTGACCTAAGGCAAAATATTTCCTAACTAAACATTTTCCCATATAAATCTGTTTACGTCGAAACTCTCAGTTTTGGTGGCACTCCATTTTCTGAAGGTAGAAAACGTCCACTGAAAATGCTTTGACTCCCATACCATAACCTGTTAAACTGAAGCCTATAGTGAAAGATGAGAACAATGTGGATGTGCATGGCCATAAGTATTTTATTACAAGAATTATTGTACTTGCCCCTGTAACAGCCAGAAGCACATGTGAGTTGCATCTGGTAGGAATCTGTCAGCTCTCAGAACATTTGAGAAAAGAAGCAAAAGTTGGCAGTATCCAGATATAGGGCAATGCAGGAGCAAATAAAGTAGCAAATGGTCAAGCAGATGGTGATTCCTACACTATTAGTTCTGTTAGGGCCCAGAAGTCACAGAAGAAATAAGAGTGTTGTCAACATACCAAGCACACCTGTAGAGAATACCTGTCCCAGAAAATTGACCTATTGAATTGGAGAAGGAATTATCCTCAAAGGTGGGGAAACAAGGTACATAAATTGCTGAAAACCCTAAAGAAGATCTGAGAAAATGGAACCTACATAACAGGTAGTCTGCAGCAGTTGTTCAGCCTCCAATTCCTCCACTTTGAGCTCCCACTCCCATTTTACATCATCTAATTGCTTCATTTTATCAAGTCATTTAGTTCATGCTTTCAGATATTACCCATGAAAAGACACAGGTATTTGTCACTGGCATTTGCTGGATCAAGGTTAAATCTGGCGTAACCCAGCTGAGTAGAGAAAGATGAAAAAGATTCCTAGCTTCCATTCTGTACACGTGCTCCATTTCAGAAAAATAGGCACCTCTATTGAAGTTGCTGAACTGCTCACCTGAACAAGCTTTCAAGAATAGAGTTTCTGCTATTCACTCTAAATGTATCCTTTTGGGAATAAGTATAAATGTATACTACTCAAATCAAATTTGAAATCATGACTTAAAGTAATATTAGTCTAATATTTATAATTAGATTTTATTTTTTTTTTTCCTGTGTGTTTTCTCTTTTCATGGAGTTGCCTTAGCCTTTACAAAGGTTCACTTTCTCTTTTGTGTTCTTGCTGCTGGCTGTTAGAGAGAAAGCAAAACAATTACTAAAATTACCCCCAACAAAGATCTATTGTATGAAATGTCATTTGTTGGTCACAAACTGATAGGGGCATTTTGTTTTCAGTGACTGTTAAAACTAAAGCACAGCACTCCTGGAAATGTAGGCTACATCCTCCCAAACACTGAAATTCCTCTAATCAGATAAATTTAATTCAGTGATTGTGAGATGCTTAATGGCATCGTCTATTATCTGATGGACAAAGGGAGAGATGGAAAGAAGCCAGTAATACTTTTAGGACCTGACTTTTTCTGATCCCATGATTGCATGTAATTTACTTCGATTTTCAGTCTTGCTTAATTTAATTTGTGTTCATTTTCTGTGTAGAGTGGTTAGTTATGTCTCCATTTGTCTTGCTACACTTTTCTTTTTCTGGGTGGTCTTTATTTATTGGATAGTTTGTTCTGTGATCTTCATCTCATTTAGTTGTCTTGTGAAGTGTGATTTGATATTTATGGCTACAAAGTCTTTGATGATCTGCTTTTATTTGTTTTTAACTCTCATTTCTCCCTATCTAAGGATTAGGGAATGGCAAAATGTATTCTGCTACTTGCATTTTCCTAGCAAACAGGATTTCCTGACAGTGTTAACTTTCCCCATTTAAATGTCTAGATAAAGTGAAGTTCAATCTCTCAGCCAGCTTGTAAAAGGTGTTGGTATGAACTGGAGGAAGATGTGATCCTGCATACTGAGGTTGTCTGAAACTTGTGGGTCTTCCCTAGGTGTGGTTTTAGCTTGGGCTGAGCTTGAGCACAGCCATATATGGAAGATGTGTTGATGGATTATTCCCATGCATTACACACCAGTAAAAATGACAAGAATGGTAAAACTGCCACAAGTCCTACTAGCCAGAGCATTAATATTTCTTGCTAGTTGGTTTCCTGCAGGCAAGGTACAAATAGTCCCACCTGGAAGTGAAGGGCACAAGTCTTTATCATCACTTTGTTTTAGAGAGCACAGAATGTCAGATGGGTGGTCAAATCCATGCAGCCTTCTCATTTGATTGCCTTCAGACAGACAGTTTGAAACATTGTTTTGATATGTGTCCCTGGGAGCAATGGCTCCCTGCATGTTTTTTGTTTGTTTGTTTGTTTGTTTGTTTGTTTTTTTTTTTTTTTTGGTGATGGAAAGTGACAATGCAGTGCAAAATGTATTCTTTATTATGGAAAGAAATTTTTTTTTCACACACTTGCACCTTTTGGCTTTCTACTTGGGGGGAAAGGAAAAAACAAGAAATCAGAACATGAAAACTTTGATAAAAATCTGATTACCCTGTACTTAGTTATCAAAATATCTGAAATGCAATTTTAGAAGTAGATAAAGAAAACTGTAAAAAGTTGAATGAATATTTAGAAATAAAAACTGCTCTTGTAGTCAAAGGAACAGATTCTTCTTTCTGCTAGAGGGTAGTCTTTATGGGGGTTATTTGAAAACAGTAATACCGTGACATTGTATTCAACCTGAAATGTATTGGAGTAATATAAGAAAATACAAGTAAAAATATGACAAAATTGACTGTATAGGAAACAGTCAAACTGAAACAGTAAATAAAGGGTAAAAGAGTAATATAAAATGTTTTTCATTGCATAACTCTAAAAGTTAAATTAATTATAGCAGAAGTAATGAGATTTATGAAGGAGCTATGATCTTCAAGATGACACTGTGTCTTTAAATAAAAAAATCTTTCACAGTCACTTTCTTGTGCCTTGTTTTTTCACAAACTGAAACAGTCTGACACTGAATTTTTTACATTAGAACCGTTGCTTCAGGTCACATACTGTGTCCTAATTGATGCGGCATGGCACAGTAGGGCTCATTTTCAGCACAGCTTGCAGGAGAACTAAACAACTTAGATCACCATTAATAGGAGTCCTGCCCCCATCTCTGCTCAGTGTGTGCTGAAGATTTACCCCAGTGTCAGGACATATTTGCAACACTAACACAAGCCTTCTAGAAAAAAACAGTGTTTTATGCAGTCTTGGAGGGCAAAGGTTGGTGTGGGGGAGAGAAAAGGAGCAAGTTTCTATTTGCAAAGGTATTTTTTGAGGTATTTTTGAACTTAATGGTGTTGTAGATAATCAGGTGAGACAACTCTCATGTTCACTGGTGATTCAGCCTGACCCCTGTCCACTTGGGTAGGAAGTAGGACCTGTATGTCTGGTATGACATCAATGCATTGTTCTTATTTTTGCCCATAGTACCATCAGTGAACAATGTTTCTTCCACTGTAGGACAAGTCTAAGAAACAGCTGTCTAATGGTATGACCAGTAAGTAGATTAGCAATTAGCTGGGGCAATCCCAGGCACTTATACAGACTGGGAGAAGAAGAACTCGAGAGCAGCCCTGCGGAGATGGACTTGGGGGTCCTGCTGGATGAGAAGCTGGACATGAGCCGGCAGTGCGCGCTTGCGGCTCGGAAGGCCAACTATGTCCTGGGCTGCATTAAAAAAGGGGTGGCCAGCAGGGAGATGGNGATTCTATGATTCTATGAATTGAAGAGTACCTTTCAGGAGCTGGAGGAGTACACGAACTACTTGGCCTAAGAGGTAGTTCAGGTTGAGATCATAGAACAGAAGGTACTTCATTAAACTCTGGAGAAAATATACCTACGGGAAAATGAGCAACAACATTCACATGAACAAACAAACCTTTGGTGGTCTAAAGCGGGAAAGATGAGCATCAGTGACACCCAAAGAGTTGCTGATATTCACTGGAATGAGTAAGCAAGCACTGAAGATCAAGGCATTTATATCTTTATATTCACTTTTTTGAATTAAACAAGAACAGGAGAGCCCAATGGAGTAACTCATATAGCTGATTTTATTTGTATTTTCATTGGGAAAAAAAGAGGATTTTTCATCTCTGACTCCCCCTCCTTTTTTACCCCTTATCTTGGGGATTTGTACATACTGATACTGTAGTTTGAATGGCATGTTCCCTTCTACTCTAACTTATACTCTGATATGTAGAAGTCAAACAAAGAGCTATCCCCATCCCCAAACCAATTGCAGTGATCACCCATGCTCTGCTTGATTATTGTTTCTATGCCTGTCCCTGCCAGCACCAAGTGCTTGGGTGCAGTCACGTGGGCAACAAAAGAACTCAGAAATTGGATGCCTACCATGAGGAGGGAGCTTTGTGCCTTAGTGATCTCTGGATGAGGACTGCAGCCTTTAGGGTGTTGTAAGGAAAGGTGCAGGTGTGTATTTCATGGCAAATAAAACACAGCACAGAAACATCCTTACAGCACAGCTGCCAGAGAAACTAACAGAGGGTGGCAAGAAATCCTTATTTTTAAGCCAAATGCACTGCTTAATTCCAGCATTTGCCCCCGGTCTGTATCTTGTGATGTTACTAAGAAATTTGCTGTATCTGAAACATTAATTTTTATTTTATTTATTTATTTATTTTTTCCTGAATCATTGAAGCATTATTTTATTCTAGTTTCTGTCAGAAAAGATCACATTTGTCATATACTAAATTTTGGGAAACTGCCATAATTTTTATTTCATCATGCAAGCTCATGTCATGACTGGACATCTGTTATTGTCCCTGCTGGCCTGAGGGTTATATCACACATGATTAGGTTAAAGAATGTGACTTAAACCCACCTTAAATGGGAAAGGTTAAACTCTGTAATTAACCCACTGTGTGAGTTACACCATACAAGTGCACTTGCTGCTCTGAAGTTCTTTTTCCCTCTCTGAAATTGCCATGCTGGAGCCCTATTTCATGTAGTAACTTAAGGTCCAGCTGTTAGTTTTTCTTTTTGCTGACCCCAGCTCCTCCCCC
>VXAA01005419.1:20596-46559 GCA_013399115.1 Anseranas semipalmata
TTTCTTTTGAGAATGGGGGTCACCCACAATCTCTAAGTGCTTTTTATTTTTCAGTTCTTTCTCCAGGAACTTTTGTCCTTCAAATCTTTCACACCATTGTAGCCCTGAAAGTGCCAGTGCCTTAAGTTCCTTTGCAAGCACAAACAGAGCTGGTTCCTGTGCCAACCTTTTTTACACTGCCTAAAACAGAAGTTCTTCTAGTCCCAGTCACTTCCCCAACCAGCATGGCTGCAAAAAGAATTGTTTGACAATGTTTTTCAACAAAGTATTTTACTGCAAAGATATGGATGTTTACAGCTTACTGAAAAGAGATTGTTGTTTATAGTTACAGCAGCTTCAAATAATTGGAGCTTTTATGAAAGTTGAACTGCTTTGTACTGGAAGGTGTGTTGTCACATCTTAGAAGAAGCTTTTCAATATTTTCTTGAAATTATTTTAGTACTGTTCAACTGTTGACTGAAAATAGAAGCCCATGTAGATCAAGCAGAAAGGTTAAATAACCCAAAGCCAAATCCCAGCACCTCTCTCCAGATGTTGCCGGCTGGACTCCAACATTCCTTTATTTCACCGAAAATCTCTCCTTAAATCCCTTCCCTTTCAACCTGACTGCAGAGCTCCAAGTGGCACAGCGTAGGCAGCGTGCCTTTTGTTTTGCTTGGAAAACCATCACAACACCACTTTGAAGAAATGGCTGCATTCTGACTGACAGTTTTCTTTTCTTTTTTTTTTTTTTTCCATCATGTTTGTTTGATAGCAGGCTTCAGCTTGGGGTGGAGGTTTGCTGCAGTTAGAAGCAGGCTGCAGAAACCCAGCAGGACCTTGGATCTTCTGCCTCAGCCAAAGGAGGTGACACCATGGGACGCTGCATCTCTACAGAGCAAGGGTCTTGCACATGGAACTCGTGGCATCTCGCCCTTGTGCCCACAGTTGCTCATGTTGCCGTAGATGTGCAGACCGCCTGCTCACAGGTATCAGATGAGTGGAGTGCCTTCTCTTCCACCTCTGTTTTCCTGACTGGCCACTCATATGTGGCCACTGGCACCTCAGGTCTTGCAAATCTATCTCAGCTGCAAGCTGAAACAGGATCTGGCACTGCTGCATGTCTCAAAGCACCAGAGCCATCTCTCTATACCCATCAACAACTCCACTCAAGTTTAATATTGACTGTTTTATTTGCTGTGCTTTTTTCCTCACATTTCTTTCAGTTATTGTGTGGTTGCACACTGTAAATGAAAACTGCTGTGTCCAGAGAGCTCTGTTTTGCTATCAGTTAAACTCATGCAGCTTGGCTTCTGGAAGAAGCCAGAAGTAGTGGCAGTGATTAACTTTCGGCTGGAAAATTTTCCTTTCCCTCAGGGAAGCGTGCAGGGAAATATGTTGGTATGCAGCCATACGGTCACCATGTAACTCATCACTGCAAGCCAGTGCTTGCTGCCTCCGCCTGCTTGCAGCAGCTTACCTAGGTGTTTCAGTGGGGTCTGTCTGCTGGCAGGGGCCCTAGATATGCCCCTGAAACTAATTCTTTTCCTTTTAGATATAAACATCAGCTCAGAGTTACCCCTGTCTATGAGGGGCCTAATACCTCCTGATCCTAAACATAAAGGATCTGAAATTCCAGTCTGGAGATGAACTTTCTTCAAGTAGAAGCTGTTGCAAGATGGGTATAAGCTGCAAATTCAGATGTGAAGTTTGAATGCCAGTTTTTTCTCAGATGCTTTTTGAGTCCTTGAGGAGTTGTGCTGCAGTTTGTCAGCTGTCATACCAAAAACGTCCAACCACTAGGGATTTTTGACAGCAATGTAGTCAGCCTTCCCTCTTTTTTTGTGAAGGATGGAAATATCTTTCTCTTGATCTTCTCTCTGGCCTTGTGCCCACTCCATTGCAGCAAAGGGTATGATTATACTTTAGCACAGTTACCACATAACATAAGTAGGACTAGGGGTAAGGCATTAGCACTGCAGAATAAAAATCTGCCATTTTCCTCACTTTCTGTGCCTGTGTGTTTCATTAGGGATCCAAAGAGTTAAAGATCCACGAAGGAAAAGTGATGGGATATATCTCTGCCAGTGGAAAGGAAGCAGAAGAATGGCTCCAGGGCCCATGTGAAACCCATTGCACTAAGTACAGATTTTTGTTTCTAGCAAGGGCATTTAATCATGTCTGAAGTGCCTGTCTAAAGGGATCTGTAGTCCTGAGATTATTTCTGTAAATTCCTGCAATAATAAAAATGGCTCCTATCCAGACCTGTAGGCCCCAGTGATATAAATCACAGAAGAATATGGAATAATAGTTAATCTACCAAAAAAATGGACCCCTTTTCAAAAGAGGCAATGCAGGCCCATTTCTTCTTCATGGAGCTCTAAAAACCTTTAAACTTCCCACCCTGCATCATTATTCAGCAGTAATGAGTAAAATTGTGTCTTACACTGCTATGCTTTGACACAGGAAAAGATTGACCCTAGATTTAGCCTTGTATGGTGTATAAAGAGTCTTTGTCCATGACAACAGTGCCCAGGTCCTATGATGATGTGAACTATTGAATGAGGGGAGGATCAAACCATTTAGTTAACATCAGCAGATGGATTTAATCAAATATCACAATTTCAGAAAGTTAAAGGAGCTTTTCAGTTTGGTTTCCAAAAGTATAATCTGACTCCAGATATCAGTCTTTGTCTGTTGGTTTTGAAAAGTGAGCAGTCTTCTGAATGGGCCATGTGGGACATTTAATCGGACAACAGGACTCCAGACAGAAGCAGGAAGGATTGGACTCCCACAACTTTTTCCATCATCATTTGATACAAGCTGCCAAGAATGATTTATTTCAAAATGTGTGAAGTTTGCTTTTGGCCTGAGAGATGTTGGTTTTCATAATGTCTCCATGAAAACCGTTGACAGAACTGGCAGAAAGTGATCCTCTTATCCCACAAGATTCAGCAAAGAAAAGTCTAACACATTCCATGTTGTTCTTGGTTGGCATTTGACAAGCCTTGTTTCCAGTTGTTATGAACACCAGTTAGCCCTGGTGTTGCAGCTATTAACAGTCAGGATAGTAATCAGATCATACAAATCTTAATAAAATGAGTATGAAATTTATGCAGACAAAATTACTTGCAATTGTGAACAAAATGCAAAATATCTCTAACAGAGATACTAAAGACTGATAAAGGCATTATGACATTTTACATTGAAACATCATAATTTAATACAGTAGAATTACACAAAAACTGAAAGGTTTAGAGCTTATCTGTATGTTGCTAAACTCTGAACACATATAAGAGCTATATTTGTGAAGAGTGTATTTTATTTATTGTTGGGTTAAAGCTATCTGATCTCAGAAAACAGAAGTTGTAGTTATGACCCCTTCATTTATTTGTTTTATAAACTTCCCAACAGAAAGATAAAAAGTCAGTCTGATGAGAGAACCATCTCAGCACATCACTGGAATGGTAATATGAGAACCATTAGGAGTTTGGCACTTGAGCTGAGTCTCCATTCACATTGCATTCAAGTTCTTCCTGAGTGATGGCATGACAGCAGAACTTTCTCAACAGCAGAAGGAGCCATGGAATATGACCACCCAATGTAGGTAGAAGTGGGCAAGCAAGCCTTGGCCAGAAGATGCAAAGGGAGCCACCAACTCCTATACTTAGGATGCAGGCAAGATCTGAAAGCCTGAGGCTGAGAGGACTAGTCTGAATACCATTTCTTGATCCCAAAGGAGCCTAAGTGTAACTCCCAATATTTTAAGGCAACATCATGCCCTAGGTGCTCAAATGCACGGGGAAAAATACCTAAATTCTGCATAAGCATGTAGGAGGCACCCAGCAGTGCTCTCGCAGCACTGGATGATATACTAAGCACAGACAGTATTAGCCTTACATTTCAAAACTGTTAAAAGTGCTGGTACCTTAGTGGGTACCTTGAGTGGGTATCTTGAGTTTTGGTTGTATTGCAGGGAATAGCTATGAATTTTGCAATAGACAATGATTTTAAAACTGATTTAGGCCCAAAATTTACACTTTTGTCACCTCCTCCAAGGTGTATACTCTAACTGCTACTGTCCAGTTAGATACTGCTGACACCACATCACTTTTAGCTTAGCCATCTGGTGGTCCACCTGCAAAGAGGGCAAAGGCTTTGTCCAACCTAGTTAATATTTTGTGCTTTCTTCTTAGAGATGAAAACTGGTGTGCTGAACCACCATTCAAATTTGAGTTTACAGGCTGCAGGCCTGGAGCACATTTAAGTAGGGCTGCACTACAAAGTTGGTGGAGAAAATTATAGATTATGCACACTTCTCTGCGTGCATGAAGACCTTTATAGCAACAATAAAACAATAAATCAGTCTGCTCACATCTGTTCATGTACCAGTCTGTTCACACTGTGACCAGTTCTGGTCATAAGCCCTAAATAATATCCCCCACAAAGAAGGATTGAAATACATTTGGACATCGTGTCCTTTCATCTCAATTTTAGACTTTGAATAAGCCTTTCACACTTCTTTATTTCGGCACATCACTTTTGGAGATTGGAGAATGTTCCCTCATTTTAGTTTTGTTTAACTAGAGGATCACCATAAATCAAGCCTAATTAATTTTTACATTTTTCTAGTTATTGGTAACTGAATCCAAATTTATCAAGTGATTTTATTTATTTATTTATTTTTAATATGTAATTGTTATCATAGTAAGAAACTCACAAAGCTTGGTTTTAGGAAAAAAAAAAAACAATTTTTGAGATGTCACATATTTTCATTGTTAGACTCAGATTAATTCTAAAGCCAGGTCCAAAGATTTCTAGATTCTGTCTGATTTGTCTGAATTTTTAGCAGTCTGTCTGCTTTTTAACACTGAACCTTGGAGAGGTAACAGGTAATCCTGAATAATAACAACCTTCATCTGCTTTACCGTCTTGGTAAAGTTTACTTGGTTCAACCTGGCAGTTGTTTTGCCAGGAGAAGATGCCAGTGCTCTGTACACACTGGAAACTAATTGAAATTTCACCTAGATTAGATGTTTGCATGCAGTGCACCGTAATAATAAAAGCAACAGGGAAGGGTAAGAGGTCTCAAATTTCCTGCTTGTTGGAGTCTGAGTTACAGTGATGGTTTGATGCAGGTATTACAGTGTGTCTTCCAAATATCAGGGGCTGTATGACTACTTAAACTGCCACTCTGATAGGAGCCATGTCCTGTTCTGTTGTCTGGAAGGTATTAAAGAAATAAAAGCAGATATGAAGACTTTCTTTAACATATGGTGGCATTTTTTTTCTGTAAACTACATTCCAGGGTAGGAGCTGTCAATGTGCAAAGCATTTATGTACCTCTTCTTACCACCAGCTCATCTGTCTTTTAACCCCATGGGGCATTAAATGAAAAATCCCTGTTACAGAAAGGTTAAGGGTGAGCTTTTGTAGTATAAAAGGCAGGAAATTCAGAGTTAAGAGTCTATTGTAACTTCATAGTAAGTTCTTTCATTATGACCCAAGGGCAGCAAGGTATCTAAGCACAAGCTTACATTTAATCTTGAAGTTAGGTGCCTTGCTTAAACACACTGCTGAAACAGGAACCATGTGATCATCTAGATCAATTAATGTCTTTGTAAAATCACCAGGGAAGTACTTAGCCTGAAATATGTTTCACAGGGACTTAATAAAAACAAATTGTGAGAGTGCATTGCTATTAACTATAGGTTATGAAAGTCTATTGGATGTTACTAACTCTTATCTGGTGACATTTGCTGTTGCTGTCACCTTCTGGACAACTGATAAGACATAGTCACAAGAATGTGAGAGAAAGACCAGTGACTGGAAGGTGAGTGGAAAATTGAATTTTGTTTGATAAGTGAGATTACAGTTTGAGAGACTTGTGGTTGGAAGTGGTCACATTTTATTGCAAGAATATAACAAGTATCTGTGAACAATGTCTCTTGACATTGGCACAAGTATCATACAGACCTGAAAGAAAAGAAAAAACTGTAAGAATGTCAGAAGTTATCTCCACAATGATAATGAAAGTAAATACATTTTCCAAACAGAAAAATGACACATAGGGCCCTGGAATAATTTCTATGACATTTTCACTGATATAATATGTCACAGTATAATTTCTTTATTTTAAGTATATGTTTCACAGAAACAAAATATTTTGTTTCATTAAAAGTTTAACACAATTATTGTAAAAGTTAAAAAAAAAACTTTTTTTGTTTTGTTTTTGAGGGAAAATTCTATTTTCATATTCCTTCTCTCTAGCCTTTTTATGAAGCAGGAAAAACTAGAGAAAAGTACAATTATTGCTTTTTTCTTTGGTCCAGTCAGTCAATATTCTAGGCATCGTGGGCTGTGTCCTTTAGGAGATGACATTGATGAGATATGCCACGTATTTTTTGGGTGAAATCCAGGTTATTAACCAGAAATGTGTGCAAATGCCTCACTCAGCATAGAGAAAAATGTCAATAACAAACATTTTCTTTGTCCAAATATCCAGCTTTTCTCCAGCCAAGTATTGGGCCTATTTAGGGCTCAGATTCTGGTTTGTCCTGGAGTTACTGCTGGACCAGGCAGTGTTAGATGTTTGCTGTATTCCTGCCTGGTGTTCTTGTCATCTTGTAAAACAGTGCAAGCACACATTGCTCCATACTGCAAACCCCTTTGCTCCCCAAGGAAATCCCCTACTCTCACAACTTTAGCTTCTGTCCAGACATGTGTGACTCCGGATCACAGGCAACAGTTGCTATTTTCTCTAGTGATCCTTCTCTATGAAAGGAGCATACCTGAATCTTCTCTTGCTGTTGGGTTTTGGTGTTGAACATATCATGGTACTTTAAGTAAATCTGTCACTCTTCCAATGAAACCCCACCTGAAGATAGTCACTGTAACCTTACACTATAATAAAATGCAAAAAATGTTTTTCTTGACATTCTAACACTTAATTCACTCCATCCTTACCATTATGCACTTGTGAATGTTAAAAATGTTGCTGCAGAAAAAAGAATGGAGGAAAAATGTAAAATTATTTTTAAAGTATATTTTCAATTTTGTTTCTAAACAACCTTTTGGAGCTTTCTGGAAGACATATTAATTTTAATTTTTATTCTTTCTGTATATACTTTTTTCAAAGCATGCTAATTGCAGTGACATTATTTAATACAATATTAATACTTCTGGCATATACATAAATAGTTGAAATATTATAATACCACACTGTAAACTTAGTGATTTCAAACAAATATTTTTCATCTTACTGCTTTTAAAATGTCATCCAAAGTTAATAAAATATAAAAAAGGAAAACACAGAGAAAGTCTGAGTGTAAATATGCTTCTTTAAATGGCTTTCTCTTCTGGAACTTACGTCTTCAAAAATTTCCTGGAAAGAATTAGTGTTTGTCCAGATCTGTAAATGGACTAGCTTTTTTGTTAGAGAGCAATTTTGAAGTCTTCTTAGACTTGGATCAAGTTTTCAGAGAAAAGACTAAGGAGGCCTGTGATCATTAAGCTGTCAAAGCAAATTAAATTTACCTTTAAGACAAGATTTTCTAATTTAGATATACTCTTCTCCACATGCAATTACCTTTTATCAATTTATTTTCCAGATAGTAAGTATAGTTCTCTATGCAGGCAGGTGCCAAAGAGGACTGAGGAGAAAAAAAAGCATGTTTGGATAAGCTCAAGAGATGGATGTTAGCTCAAGACATGGATGTTAGTGGAATTTCTTGCATTTGACATCTCTGCTGGGTAAGTCTTTTATATCACAGAGTATGCTTTGTCTTTGAGCATGCAGTGTATGCTGATACAAGGACTTCTCAGAGCACATGATGCTGCCTTTGAAGAGCAACTAGAAGCTCCTTCTCCAATAAAACACATATCATTGAGTTTTATGACTTGTTGATCATTACAACTGTTTATAACTTAAGGTTTGCAAAGATTAGCCAATACAAACCTAACAGACAAATACTTTTTTTCATTTGCATTGGCATTCCTTCTATTTTTCAAACACACAAAAAATAAACTAGTTTTCTCTGGTAAGAGAATCTATGAAATGACAAAAGAGAGTTGCTCCACTAGCAGACTATTAACTGACTCTATGTCTTAATATGCATTAAAGCTATAAACTACAGTTTCTTAGGTGTCACGTAACATGAGATCCTGCTCTAGTGAAGAAAGTTGGGTAAAATCCACCAAGGACAAACCTGAAGTGATGCAGATCTGTGGATGGGAGGTCTTTAAATGACCAAGCTGGAATGCTACCCTTCCAGCCTCTTGAAGAAAGACTTCCCAACCATCTTGCTGGCTAGGGGAATCTGAATGGCCAAATATCATCCATAGGTAAAGTACCCTTCACTTTGAACTCAGTGATGAATTGCTAGCTCTCTCTCCTGGGGAAGCATTATAGTAACACCTTGGCTACTCCCTATTGAATTACTGTATCTCATTATATTTGTGGTATTTGTGGTGGACCACTAAGCCAAAGCCTTGGCTTCAGCTAATCAGAAATGTGGTTGCCTGCCTCTTCACTATTCTGACAGTTCTCCTGTGCTCGATTTATACTGTTAGCTTGGTTCTAATCTCCAAAATAATTAGTGGATGGACTCTATCAGAGGTCATAACTCAGTCAATGGAAAACTAATGCTATTGCAGTCTCTGAAACAATAAGATGCCAGAGTTGTTGGAAAGTGCAGAAAGGTGTTCCAGCTGATGAGATGTTGGGGAGTGCTGTCCCCATGGAAGCCAAGGAAGCCAGTCTCTCACCATGACTGCAAAACAGTGCAGAGTACTTCCAGCTGACTACACATTCCCAGCTGTAAGCAGAGCAGTATTCCCAACATCCACTGTCCTTCTCTATTTACGTCTATTTACTCTTCACCCCATACAAGAAGTTTCTTAGACAAAACTTTGTGTGACCTATAAAAGGTGATGACTCAGAGGCTCTGTGGAACTTAGAGTGACTGCTAGTTAAAAAGGTTTTCTGACAGACTGTAGAGTCAGTGAGTCTGTGGGCACACTCATCTGGACACTGAGTTTAAATGTAAAAAGCGTATGCTAAGCAGAGGATCTGTATTTTGAAGGTGCGTGGACAATGTAAAGGTCAATGTAACACCAAGACTTGGTTTTCAGCCTGTGGGCTGAAACCATCCAGGAATTCAGTGACTGATGCATCTGCTAGTTGAAGTATAAGGAGTAAGTAGATACCATCATCTCACTGTTCAGAGACTCTGGTTAAAAATGTAAGTTTTCTGCCTCATTAAAAAGAAAATAAATCACTTTTAGTTTAGTAGGAAATTGAATGGAGATATGACACTGATTTAAATGTATGATGGTGTGCCTTTCATACTCTCCAACAATAATGTGTTGCCTAATAATTTGAAGGACAACAAATGGATGTTAGTTGATAACTGACATCTGAGTGTTAACTAAGGCACAGTTTAATGTTCAGAATTGGATTTGTCATTTCAGTAGGCCTGCAATGTAACCTTGATGTGGACAAAAAGACAAATAAAATCCAGCTGACTTTTTGCTGTGTTTAAAAGTTTATCTTCATTAAGGGACCACAGCAGGTTTCAGATAGATCTCTTTCTTGAAGTCTAAACTATGACCTTTGTAATTAGTTTTTAATAACTTTCTGATAAAAGGAATGTGGATATCTCAAATGCAGAAGAGGTTAGAAAGGTTACTTTCTAAAGGACAAGATTTGTGTTTCTTGATGTTGTGAAAAGCTCCAGTATTGCATGTCTGATAACAGAGTATAGAAAAGGGAACTTATCTTTCCACTTTCTTTCCTGCTAAATTAAGGGTTCAAGTCTGTATTAAAAATAAATCTGGCTCTGATGAGGTAGAGCCATTGTCTGGTACACACTTCACAGGAATAAGTCATCAGCAAACACAAGTGAACTTTCTTCACTGACCTTGATATTCAGCAGGGCAACAAAACTACTAGAATGCCTACAGACTGCCGAGCAGAGTGACACATTTATACCAGCATTCGTACTTTTAGATACCATGAAGCTCTGGGAGCCAGAAGTGCCTTCAATGTAGAATGCTATGTTTATGGGAATTAATTGATTTCACTTTCTTGTGTGAGAATACACAAAGAAATTGAATTTCATGGCTACTTTTTTCTTTAACATAGTGCTTGTTTGATACGAATTTTAATTCTTCATTGCATAATTATTTTACAAGAAGGCATTGCTTTTCATGGCATCTCTTTTCTTGGACTAACCAGAGGAACATGTTGAAGAGACACTGCCTCATGTACTGAAGAAGTGTGGGATTGCCAACTTGGTTACACAGCAATGCCTGCAAGATGGACTGAGTCTAGAGCAGCAGCAGTAGCGTGATCCAGAGTGTCCTCTTGGAGGTCTGAGGTGCCCCCATGTGATGTGACCCAAAATACAAACTGGAACCAGGAGTGTTGCACTGACCCTTTAGACCGATAGTGCTGTTAAAGCATACCGACAACAATCCACAGGGGGTTGATTAAAAGAGGCATAGTTTTTAATTCCTCACGGAGGCTCCTCGGAGCCCCATCCTGCTCTTCTCAGCAGTCCTCTTCATACAAAATCTAGGCTTTTGGGGCTGGAGGTTTTCTCCCTCTCAAGGTCAGTACCTTCCAGTGTTCCCATTGCACAGAAAAATGCAAGCTTCAATGCAAAATGAATATTTAGATTAAATGACTGTTCTTCCTTTCTGTTGTTTCCATGGCATGTTTGTATGTGCTTAGCAGTGAGAGAAGACAGTAACAGCTATAGTAGAAACTGTATATATTGATGTTCATTACCCACAGGTTTCCATGAGCAGTCATTTGTTATGTATTTTAAATGAGAAGAGGAAGGATTTACTGCAAAGATTTAACCTGGTAGGGATTTTTTAATAAGATAACAAAATTGGTGCTCCATGTGGCTTAAACAGAATCCTCCTGCCATTGGCAATCGATCCCTCTGTACAGCTATTATTTTCTATAATATTTGGAAGCCATTTACTATATGAAAGGTTGTATATGATACTGTAGTGAACACAAAGGGATTTTTTATAATGCCACAACTAGATAGGGAAAGTTCTGATGTTACTTCAGAGACTGAGTCTATTTATTAATATATACAATCCCTACATAACAACGTCACTTTAGGGGTCCGTTACTCCCTGTTCCATTTACTGTGCTCCCATGGGCATGGGCTGAACTAGATGAGCTCGCAGGTATTTTCCCTTGCACACATTTCTTCAGTGGAAGAATAAGGCAATCATCAGGGGCCCAAAGCATTTTAGCTTCTACCTGCTTTTCTCACATTTATATTGGGAGTGCATGCAGCCCTGGTTTAGCACATCCCAGCCACTTCCCCCTACAAATATCTAAAGCAACAAATCGTGTGTTATTTATTGTCCATTATGTGAGTTTACAGTAAATAACAAATTGACTTCAGAGTTTTAAAAACATGATTGTAAGTTTGGATATTCAATAGCCGTATCATCCAGGTGTTTTGGATAGAGACTGGCTCAAATCATCCCCTAAGGATATTTTGCTTTGAAACTATTCAGACTCTGCCGCTGAATACTAATGCTAAATTACTTCTGTTATTTTGAGGATATTTCTTACTTATTTGCAGGACTGTGTGATTGTTATAGATTAAGGTTGTCAATTTTTCCTTCTATTTTTGGATAGCATTAATATTAGATGTTTAGCATAAACATTGTGCTTATTTTTTTTCTGAATTTTTAGAGGAATAAATGGTTTTCTACTGTATATTAATACACCCTTATTGAGTGATATGAAAATTATCCTCATCAAAAAATTCCGGTACTATTGTTCTGTTTTTGTGTCCACTTATATTTAATGATCCATCCAGCTAAATGATATGCAACCACAGTGAAATATCTATAAACATTTATGCATATAAAATATGCCAGGCCCCATGCCTGGCAAAAAATCCCCAAATTACCTTTCTGGCCTTATGACCTGTGGTTCAGCATCTATAGATCTTAATGTTAACAGTTTTTTGCTCCTTGGTGGCTCTGATAATGCAACACTTTAGTACATGACACATGAGATGAGCACAGAGGATCAGTTACACTAAGGGGTAGATCTGAAATGTTGCAGAGTATTCTGCTAACAAAACTAATAGCCTTGCTGTCTCAGAGGCTTATTTTTACATGAAAAGACTATCACTTTACTCTTACAGTTAATATATATGAAAACTATCAGTTCATTTTGAGTCCACCAGTCTCTCTAAGTGATAATTTTTGCCAGTTTATTTCCATTTGTGTTGATAGAAGCCATCTGTTTCTCTCTGCTTTGCACATCTTCAAATGAGTTCTTACATGTTAAGGAAACCTTTCCCCTTTTACCCTTCACATTCAGTTGCCATTTTGATAGAAATTACAACACTTTCCCTGAAGAGTTCCTTTTGAACTCCACTATTTCTAAAATATCTGTCTTAATGGGCTGCTTATTTCTAGCTAGAAGCATGATTGAAATGTTTCATTTTTCTCCAAGCTGTGAGTATTAAATAATTGATAGTTGGGAACAAATTCCAAAGCTGCAATTTAGTCACTCAAGCTGCCATTCAGATTGGCCAAATTGCTGAAGCACAGCTTTTTATTTAATCAGGACATAATATGTTACTTCCAGAACAATTGTGATTTTTCTCCTTCTCATGAGACCCTTACCCTAGAGGCTTGTCTGGTTAATGGCTGAGATGTGGTGCACATGAGAAAAATCTGCCATAGGCTGACCTCTGGAAAGAAGGAAAGCATTTATATTTTGCTGGCTTTCCTGTTTAAGATTTTGCCTGGCTTTGGCCTCTTGTTGACGAAAGCCCCTCTTTGTGCACAGCGAGCTCTCTCCCACTGTTCTGCAGTTCAGACCTTGCACATAAGGGTGGAGCGCTCTGAAGTGTAACAATATGAGGTTGCTAGTGCTCTGCGGGTCACTGTTTTCTTTGGAGGCGGATGGTTATTGCAGTTTCCAATACAGTGATGGAGTCCATCACTGAACAGCACGACCCTGGCTGCTGGGACTTCCAAAATACTATCAATTTTTTCATGTTGATGTTGTTGCTGATACTGCAGAAAGACATGAGGCATGTTGCTGAGGAACTGCAATGAAATAACAGCAGGACAAATATCAGTAGTAACTTGCACTTCAAAAGTTTCAGAGATTAAAACAAACAAAGTTTGGACACTTATCTGACACACTTCATTTCTGCTTTGTGTGATTCCTTACAATGACTCAAAGGGTTTCTTGAGAGATTTCTGATACTTTCTACACTAAAACATAATGAAAACAGTCCTCGTATGATTCTACCCAGAATCCAAAATTTCTAAGAAACACAAATATGGAAATAACATTTGAAAGTAATTTGCTTTTCTTGTGTGTGTTTAACTTGTTTTGTTTCAAGTATAAGAGCTTCAGCCTTTGGCTAAAAAAGATATCTTAGTTGTGTGCCTAAGTAAAGTTAGTCATTCTTGTATATCTTACATATGAAAAGGAATAATGTATATGTAGAAATTGGAACAATCTATATTTGTATTGGATTGGAACAAGCTACAGTTGCAACACTGGAATAATCTAATTACAATGGGCTGTGGAAAGACAGGAAACATATCCAGCAGTATTCTGGAAAACACTTGCCAGAGAACTTCAGGTATTTAGTATGTGTTGTGAATTAACCAGTGTACACATGTGGGCCCCAGTTTGCTGATAGGAAAGTGGGTGCTGCAGACAATTCACTGCTGAGAGCTGTAGGAGGAGCTTTTGCTTCTGAGAAAGATACTTGTCCAATTCCTGCTGACACTGGGAAACACCAAAGAGGTATGAAATAGAAGATCTTGTCAGGAAACCCCATGCATTCACAGAGATGTAACAACTGTATGATGTAAGCTTGGATATTAATCTGAAACATCACCACAAAGTAATAATATGAGGACATAAGCCTGAGATACAGTGAATGAATTTAAATTTGATCTCCACAGAATATGACACCTCTGTGCTTTCATCTGTTAAACTAGGCTGTCTTTAGGATCAGCACAAAGGCTTTCAAAGCATATGCTTCATGTCTTCTAAATAAAGAGTCAGCAACTGGTACATCGTAGGAACGTAGGAATCCTTGTGCAGATGAGCATGTGCCAAGGTTGCCTTAGTCAGCTTGAGCATTAATCACTTACCTAATTTGAACGATGTAGAGACACAGAGGTGCAAATATTCCCCTGTATTGTGTTTTGGCCTGTCAATAAATAAATAAATAAGACCTGCACTCCCAATTTTCCTATGACAGTCCTGAAGCAACCTAGAAACACGTGGAATAGATTACCCTGGTCTGGGTTGCTGGAGGGCATGAATGACTCTTAAAAGGAGTGGATTTATTAGACCGTATTGTTTCTAGTTTTGCAGCAGTGCTGGCTGTCATCTGTTTATGCTCCTTGTGATTGGGAGAAATATGAAAACCGACATACCCACTCTGAAAAAATGGGCTTGCGATGGGGAACATGCTTATTTTGTTGTGTTGAAAATTTTCCTAAAGAGATCACATAGAAAAAGAAAAGGTTTTCTCCACCAGGTTGAAAAAGGTGTCAGTTAAACATAGAGTAGATCATCAGTTGTTGCTTGCTAATTTTAGCCTGTCCTGAAAAGGCTGTATCAATCACACATCTTTACAACTAGCCACCTTTTTCATTCCCCATACCTTAAGGTCCTTGGATCAGCGAAACATCTTTCTCAGTTCTTGGTTCAGCAAAGGAAAGAGGTAGTTGTTTAAAGGAATATTCCAAGCACAGCAAGATACTTCTTTACAAGAATATACCTTCTTGCAAAAAAGTGCAGCCATCTGTGTATCTAAGTGTCCTGGGAATGGAAAAGTGGAAAGCCCCTTTTTATGGCTGGCTAATGCTGAAGGCAGTAAGGCAGATGACTTCTCTCGTCTTACTCAGGTGACTTCTGTATACTTCTACACATTTTCCAAGAGGTCGATGTGGTTCCTAGCTGTGGTCATGCATTGACTTTGCCTAGGTATCCTTTATCCACTGCAGCAGAAGTTCACTTTGTGCTTGCATTTTCTTGCACTCTTCTTTGGAACATGACTTGAGACCTTTGGAGAGGAAAGTTCAGAGCAGTGGTCAGTGAGGGGGAGGCATTATGAGGTGAATGGGAAAAAAGGTTGCTCTGTTTCTTATTCAACTCAAGAATGTGATTGGAGATAAGTACATTTCATCTATGTACATTTCATTCATGACCTTCATCTATATAATGTGAGTAATTTATATAATTACTAAATTATTATAAATATATAATTTATATAATAAAATGTGAGTTAATATGATGTAAGGAGCAAAATTATCTTCTTTATATTCAGAAGCCCAGCGCCTTCCAACTCATGCCAGCTCCGACCAATGCTTGATGTAAGGCAAGACATTATCTTTCACTTGAAAATTCCTGCAGCAGTGAGAGAGTAGGTTGACTGAATCCTCCAGTCTCCTGACAGCCCATACTAACCCGTTCCAGCCACACTCATGCTCGTGTTTTGGCACTAGGACAAAAGGATGCTGTTGCATCAACAGGTGCAGCTGCTGGGAAAACCAACAACATCCCACTGCGGACTGCAGCTGTTTGCCTCCCTCACCTCCCCCAGGCATCCAACTTTGAACGTGTTGGGACAGAGCACAGTTTTCTGCCAATACTTTGTCAGATGCTTCAGCATCCTTGGGATGGGAACACAGGGCTGACATGCAAAATGATGTGTTATTTATAAGTTTGCCTTTGTCCCATTAATCTAAAAATACTTAGATAATGTGACAGAGGTTTGCATGGTTTGCCAACACACTTGGCTGAAACTAAAAGTATCTGCTGGAGAGAAATGAGAACAGAGCCCTGGGAAGGACTTTTCCACTGGGTTCAATTAGTTGAATCCCATAAAATATTTATTCTAACACTGTTACAGAAATCCAGTATATGAATTGTAAAAAAAGCCTTTGATTTTGGGGTTAGCTTGTGAAATACTGCTTCTGCCCATGGCTAGCCAAACATATTGTTGCCCTGCCTGGGAGCAACCTGGGAGGAAAGTTCCTACCTACAAGAGACAATTTCCCTTTCACAATCACTTCTCTCTAGAGGAGGGCTGCGCTGTGAGAGGTAGCTATCTTACATCTCATGTATTACTGAACACATGCTCCATTGTGGAGTCTGGTTTTGATGTCTGAGAGAAGTCCCAGGTAAAAATAGAAGAGAAATATGGGAATACTGGGATGGGGAGGCACCTGGATCCACCCTGAATGCAACAGCTCTTACTGCACCTTTGTATATTGCATAGCACCACATGCCTGTGTTTTATTCAGGATTTCCTATGTGGACATACAGAAGTTTTACACAGTGACTAAAGTGGTGCATTAAGGACTGTAAGTTTATTCAAATGCTTCAGAATTACTGAGTATATCTTGTGCCATGGATGTCAACATGCGTCATTGCCATTTGTCAGAACTATTGCCAGATGTCCAGCAAGATATATTGAATGGCCAAATACAGGGGAAAGGGAGAACAGAGGAGTGGGATTTGTTCATTCCTGGATTCCCAGTGCTGGCTGTCATGGGAGATTGCAAAGTACAGAGAGAAGGGAATGTCATGTCCTTTTGCACTGTTAAGATTTTTTGGTACCTAAATCACTTTGCATCATCCTCTTATGAGCCTTATCAGGGTTGAAAAGATATTTCCTGGAAATGCTACTAAACTAATGTTTTTAACAGTGCAGAGCTGATAGCAGCAGTATTTTAAAACAAGCAAAATTTGGGGCCTCAGCCCAGCGGCCTTGCTACTGCCACAAGCACGTGGCTTTGATAAAATAATGGATGCCATATGTTGTTTCTTAGAAATGTTGTGCAGTTTGAGTAGGGGAATCATTTTCTAATCCAAGAAAGCTTATGGGGAGCAGGAAAGTCAACAAAAAGTGCCTTAAGAAAACAGCAACAGCTTCTTTCCACTAAGTCCCACACTTATTTTTTATTTTATTGAAAAATACTTGCAAAAGACATTATCTGTTGACCAAAACTCTGTACCTTCCTGAGTGGAGATTCTGACTGCATAAAGTCTCTACCTGTTTCTGTTTCTGTTTCTGTTTGTTTTTTTTTTTTATTTTTATTTTTTTATTTTTTTTTCTATTTCACATTTATGCAAAGTGTATAGATTAACGTATTATATGGGTCTTTACAACTGTTACTAGGTTTACAAAAGATTGGAGTATGGCTTCAGCATTGATTTAAGCTGACAATTATTATTTTCAACGCTTGGTTCAAAAATATAACCTGCATGTAAAAGCCAGAATGTTATTATTCTCTCATGAAGTCCTTTCCAGGTAAAAATAATATTTTATGAAAAGAAAAACATCAGTGGTATAGAACCAGTAGATCATATGATTATGGCCATTTTGAACTGACATTTTTGTCCATTCATAACATCAGTGTGGTCAGCGCTATCTAAACAAAAGTTAATAGAACAAGCTTAGACACTACGCTAAAACCCAGCAAATGAAAAATCATCGTTCTTTTTCAAAAATCAATAAAACATTTTTAAGCCCTTCAGAATGAAAACAGTCTTGAAATGTCAATTTTTCTACAAGATTTTATGTTTGTCCATTTTCAAACTCTTTTTTTTTTTTTTTAACTCTATTCAGGATGACTTGATTCTCCCTCCTACACATTTCTAAGATGAGCATATCTTTTGGTCTTTTTACCATGTCCATAGGGGTTCTTTGTAGTAGATAGCAGGGCTTGAAAGCACTCTAAAGACAATACAGTATACTTTGCTTTGGATAGCTGAAGCACTTCTTGGTCAGATAGCGATGCCCCTTCTAATTTAGACGTGCTAACAATTCCTAAAAGCTAAATGGATAGTGATTTTGACTGGGATTTCTCAGAAGTCGGGGGTTAGGTAAAAGAGATTATGCTTCAGGATGGGGAAGACACAGGAGGGTAAAGAAAGTGATACCAGCAGACTCTGTAGACTTTCATAACTCTTTTCTCTTTAATCAGAGCATTTACTGCTTAAGATCTAGTGTGTGTGTGTTTCTGTGCTAATATTTCTGATGGGAATGGGAAAAAGATCTTAATTTTTATGTGTATCTCTGGAGCTGAACACAGAAAACTGCAAATTACTTGCAGACAAGAAGAAACATTTTTCAACTCATTTAGTACAGTGCATGAGGCAACACTTGCCCACCTCCCTAATCACATAACTTGTGCAAAGAAATGTCATATGTAAGAGAATATAGAAGTAGTTGTGGAGGAAAACAGCTCTTTTTCTAGAATAGGGATGCCAGCAAACATCATATTAAGCCCTTGGTTTGGCTTGATTTTCATACACTAGTTTGCCCATCATGCATACATATAGGAACATACAGATGAGTTACTGACTGGGGCAGATGGGTCACATTCTTCTGGGATGCTATGCATGCAGAGTGTACTCTCTCAGATCACCTAAGACTACAGCAGACAACACGGATGCATTTGAAAAGGTTGTCTCCTCTAGTGCATTTATCTGAGTGATTTTGTTAAGAACGAGTTTACATCTTCACTCTGTCTGCAATTGGGTCATTCTTATTTGATATTCTTGATAATAAATGGCATAAGCATATACATTTTTAATATAGGTCGGATGTAGAGGACATGTTTTGTTTTCATACCAGGTGGGAGTTGCCTCTGTATGGATCTGTTTCTGTACTTAGCTTAATAGAAAATATTGTGCTTTCAAGACTCTAGTTCCAAAATAATTACTTTTTTTCACATGAAGGATAAAGCAGGTACATTTACTGTAAGAAACTTAGTAGATTTGTTTGTCTTATGTGTTAGGAAAACTTATTTATAGTTGGTAAGAGGTGAGTTATAATAGTAAGAAAGTGTGGTTTGTTTTGGAGTTGTGCTTCTTAGTGAGGTGGAAGAGATGGAAGATATGTGGCAACTTAGTTCAGAGAACAGTTAGGAAGAATAAAGAGGTGCATATGAGAATAAAACAACATTAGCTATTACCTTAGGAGTAGACAAGAAGTCAGGGGAATGCTGCATGAGACTGACTCTACAGGAGCTACTTTTAATTACCTGTATTCAAATTATCTATGACACAGAATTTAATGATTCTAATGTTTTAGAAAGTGTTCCACTATGTGAGATCTTGATTCCCTCTAAGTGTTTAGTACCTTACATTTCTCTCCCTGTGAAAAGGCAGCATGTCTAGTTTCCAGCGTCCTACATGCCTGTTAGTGCATTTGTTCCATCCTAACTTAGTATCTTAGAACCACAGAATCACAGAATATTCCGAGTTGGAAGGGACCCGCAAAGACCATCGAGTCCAACTCCTGGCTCCACACAAGACCACCCCTAAATCAAACCATGTGTCTGAGAGCGTTGTTAAAACACTTCTTGAACTCCAGCAGGCCCGGTGCCGTGACCACTGCCCTGGGGAGCCTGTTCCAGTGCCCGACCACCCTCTCGGTGAAGAACCTTTTCCTAACACCCAGCCTGACCCTCCCCTGTCACAGCTCCATGCCGTTCCCTCGGGTCCTGTCGCTGTCACCAGAGAGCAGAGATCAGCACCTGCCCTTCCGCTCCCCTCATGAGGAAGCTGCAGGCCGCCATGAGGCCTCTCCTCAGTCTGCTCTTCTCTGGGCTGAACAAACCAAGTGACCTCAGCCGCTCCTCATACATCTTGCCCTCTAGACCCTTCACCATCTTTGTATCCCTCCTTTGGACACTCTCTAATAGTTTTATCTTCTCCTTATATTGCGGCACCCAAAACTGCACACAGTACTCAAGGTGAGGCCCCACCAGAGCAGAGCAGAGGGGGACAATCCGTTCCCTCAACCAACTAGCAGTGCTGTGCCTGATGCACCCCAGGGTACAACTGGCCCTTTTGGCTGCCAGGGCACGCTGTTGACACATGTTCAGCTTGCCATCGACCTGAACCCCCAGATTCCTTTCTGCAGGGCTGCTCTCCAGCCTCTTGTCCCCCGGTCTGTACATATAGCCAGGGTTACACTGTCCCAGGTACAGAATCCAGCACTTGGTCTTGTTAAATTCCATACAGTTGGTGACTGCCTAACCCTTTAATTTGTCAAGATCTCTCTGCAACACCTCACTGTCCTTGAGGGATTCAAAACAAGTCTTGAAGTCTTGATAGTGGAAAAAGTCTTGATGCCATCTGGTGAAATTTTGGTTATGTCCCATTCATGTGCTGTCCAGCTAAGTTCCTTGGCTGGATCATAGCGTTTGTTGTAAATGGTAGTCTAAAGTAAAGCCTCTAAGACCATACATGGGTATTTGAATAAACATGTTCACTTCAAATATGCTGAAAAGTCATCAACTCTCATATAAATTAGGGAAAAATTCTGTGTGTTCTAGCTCCAGGGGAAACAACTGTCTTTATCCATACTAAATACATGTTTGGGGCATCACTCTTGGGAAGCCTGATCTGAAATAGGTGGTGCAAGACACAAGGAAGCACACTGTATTTTGCTGCTGAATGCTCATCAGTTAATGGTTTGGTGCTGCTTCTGCCCTGCTAATTTGCTTATTAAGCCTTGTGACAAGTTTCTGACAGGACTCCTGTAAATTGTACTTTGGAAAATATTCACGACTCAGCCTTTATGAAAGCACAGCTGTGTTCCCCCAGATTTCAATCTTGTATGCATTTTAGAGACTATAAGTGTTACTAGTTACAGAATTACTAGTGCAAAAACATAACATCAGTAGGGTAAAACTAACCTAGTTTTACCAGTCTAAACCCAGCTCACATTCCTTGTAAGTGGGTGAACAATCCAACGGTTGGTGAATTCTGCTTCACAATGATAGGAAGAGCCAAAGTAGATGACAAAAGACAATAACTACTATCAGAGGATCATAGGAAAATTCACATTGGAAGGGATCTTGGGAGGTTTATCAATGTACGTGATACCATTCTAAATGTAATTATAGTGAAAACAAAATGTTAAAAGGTAAGGGCAAAATCTTGGCAGATAAATAGATTGATGGTTATATCACTGAAAAAAAAATTTTGTTTTTTAATTGATTTATTAATTGATTTGAAAATAATTTTGGCTGTTCATCTCCACTGGAATCTGAACATCAGCTGGCTTTGTCTAGGTTCATAGAGGGTCATAGGATAAAAGAGGATCCCAAGAAGCCTGCAGTTGAACCTCCTTCTGAAGCAAGGTTAGCCGTGAGATTTGACCAGGTCTGAGATCAGATCATCAGATAAGACCAAGGGTTTGGACAGTCGGCTCTGGAAAATCTCTAAGGACAGAGACTGGACAACCTCTCTGGGCAACCTGCTCCACTGTCTACTGTCCTCATCAAGAAAATATTTTTTCTGATACCTAGTCTGTACCTCTCATTTCTGAAAATTGATAAAGAGGCTCAGGGATGATCTTATCAACATCTATAAATTCCTGAAGGGAGGGTGCAAAGAAGATAGTAAGCCAGGCTCTTCTCAGTGGTGCCAAGTGCCAGGACAAGAGGCAATCAGCACATACAGAAACACAGGAAGTTCCCTCTGAACATCAGGAAGCACTTCTGTACTGTGAGGGTGACAGAGCACTGGAACAGGTTGCCCAGAGAGATTGTGGTGTCTCCTTCCCTGGAGATCATCAAAAGCTGTCCGGATACATTTTTGGGCAACCTGCTGTAGGTGTCCCTGCTTGAGCAGGGGGTTTGAATCAGATGACCTTCAGAGGTCCCTTCCAATCTCAACCATTCTGTGATTCTGTGATTCTGTGATTCTGTGATTTCAGCTTATGCCTGTTGTCTCTTACCCTCCTGTCATGCATTGCTGAAGAGTCTGGCTACCTCTTCTAGACCACCTCCCTGCAGGTATCATAAGGGGTTCTGTCATCTCTCCCAGGGCTGTCTGCCCCCAGGCTGGGCCATCCCTGTCCTCTCCTCACAGGGCCAATGCTGCAGCCCCAACCAGCTTGGGACCCTGCTGAACTCGTGCCAATTCATCAATGTCTGTTTTATATTGAAGGGCCCAGAACTGGATGCAGTATGCTAGATGTGGTCTAAAGTACTAGTGCTAAATCATTTGCATGTTCAGGATCTTCATCTAGGAGACTAGAGATTTAGCTAAAAATTCATGATCTGTAGCTATAGAAGAGATTCCTTTCCAAAGGCTTTTCATTTTTAAAAGAAATTTAAAAGGTCTGTGTCCTGGATTTGGCTGGTATAGGGTAATTTTCATCACAGTAGCTGGTAAGGTGCTGTGTTTTGGATTTAAGATGAAAATAATGTTGATAACACATTGATGTGCTTTTTTACTTTTACACTTTTACCTTTTTTAATTCTTTCCCCCATCCCACTGCGGGGAATGAATGAGCAGCTGTGTGATACTGAGGTGCCTGCTTGATTAAACCACAACAGTACTCTATGGTGGCATGCTTTTAATATTAAAGAAAGCAGTTTTTTGTCTATTCTGAATTCCAGTAGTTACAACAATTAGTCATGTCTTCTACATACTGATGTTCTCATTAAATATGTACTAATGGCACTTCTGAACAGTGGAAGTCACATTTTGTGAATTCTTTGGCTGAAATTGTTTTTTAAAAAATCTAAAAAGTAATGTTTCATGACCTTATCTCTTTTAAAAAATGAAACAGATATGTTGTCTCTGTATGTACATGTTCTATTCACTGATTAGCTAGCCAAAAATGTCTACTGCCTGTATAGCACAGTCAATAGATAAGAATTTTAAGGTGTTCTGGATAATTTATTTGTAAAGCTATGATTTTGCTTCGTTTAATTTTAGTCATACTCTATTTCCATTTAAACAAACTCAAAAGCCAAATATTTTAAGTATCTTAATGGATTTCTAACTAATTATATGTTAATTGAAATCTTATTTCTGCCAGTGGAAGCAAGCTGTAATATAATAGAATCCCTGTTCTATCAAAACTATTCTCTCACATAATACCATCTGAAGACATTATCTTTTTGTTTGATTCCTTTTTATTACACATTATTTCCACTAGGAAACTGAGAAGTCAGGCATGAACTTTCTTTGATAAAATAAGAACAGATCTGTACTCCAATTGAAAGTCATCTGCTATTAAACCATGGCTGTTTTAGAGCTTGGAAATATCTATTAGCTTACATGTTAAAACAACAGCAACAAAAACCACAACAACACATTAGTGTTCATGAAAGCTGCTGGATTGACAACTATGCCATAAAATTTTGCTTTTGTCAAAGAGTAAAATGTTATTGCATGCAAAGTGATGACATGAAGTTGTACACGTCATCTGCTGATGCCGTTAAAACCTCACTTTGAGGAGGAAGAAATAATTCTGTTTACGTGCCATCCTGTCTACATCATACACTGAAAAAAGCAGCTAATTTTGCTGGTGATTTTGATAATCAAGTAAGAGAGTGCATTGACTAGGAATGAGGGAATAATTGATTTTTTTTTTTTTTAGTTCAGTGGCTAAAAAAAGGAGAAAAATGTCTGTATGTAATAGAAATAAAAAATATTTTAGCTGATTTGATCATATAGATTCTCTCTTTTTTTTTTTTTTCATGAAACATATTTTCTTTTGCTACTGATAATAAATGACAGAGAAATGAAGGTCTACATTCAGAGCATCTACCATCTCTGCAGTAGCTTCATGATTAGCCAGTTCAACTATAATTGAGAGACAAGTTCAGATCTTTCTCTGTGAAAACTGAGTATGGCCATTTGTCCAGGAAAGCTTTCCATTTCTTCCTGTGGATCAGGCAGTAAGGAGGTTGGAATTCAATTTTCAGCAGTAATGCAGCTGCTCTTTTCAGAAAAAATCCTGTGTATTTGGGAAAGCTTATGTCTGATACAGCCTTCAGTGCAGAACTGTATCATTTCATTACAAATGAGAAAGTTTACATCATTGAAGTAATTTTTATACATGTTGTTTATAATATCTATACTGGTTAATGACAGAACATCTGTGAATGACACATTTGAAAGTCTACTTATCAATATTGTTTGCATCTTGAGGTCAGTATATTCTCTTTGTTTATATTAGTTTTGGCACTTAAGAGCTAATCAGGGGTCTTGACACAGAGACTTTAATGTTTATGTCTTGGGGAAAATCTTTGATGAGTACCTGTTACATGATTCCCACACTGGATGTGAACTTGACTCATGCAATTAAGTTACATGAGCAACATTTTCACAACATTTCTAACAAATTAACCTTTAAGATAGAATGCTAAAATTGCACATAATTAATTTCATTTGTTTTTCTTCAATAGATTTAAAAACTCAATTTACAGGAGAATTTTAGATAATTAATGTAGAGAAGGCATTTAGCAGAGATATGAACCCCCAAACCAGTTACATTTCATAATCTAACTTCCATACTCTTCCCAGTTTTCAGAACTCTTCTGTTTTATACCTAAAAGTCTTTCTTAAAGGTCCAGATTCTGGAAGGATGTGTGTAGGTGGAGTCATAGCTCTTATGTTAAAAGAAGAAAAAAAAAAAGTTAAAACACTTAAGTGGTTCTCAAGCACCTATTTTTTTCCGAGATATTCACAAGCTGTCTTACAATATGGTGGTAATTGTGCCTGGGACACATTACATTTTCTTGTAAAAGACCACTTACATGTCTGGGTTGTGTTCACAAGTAAGTGTGACATCACTACACCTTGGGCTGCCCAGCACTTTCTCTGACTGTGTGTGAGCATTTGTATATGTGTGTGTTTGCATGATGAATTTTGGCAAGTGGAGCTTTCCCAGTAGCTTTTGAGTGGTATTTCAGAGGTACACCATGCTAATGGGGTCAGGAGTTCCTGAGTACCTCCTTGACCAGGTGTTAGTATAATCTAATAATGTGAAAATATACGTTAGTGTGTATGCATGTGTGCATGTGTAAGGACTATGAGTTACTGTGTGAATAAATGTTTTTGTTTCTAGGGCAGCAAAAGGGATGATGGCTCACATACTCTTTTGGTGCAATGGCAAGTTTCAGTGTCCCAGCCCTCAGTGTACTGGGTTCTGTGAAAGCAGCTCCAGAGTGACCAGCTCTTGCCCAGACTGTATTTAACATTCTCAGGCACCAAGCCAAGCTTTGTACATCCCACTCCATGGAGCAGTCTTCTGCTTCTTTGCTACTGCAACACTGAACATTTGAGAATGTTAAACTCACCCCGTTTTATTAAAATCCTAGCTTGTGTGGTTGCTAAAAAATGACTTGAAAGTACTCTCAGGGCTCCAATAGCTAAATGGACAATTTCTATTCTCCCAGTATTTTTAAGACTTCAAGTGTTTCTGCCTGTCTCATACCTGCCTATGTCTGAGGGTTGTTTAGGGGTATCTGACAACAATTATCTTGAGCATCCCCAGATTTGCAGAATCACTAGAACTCCTGTCTGCAAACCTCTCTGTCAAGTTTCAAATGTATGATAAATTTGACAAAACTCCTTTTGCTGACAGTGGCAAGGTCCAAGAGCTTTGCTTACTAGATAGCATGGATTGCTAGGGATTGTGTTTGTTTGTTTGTTTATTCATTTGTTTTGTTTTGTTTGTATGTTTGATCTTTTTGTTGTTGTTGTTGTTGACACTTGCCTTCTCTTTTCTATCTATTTATTTTTTATTTTTGTCACCTGTTCTCTGGAGTACATGTAGTGGTTGACAACCTGGCACTATAATAGTGATGGAATCTGGATCCGTGTAGCTGACTGACCACATCTGAGTCCTGTGCTCTTCAGACCAGTACTAATGGAAACCTTAAGACGTTAAACACTACTAAGTCCCCTTCTAAATTTCTGACTTCCTAGCATCGGTGTAAGCCATGGTGAGGCTACCAAAATAGAAGATGGTAATTTAAATAATTTGGTTGAGTAGAATTTACCCTAGAATTTCAGGAAATCACTGTTTTTCTGAGTCTAGAAACTGACCTGTACAGCTGTATTCTCATTGTAGTTCCACCACACCTCTCTCTACAGACTTTGTAAAGTAAATTTCTGGAAGGGAGCTTT
>VXAA01005419.1:46596-66463 GCA_013399115.1 Anseranas semipalmata
TTAAATACAAAGGATGTGTCCATTTGGGTTTGGCCAGAGTTGCCCCCGTGTTTCCCAACAATGCTCCATCTGATTTGCCTCCTTTTTTCACTGAGTTCGATTTTCAGTCTACAGAGGAAATCTACAATTGGCTTTGAGTGAAAATGCAATTTATTTCTATTTTAAATAGGTGATCATAAAATCGGTCCATAAGCAACTGCAGTAGTTTCCAATGTCATCACTCTTCCAGCTGCTCTTCTGTAGGCTCCAACTGAACATGGTAGAAGATCATAACAGTGCTTCTCATGCAAAGTCTCAAGATTGGCCAGAAATTATTGAGATTTACTTGGCTGACTTTGCACTGACAGGAATGAGCAGGAATGGCTCTGGTCTGAGGATGATAACTTTCTGCAGGCAGGTAAGAGGTAGTATCAAACACCGGAAAGATTATTTCTTACAGTGCTCCAGCTATATCCTCAAATCATGCCTGCTCCTGACTTTTAAAGTCTTTTTATGTTGCCAAAATATTGTCAAGGGAATTTAAGATTGGTGTGGGGGCAGATACACAGCTGTGCAGGAGTTTTACTTAAGCTCTGACCCAGCTTGGGAGCAATCTGTGCAGGTGTCCACAGGGAGTCCAGGTTATATGGTTGGCAATGTGCCATCTGTCTTGAGAATTTTTTAGTTCAGTGCTTCTTGGCACAACACCTTGCATAACTATTTTCACCAGATGAGAAGAACATAGATACAACCTTGTGTTGTCTCCCAGTGCTGTGGGAATTAGAGGTTTCTTGATTGCCCCGTACTTGTACATGGAAAATCTGTAAGTGGATGATTTGTTATTGTTCAGCTGCTTAATCTAAACTTCGTTCAGAGTTTGTCTTAAGATTAAAAAAAAAGGGAGGAAATATTTTTATGAGAATGAATGCTTGTGTTGTTCATTATTTAAACATAAAATTATCTATACATTATAAATGAGAAAACAAAATATTTCTAGAAATATTCCAGAATTTCCATCTGTCCATTCCAAAGCACAAGCAGAAACCCTGGAGGCTGCTAAAACAAAGGTACCTCTTGCATGCTACACAAATGGAAAGTTGTAGAATCATAGAATCATAGAATATTCCGAGTTGGAAGGGACCCGCAAAGACCATCGAGTCCAACTCCTGGCTCCACACAAGACCACCCCTAAATCAAACCATATGTCTGAGAGCATTGCCCAAGCACTCTTTGAACTCCAGCAGGCTCGGTACTGTGACCACTGCCCTGGGGAGCCTGTTCCAGTGCCCGACCACCCTCTCGGTGAAGAACCTTTTCCTAACACCCAGCCTGACCCTCCCCTGTCACAGCTCCATGCCATTCCCTCGGGTCCTGTCGCTGTCACCAGAGAGCAGAGATCAGCGCCTGCCCTTCCGCTCCCCTCGTGAGGAAGCTGCAGGCCGCCATGAGGCCTCCCCTCAGTCTGCTCTTCTCTGGGCTGCACAAACCAAGTGACCTCAGCCGCTCCTCATACATCTTGCCCTCTAGGCCCTTCACCATCTTCGTATCCCTCCTTTGGACACTCTCTAATAGTTTTAAGTCCTTCTTGTCATGCCCCAAACTGTGCATAGTACTCGAGGTGAGGCCACACCAGCACAAAGCAGAACAGGACAATCACTTCCCTCTGGCTAGCAATGCTAGTTCAGCTGTTATGCATAATTTACATGGATGTTCCTCAAAGCCTGCTTGGGAATAACATAGAGGAAAAATTAATTACATGCTTTTAATATTCATTAAAGCTTTTTTTCCCTCTGAGCATGTCTTGAGACTTTAACATTACATTTCTAAAAAGTGTATATAAACAAGAACAACTAGATAAGGATCATGCGTCATTGCAACAGGACAGTAAAGGAACACTGCCTCCAAGTCAGACAGCTCCCTGTTTTGGGTTTATTGGTGGTGGAGAGGATGAGGCAGCTGCAATCAGTTCACTATCTGCATAAATGCTGATGTATGGGAAAGGAGAGGATTCCCTCGGTGCCACTTTTAAGGAAAGATGGGACATCACTTGTGTCTACTTGTGAAGGAGCTCCTACCTTTCAAGTGGGACCATTTCAAGACAACAGTACTACAGATGTCTTGAAAAAAATGTGTTCAGGTCCTCACGTGTTTTAAACCACTGACCCAAAAAGAAAATACTGCTCCTTCTCAGTTTCTTTCTTTTTTTCTTTTTTTCTTTTCTTTTTTTTAATAGGAGATGTGCGTTTTTTTAGAATAACGAAACAACCAAGCAAGGTATGGGGCACAAGCTGATCTAAGGTAATTTGTAAACATGGCAGTTACACAAAAGGTTATTTTTTTTATCCCTACTATGTGAGCAAACAGGAAATACATTCCTCATAACCTCCACACTGGCCATGCAAACACAAATGCTGCAAATCCTGTACCTGTTTTTTTTGTTTGTTTGATTTGTTGTTGTTGTCGTTCTATTCATGTGATTGGTTTCATTGCTTTCAGTTCCTGAAATTAAGAACAAAACACACATTTGGGGAAGAGAGATCAGAAAATTGGAGATTTCTAAAAACTTTTAACAAGATACAAAAGGGATATTGCTGCAAGACTAACAACATTTCCAAAAGTTTAGATGGTTGCAAGAGCAGTCTTGTACTTCACATTCAGTTTCTGATTCTGCTAAAAGCTTCCCGGATAAACTTTTGCAATTCACTTAATCTTTTTCTGCCTTAGTTCCCAATCTGCAATACTAAGATAACAGTATTTTCTTCCTCTCTGACTTTATCTGTCTGAAAGCTCCTTGAAGCAATGGACATCTCTGTCTAGTGGCTGGCTATTAATTAGTGATAAATTTATATGCAGTGATGCTGAGAACAGGAATAAAAGATGAGTTAGATTTAGAATTACAAAGAAATCAAAACTTTTGCTTTGTGAACACGTGGAAATATTTTCATTCCTGAAGCAGGACATAAAGTCTAAAGATAGAGTATTTTTATAGATAAATTGCCAAACATTAAATTATTTCAATGTTATGATGCATTATGGAACTATGCTGTTTCAAGGATTTTGAAGTTTTGATGCACCTACTCATTAGGTCAGATTGTACATCCTGTGGCACTGGTAGTCCAATGACTCCCAGAAGGTACCGCCTAACTCACTCAGAAGAGACCCAGTTATAGCATCATGGGATTTGCCCTCCATTGACAGAGTGAAGGGAACCTGAGTTACAGTTCTCATTATGCAATGTGAATGCCAAAGGGTACAATGAAGACAAAGGGACCACAGAAGAAACTCATAAAAACCATTATCAGGCAGCTGCTTCAGTCAACACAGTTCTGCCCTAAGCACAGACTCAATAAGGCAGGCAGTCGTAAAAGTGTGCAACTGTGTGGTTAATAAGGACTATAACATAGCTCTTGTACTCAAGGCTTCCAAATTAATGTTATGAATCAGTCAACCTCTGGTATTTCCTGACTTTTCGTAAAAAGCATTTACTACCTTAACATTTTCCAAGGAATCTTTACTTTTAAAATGTCAGTTCTTTTTGTCTTTAGGAGAAAAAAATCAACATCAAAAACCTTTATTTTTAAATTCTTTCCTAGAAAGAGCTAACTGACTCCTTGAAAGTTCATTGAAGGATTCCTCTATCAAGGACTGTGATCTTTAAATTCTTCTTTAATCTGTTAGCAAATTCAAAAAATATATATAATCACTTTCCTATTACTACATCATGTTATTTACATACCGTTAATTCATTCAGAATCCATCATTTGCTGAAAATTACAAAACTCCTTTCCTTGATCTCATTAGGATCCTAATAGGCATTACTTCTGCACAGCATTATTATCTCAAGTGATGTTCATGTTCACAGCTTTTTTCTGTAATTGCGAAGCTTTAAGGTAAAATGAACTGCACTAAATGTGAGATCAGTCTGTGCTACCCTGAATTGAAGAGATGAGGCTTATAACTTAAGAAATATTATGAGATTTGTAAAACAATGGTGAGAACTCACAATATTGCAGAGTATGGTATTGGCAGGATATTACTTACTTGTGGTAAACATCTTTAACTTTAGGACAGGAGTTAATCTTTGGATGTTTGTCTGAAGACTGCCCATCTAATGGAAATTTGATCTGAATGGAGGTTCAATCTGTTCTGGAAAACAAAAATTATTAATAATTGCTTTTGTGAATAGTGCTGTTCTGCATTTCTGATAATTTAGTTTGCAAAGTTATAGGAATTTCAAAGACTTTTCTATTTTCTTCTCTTATTGACCAGCGTACTGTCTAAGAAAATTTAAATTAAAACAAATATGAGGAGGTTTTGATAGCATCCTTAGTTTCAGTTATACACAGCTACATTCTTTAGATGGCCCTGAACTGCTCTGGTTTAATTTGTTGAAAAACAAATTGCTTGTACTTTTTATCTGAGCCAAACATTTCTAAACAGAAAGTGAGGACTTAGTGATTTATTCAGTTTCTTAGAAGTTGCCAACAGCAATTCATCTAATGAATCCCACATTCCAGCAAATGTGCACAACCATTTTCCTGCTGGTGCGCAGGTAGGAGATCTTTTTTCCCTTAATCTCCACTAGCTAATCTTGGCCTGTAATAGAAATGACCTTCACTTCCAATTGAGAACAGATGCAAAGGACTGAGAAGTATGCATGAATAGTTGATGCTTATTAAAAGTGTACTGAACTTTCAGAGGCCTGCTTAAACTTGACCTTGATATGCTTCAGCTAACTACCAAAAGCTTAGTTCCTTCAATTCAAAACAGTAAACAATATCACTTTGAGTTTACAGGAGAATTTGTTTAATCTTTTTTTTAGCTGAATATAAGACTAGAAGGTTCAGAAACAGGTTCATTTCCAGCAGCCTTGCAAAAATGAAAGAAACCATGTTTATCTAAATCAGGGTCCCAGGGAAAAAAAAAAAAAAAGCAAGCAAGCAAACAAACAAACAAAAAAAGTAAAAAGGAAAAAGTTTAGAAAATGTGGAAGTTTCATGGTAATCACCCATATTTCTTGTTTCCAGTTAGGCTGGAGATCAAAGATTTCAAGCATTCTCATAATTAGTTATTTCTGGACATGATAAGAGCCAGGAAAAAATGGTAATAATCAGAAAGAATGGTTTTGAGCATTTTCAAAATAAGCTGTATAGATGTCTTATTTAAACAGCATTGTTCCAGCAACTGAGCTCAGAAACTGTGCCTCAGTCACACTTTCAGGTCTTAATTCCTTGCCAGCTTCTTCCTTGACCCCAGAGAGCTGTAACTTAATGTTGACCTACATCAGACTACATCTTTGTATTCAGCTTTTCATCTTTGGAAGGAATGCTGATCCTCTGTCTCAACCTATTATTTTATCGTAGGAAAGATGTGAATCTGAGTATGTGAAACAGGAATACTTGTCCCACTCTTCTAAGTAGCAGATATTACTCACATCATGTTGACAACAATTTTCTTGTTCATCTTTTTTACAACAGCTAGGAAAAAAAAAACTGCTTATGGTATACTTCAACCTGCCTCTGGACTGTGGGTAAAGTTCTCTTGAACCTTCTTAGGGTCCCAGGTGTCTAACATTATATGGGTTCTGGGAGGAAACACTATTTCTTCTCACTCTTATGGTATTTTGGAAAACATCTGTGGCAAACTGCTGCAGTTTCATCTATGAAACAAGTTTTCCTTTTTGTCAGAGCAGATCTTAATCAAATAAATAGATTAGCCAGACCTAGAAGGTTTGCCTTGTTGTTGTATCATAAAAGAATATGATGAACCCAAATTAGAAATTTATGGAAAAGTTATATATATGATCCAGAGATGAGCTATAATTTAATGTAGTCACATTAAATATGTTTTTGCATTAAACAAACAAACAAACAAAAACCCTAAGTTTACCTCCTTATATTTTAGTTAGCTATGAATTGCCAGTGTGTGGACAGTCACTCGGTCAATGCAGGAGAGTCAATACATATAACAGACATCTTACCAAGTCTTATAATGACCGAAGAAGAAAAAATAATTTGCTTAGAAAGTGTTTGTTTGATGAAGTTAGGTAGATAAGTCAAGGGAGCTGCTGCCATTTCATGTCTGCAGACAATCCAGCTCTCTCAGTTTGATATGGAGATGTTTCTGACCAAGCCAAGTGAGGAAGAGAGTGGCTGAGGGAAGTAATTATCTGAAATTCCTGTCAGGAAACTTCACAAATGCCATATGACTGAATTTCTGCTGTTGTGTTTAATTCATGTTGTTTTGGAAGTGCTTTCAGCTGAAAACAAAAGCATCACTTCAGCCAGTGTAGTCCCACTAGCCCAAGAGGTTTCTGAGGCTGAAGCTGTCAGAAATGTGTTTCAAGTGTGTTTCACCCTTGAAAGCAGCTGGAATGCGTGGG
This sequence comes from Anseranas semipalmata, assembly GCA_013399115.1. Taxonomy (NCBI): domain Eukaryota; kingdom Metazoa; phylum Chordata; class Aves; order Anseriformes; family Anseranatidae; genus Anseranas; species Anseranas semipalmata. Next base: position 52,958 of record VXAA01005419.1, read on the forward strand.
CAAATATGTCTGAACATGGAGGCAGCCTCTGTTTTCAATTTAAGATGATGTACCACTCAGTTAAGAGACATCATTCAGAGACATCCAGAGATTGTTGGTTTGAAAACTTCAGTACTAAAATTGGATGAGCAATCCGTAGCAGAGTTTAGTATCCAAGACAAAATATCAGGAGATAAGTACATATGGCAGCTCCCAAGAACATGTCAGACAGGCAGATGCTGTGTGAAAGGAAGATATATTCTTTGACTTGGCAGCTGGGGATTGTGGTAGTTCATCAGATGAGGAAGCATGAGGAAGAAGTATAAGAAACATTATGTGATGCTACCTCTTTTGCACCCTTTTTGCAAAAGCTCTAGGGAAACACTCTCTCTCACACACAGTTAATAGTTCCAAAGCTAGGGAACTAAATATCAATGTAAGAGACTAAATATGTAGCCTAACTTTCCAAAATCACCCATGAGTTCAGTTGGATATCTGTATTTATTCACCCCCCATTCCATCTGCTTCTGGGTAGTCAGCACCTCCCTGTGCAAAAGGCATAGTGATATGTGTGTGTTGCTGGTTGCCTGTTGGCAAAATATTAATTCAGAAAATGCCAAAATTATTTGATGTGGTAATAAGCATGGGAAATGAAGATGGAATGAACCCGTGACTCATGCAGTCATGAACTGGAGAGTAGCCATTGGAGTTAATCATGTTGTGGAAGGAAGAGACAATGTCTGTGAATGTAAATGGTAAGAAATGAGGAAGAATGTTTTTAAACTGTGCTGAATTAATTCATAGAAGTCACTGAAGCAAAATATTATCTGTGTAGAAATTATAGGGATAATCAGTCCAAGCACTCTACAGCAAAATCTGAACAATAGATGAGGTCGGTAGGGAATGTCTCCTACCCAAACCTTGTAGTCCTGTGCTTTATGTGCATTACTGAACATTTTGTGCCTTGCTCTGAACAAACCAGTGAATACCACCTGAGGATACCAGGTTGCATGACCCTCATGATATTCTTATGCCTTTCCTTCCAGATAGAAATCTTTACTCTCTGGGACTTATATTCCTGTTTAATATTTTTGCTTTTATTTTTCTTCTGTCTACCTGCCTCCTGGGCACAAAGCCAGGTTCACTCCTGCAGGGAAGAAACAAACATAAAGGTGTTTGCTAGCTCTCATTGCTAGCTTCTGATAGCTTTTGTCAGGAACAAGAGAAAGCAGAAATCTCCTGTGCAGATCCTCCACTGACACAAGAGTCTTTAGGGTCTGCAAACCTGTTAGATACAATGCAGCACTGTTGGTGTCCAGGTGCAACAAAACTGTTGCAGGCACTGTCCGCTCACACTGGATCCCTTTCCCTGTACCAGCTCGTGTTTGGCCTTTGTGATTTTATGATTACCAGCAAGGATTTCAATAGTTAGTCATCTCAAACTTCACTTTCTGATGTCAGTTAAAGAACAATCATATATCCTTATTTCCCTAGTTATTACTCACATTGTGAACGTAAAATGTTTCGTGCTTACTTAAAAAGTCAAGCACTGATGCTGAATGGGGTGCTGACATTTCATATGTTGTCTGTGAAAATTGGTCTAGTTAAAAATGTTCTTTCTGTCCTTAATTTTATTTTGAAGAATAGCTTGAGGCTTTCAAACATAAGTACTTCTGGAGTTACATGCTTGCTCATTCATAGATTTCCAGGCAGCTATAAAGCAGTCGCAGACTCAGCCTGAGATGAAAGTTTTATAGTTCATCAGGTGGAAAGCAGTGATGTCTCAGCTAATAAACATGTTTCTGTTCTTCACATAATTAAAATGAACAGGGGCTGCACAGACCACTGGCTTCACTGTCATGTTCTGTCTATCGTGGAGCAAGTTTCACCTCATGTGAGTAATGTTTGTGAAAAATCAAGAATCCCTGTATGCTCACAGGAAAATTTACTTGTGCAAATGGACCTTATCCAATTAAAAGTAATGGCATGAGCTATCAGCAACCAGTCCCCAGTATTGAATCATCCTTGATATAGCAAAATGAAACAATATGTTATCCAACATTATTAAGATCTCCACAAAATAAGTGCATGTGGCCAAAGACTCTTTTGATAAAAGACACATTCCTTCCTTCCTTCCTTCCTTCCTTCCTTCCTTCNTCTTTCTTTCTTTCTTTCTTTCTTTCTTTCTTTCTTTCTTTCTTTCTTTCTTTCTTTCTTTCTTTCTTTCTCAGTTATTCCTACTGATCACTATAATTGCTCACTTGACACAAATTAATCATTTAACACTTCTGCTAGGTATTTCCATCTCATGAAGTCTCTTATTTCCTGTTTTTATGATAGAGAATGTCCTAGTAACAACACTAGACACAGATAACTATTGATTATTAATACCACTTGCTTTAAAGGTGCATAGAGATTATGCAGAGTCACTCATGATTTTTCCTCAGTGAGTATCCTCTGATCTGTTAAGTGGGTTATTTCCTCAAAGAACAAAATGACCAGGTGCTGAGAATCACACAGCAGGTCTCTTCAAGGGACAAGTAGGAGAGAGACGTGGAGCTCTTGAAGTGAGTCCAGTGGAGGGATACGGAGATGATTAGGGGACTGGAACGTCTCTCGTATGAGGAGGAGCTGAGAGAGTTGGGCCTGTTTAGCTTGGAGAAGAGAAGGTTGAGAGGGGATCTTATCAATGTGTACAAATGTCTGAAGGGAGAGTGTCAAGAGGATGGGGCCAGACTCTTTTCAGTGGTGCCCAGCGACAGGACAAGAGGTAATGGGCACAAACTGAAACACAGGAAGTTCCGGCTGAATATGAGAAAATGCTTCGGTTTGGGTGACAGAGCACTGGAACAGGCTGCCCAGAGAGGCTGTGGAATCTCCTTCTCTGGAGATATTCAAACCCACCTGGATACGAACCTGTGCAACAAGCTCTAGGTGACCCTGCTTGGCAGGGGGGTTGGACTAGGTGATCTCCAGAGGTCTCTTCCAACTTCAACTGTTCTGTGATTCTGTGATTCACAGTGTGAACTGGCTACACGTAAATGATGACTTTTTGAGAAGCCACATGCCCTTAAAGTGGAACCGAATTTGAGCCATTAAATACAGTATATGTTTGGTTGCATGTGATGTTGGTCTAGTAGGACTGTGTGGTTCCTGAACCAACTCACGTCTGTCTCAGACCTCTGATAGATGAGATGTGGTAGGTACATGTCAGTACCTATTCAGATAAACAGGTTCTGTGCGTGTTTTATTTTGGGGTGATGTGTTTAACAAGTTTCAGTACAGTTTCCTGAGATTTTGTTGCCCTCTCAGTTCTGTCCTTCTTGGTTATCTGCAGAAATGACATGGACTTGGGATACATGGGTAATAAACAAGAAATCCTAAATGCTTTTGTCTGTCCACTTTTACACAGATATTGTCTTCCTGCAGCTTTTCTCGAAGATGTTCTGTAGCTGATGCAATTCTGGGATGAAAGAAGCAATAGGGCCTGATGTACTTCAGTCTGAATCGGGTTAACAGCCCTTAGGTTCTATGTTGCAAGTGCTTCAGCATTACAAGCTAAGCTAGGACCTCACAGTAAATCTTTACCTTCTGTGGGAAAGAAAAAAAAAAAAAAGAGAAATGTCAAATGCAACTGATTCAATCAAAAAACAATACTGTGATGGTGTTTTAAGAACGACACTTGTTAATTAGCAATACATCTATCATTACTGTTGTATTATGGCCTGTGTTTAGCTGAGCTAATGCTCAAAGAGGATAAGAAGTGTTTGTATTTTAAAGACCATAGGTAGTCTTATACTTCCCGATTCTCTAACTCTGGAAGACAGGTCTTTCTAACCAATGAAATACAATTTGCTAAATACTTCTGACACTGCTGATGAATGAAACTGCACAGACATAATATGGTAGATCAATAAGACAGCAGTCATGTTTCTCCAATCCTTCTTTCCCTTTTAATCTTACTACTGTATGTTATGAATCTTTCCAACCCAGGATTTTTTCTACTTTGAGCATGACAGTCTTCAGATAACTATGGGTGTGGATCATATTGTGCTTGGTCATGTCTAGAAAAGTAATATGTATTTAGGACTTCACTCTTGAATCTGATATATGAAGATCATGCTGTCCTTCCACTATGTAAACCAACAGGTTTGCTGTGACACAAAGCCAGTGCAATAGAGAAAATATAAGATCTTTTATTTTTATCCTTTCTTAGGAAAAAACCTTAAAAAAATTAAGGAAAGGTCTGTCCAGACAAGCAATTCTCAGGAGAGAAGTCAGTGGTCCCAAACCACAAAGAACGTTCAGATCTGGGGGATGAACAATTGCCTGTTACTAAGTTTATTTCAGTATCAAAGAGGTTTATTTGGTTGGCCGTTATAATGAAAGATAAAGTATTCCTTAAAAGTATTTATTGTTTCCTATCAAACTCTTTGATCCTTTGCATCCAAATTATACAAGTTCCTGTTTTAGGTGTTTTGAGCCAGACTCTGATCTTAGTCAAACTGCTGTAAATAGGATGCAACTATTCTGTCGTTCCCCTGAAACATCTGTGTAATTGATATCTGACTTTTATTCACAAAGATTGCATTCAGAAAAGTGCCAAATACAATTGTGATTTGATCAACGAGGAATTTTTCTTTTCTGACAGCTTTGACCCTCACTCGGTTGAGCAGTTGGACATCATGATAACAGGGAAACTGTTCAGTACCAGACATAACTTCATTTTGCAACACATCCCCTCGGTAAACTGTAACAGCAAACAGGAGCCTGCTTCAAATATTATCTGTGATATGGTTATATGTCTCATGGTTTGTTTTGATCTCAGCACTGGTGGACTTCATCACAGATATCCTACCTTGTGTGGCCCAAGGATTAGCACTGATGGCTCTCTAATAGAGCAGTTCTTGATGATTTAGAGGATTTGCCTTTTGCTTTATTCCTCCTATTACATTTCTCTTAGCCAGAGTGAGTCTGTATGCTATTTGAATGGCACACGGCTTCATCCCTCCGATTATTATCCCCTATTGATAGTCCAGGCTGGCAGCGATGAAATCACTGGCAGAAGCCTGAAGGCTATCAAAAGGGACTTCAGGGGACTGGGGCGGTTAGTAGACGGAGTGGGAATACAGGTGGTGTTCTCCTCTATCCCGTCAGTGGTAGAGAGGGATACGGAGAGGACCCGAAAAGCCCACCTGTTAAATACATGGCTGAGAGGCTGGTGCCGTCACAGGAATTTGGGGTATTTTGACCACGGGGCGCTTTACTCATCACCTGGCCTGATGGCTGCAGATGGGACCCTCCTAACTCTGAGGGGAAAACAGATCCTAGCTCAGGAGCTGGCAGACCTCAGAGAGAGGGCTTTAAACTAGGTACAATAGGGGACGGGGATGTAATGAGGCTCATTAGAGAGGAGCCTGGGGAAACAATGTCAGGGCAGGGGGAGAGGGCTATGGCCTGGCTGAAGTGCATCTACGCTAATGCACGCAGCATGGGCAATAAACAGGAGGAGCTGGAAGCCATTGTACGGCAGGGGTAACCNATGACTTGGTGGCCATCACTGAAACGTGGTGGGACCACTGCCATGACTGGAGTGCTGCGATGAATGGCTATAGGCTCTTCAGAAGGGACAGGCAGCACAGGAGGGGCGGCGGTGTGGCTCTCTATATTAGAGAGTGTTTTGGTGTTGTAGAACTCGACACAAAGTAATGGCACAGCTAAATAAAATTATTCTTCTTAAGTTTTAGGCATTAACAAATAAGACTGCTATCTTATGTCAAATAAGACTGTCACCAGGAATTATAGGATGACTTGCAGTATTGTACCCCAGGACTCGCTACACAAAAAGGATTTAAGTGTTTTGGTTTCTGGATGCATTCACAATACTTAAATTAGGTACTTCTGCCTATGCTGCATGGAGAGGACTGCATGGCACTTGTTGCTAGCATGATCTCTAGGACCATTTTATAGAAACCTGGCCAGGCAGGCCTTCTTTGATAGCAATCATGACCTGGGCTCTTTAGATGAGAGAGGCTGACATGAGATGGTTGTGGGTTGAGCTGGGAGCTGGGAGCTGGAAATGAGCAGGGCTACATATATTCAGTGGTGTCAAGACTGAGGCATTTCTGCACATATGTGGAAGGGAAATGTTTAGTGTCTGGGGAACATTCATATTGGATGTCCTATCAGAGGTCTAGACATGGAATTTAGTGCCTAAATACAGCACAAGTCCTTTTGTTAGTATAGCCCCGGATTCCACAGCTTGAGTTACATAATCAAAAGGTGTCAAGATAAAAATGATGGAGTCATAACCTCTTCCATTCTGATCCAGGACATGACGTCCTATCCATGCCCCGAGACTACCCTCACTGGTACTCAACTTTACTCTCTGCTATTCAATTGATCCCTCTAAAATTACCAGCCCTTTGTTGCTGGAAAAATAAAAAGACATACCGCTTAGATAATGAGACAACATTGTGATAACAGCTCAGGACAGTTCTCTATCATCTAACTGAATGTTCGGGGGAAAAGTAGTATGACTTGGGTGAGGCAGAATGTGAGTGATGTTCCACTGTAACAGAGACAGTTTTGGAGGTGTAATGGTGAGCTTCCAGGTGTTATGAAATTTAACATCTCTTAAATAGGGGAACATCTTTAGATTGTTTGTGTTAGTAAGTATTTTTTTTAGTAGTGGTGTATGTCATTGTCTTTTTTGTATGTTAGAAATAACTGTCACAATCCTGGTGAATTCTTAGTCAGAAGATTTTCTTAGTGTCATTTCAGGCTAAAATAAAATCCTTTTCCCAAACAGAGCTTTTTTACAGCAGAATAGGTACAATGGACTATTCAGCCGAATTCTATTGACTTTGTAGATTCAAGTCTTAATGTTCTTTTTTTATGATCTTCTCCTTTTCATTTTAATATTGTTCTGCTTTTCCTCTTTTTTTTTTTTTTTTTTTTTTTTTTTTTTTTTTTTTTTTTTTTTTTTTTTATTTTTTTTTTTTTTTTTTTTTTTTTTTTTTTTTTTTTTTTTTTTTTTTTTTTTTTTTTGTGCTGTGCATATCCTATTTTGTTCCACTGAAATAATTTTGTAAGAAATCCTTCATCAGGATAACGCTGTCTATTTGGTCATCACAGGCACAGTTTTGTTCTTTGGTACACATTTTGTTCCCTTATACACACACTCCTACACTTCCAGTGTTTGTTTCCAGTGCCAGCTGGGATACCTACTGGTGAATTCAGAGCTTATTAACTGAACAAGACAGTTGTTGCTCCAATTAACCTACTCCATGCATCAAGAGATTTCATTTTTTTTCATTAAGGAAACAAGAAGTGGAGGGACAGACTTTCTTTAGCTTATTGCTCCATCCTTCTCCCCACAGGGAAAAAAAAAAGTCAATTTGGTAAACAAAGAGCAATCATTACTGGACATCTGCAGCTAATAACTGGGACACAACAGAAATTTGAGGGCTGAATGCTTAACAGTTCATTGTAGCTTTTATTTGCATATACAAAGCTCCTTCCCAGCAGACTGAAAAAGCGTTTCCTTTAGCTGCTTGCAGTGGAAATTGCAAGTTTTCTACAGAGCAAACAAATGTGTTTTGTGAGCACCATGAAGGTGCTCTGCATAAATACAAGCTTTAAAAATCAATGTACTTTGGCTTCACACAAGTATTTAAGTCATGCAATTCACAAGGTAGGACGGTGCCTGACCCCTGTGGGAAGGCACAGAAAGAAATCTGTCCATGAGTTGTGTCCCCGTGCCCCCCCTGCCCCCGCCCGATCTCTCCCTCCCCTGTCCTCCCCCTCTTTATAGGAAGAAGGAAACAATCACAGTCCTTGTCTACTAACACAATGCTAGCAGATGAGCTCTGGAGATACTTGGGTAGCAGCACAAGAGGTTAACACACCCAGAGGTTTACTCCACCCCTTTGCCACATATTTCTACTGTCACCACTAATTCAGCAGAAGGGAATGTACACCCACCCCAGAACTGTCCCAGGAAGGAGAACGCAGGTGTACTCAACACCTTGTTATAGGTGGTCTGGACAGATCATGCATAGGCAGCACCAACTGCATGAAGCTCAGTTTAGGTTCAGAAGCTCTTCCTAATCTCCTGTTATGAACCCTTCTGCATGAGGTCACAGGGTGGCAACTGACTGTGTGGCTGTAAGAAAAGCAAAACACAAGCCTCTGCATTTTACGGTGGTTTTACTCCCTTCTTTACCTCAAAATGTAGCTAATATTTCAGTTAAGTAGTAACAAAGATATATTGCTAGGTTTCATGATGATGGTGATGATAAAAATAGCTACTGATGTCATAGGAAGCTCTCAGCCATTGTTGGATTTATACTGCTATCCCTTTAGTGGAAAAGACATTGATCAGAAGCAACATGAAACAAAACTTTGGTAAGGAAGTATGTTAGTGTTTAGTTTTAATTCACAGAGCTGGCCTGAAATTGAGGAGTACCGATTCCAGGCAAATGAAGAGGTTTTAAAATCAGTTTTTGTTCTGATTGAGAATAGAATTATGTTTAAAAACAAAAACAAAAAAAGGAAATTGGATGACTTATGTAGTTTACTTCAGTGTCAGCTCATTGCTCTTCTGTTCTGGAACATTTTTCCACCTTCAGAAAGCAACCGGAGTGACTCATGTTGCAAGCTCTGGAAAACTGTCCTCTAAGGGTTTGCTGTACACCCAAAGACCCCATGCCTCCCAGCTTCCCCTTAAGCTAGCTCCCAGCACAACTCACCTGCTTGTGGTTTCATGGGATTTTACCAAAACTGAGATGCCTCCATATAACATTTCAAGCTTTTTTTCTGTTCCACTAGAAAATTTCCCAACACTTCTTATTTATTGATGAATACACTCTGCTTTTTTATTAATATGCTGCTGTTTCATCTCTGACTACAGTGAAGAATTTAAACCAGATGATCTGAAGGCACCTATATTTGTATGTTAGAACCATCCAACTCCACTAATAAAACTCCACCTAATGCTCTGAGGCAAATAGCTTATGTCTTGTTATCGAGAGTCAGAGCTGTGTAGGCTGTAGCTCATCCTCTGCAAGTCTTGGCAGTTAAACAGTTCAAGTATGAGGTCATTATCCTGAGACCTCTTATTTTGGTGGCATCTACTTGCATACAGAAGCTAGACTGGTAGAGTGGATGCTCCCACCCACCCCATCCCCAGAAAGAAAGGAAAAAAAAAAAAGGAAAAAACAAGCTGAGCTACATTATTAATTTTGTCATTTTTAGTGATTTTTAAAATGAAGCATTGTGATTGTCAAGCAGATGGCAAAAGGAGATTTCTGTCTTCTTTTCTACAGAGAAGGTACAGAATTCCCATATATATTTTAGAAGATACCTCAAATTCAAGTCTTCTGTCCATGTGATTCCAAGCAGTGACTTCAACTTGGATTTTTTTTTTTTTTTAATTTATTCTAGCTTGAGCTTTAGCTTGAGCTGTTACAGAACAGCTCTGGGAGAAGGATAGGAGCATTGGTCAAGCTCCTTTCCTGCAGGGAACATGTCTCCCATGTCTTGCAGGGAGCATGTCCCCCTTCAAGGGTATCAGTGTTAGAAAGAGAGGAGGAGGGAAAATGACCTCACCAACAGATGGTTAAAGTAAATGCGGACGCCTGTCTCAGCTCCTGTTATCTAACGAATTTGTGCTTCAGGCTGCTATAACAACTCTCTTTTTTTTTTCAGATATAAGGACCCACGTCTTCCATGATGCCTGCAGCAAATACAGTGTCTTTTATTACATTAATAAGTCTCCAACACTCTCTTCGCTAACCTTCAAGGGGTAGAAGTGCATGCTGAGGATATGTTCTTTACCTTTCCTCCACTGCGTTGCCTTGAAAATCTCCCACCTCAGGCGCATCCTCATTTCAAGGTGCCTTCTCTGTCATGATCACAAAAATTCTTCTCACCAGAGGTGAAGTCTTCTGTGACTTCTGAGTGTGGAGCAGACCACATATCTGGACAGTGAAATACAATAAATGAGCTTAAGGTTTGTGTGCATTGTACCTATGGGGGGAAAGGCCCTTTATGCCATCTTTTGGGACAAAACATGACTGCTATGAAAATGGAGAAAAAGTGCCCTGAGACAGAGTCATGCAAAGCACATTGCAATAATAAAGGTTTTCAATGCAGTCAGAGATGTTATAGCTTTATTAGCTTTATAGCCAACGATTTATTTCACTTTCCTTTCAGTGCAGTAGCCTGTGGTGATAGCATCAGTCAAGACATGATGCTTCTCCTTTTCTACCACATCTCCTTCCCCCTCACACCACCTCCCCTGCTCTAGCCCAAATGGCTCAGAGAAGCCACATTAATGAACACAGTCAATGAAAGACTAATAGCACTTTCACTGCGCCATAATATTAAAACCTGAGGGACAGGAGGAAATGAAAGGTGGCTGCCTTTATCGGTGATACGGATCAGGGGCCCCTGCTGACCAGCTGCGGCCTGCGCGCGGTTGCCAGCCCTCTCTGTCAGGTCCCGAGGGCCCAGCCAGCGGGGTCACCCATCATTAACAGGCAGGGTGTCACGCCTTGCCATGCTCCTTGCAATGGTGGAGATGGAGGGAAGAGGCAGCTCAAATTTCACCAAAGACGGGGCTGCTGTCAGGAGGGATTTGATCAGACAGCAGGCTCCCCGGGTTATATATTCCAGTGACAGCGCCGAGGCGCAACCAGCCAACATGCTGGGCTCTCCCTGAGGCTGCTCTGGAGTCACTCAAAGCATGAAATATGAATATGGAAAGCAGCAATGCTTTCCTTGCCAGATTAGGAACATTTAAAATTGCCTGCCTTGCTTGACTGTCCTTTTAACATGGTCCTGTGTGCTGTGAAGTTATTTATGTCAGTATTTTGCCACTGTAAATATGTAATTAATGCTGTCTGTCTTTAGGATTCAGCGTGTTGTGTGGATCTCTGTGATAGCAGGCTAATGAAAACACAAGGGCTAAATCCTGATTTAAAATAGGTGGTAATACATTCAACCCACCAAAGCACAGACTCTTTGTAAACCACAGGAGACTCAGTCTTAAATGAAATGTTAGGGTGTGTGTGAAGTGAACTGGCTCCACTGACTCATGAAACAGCTCCCACATGGAAAATCATTCACTGACATCTTTCAGAGACTGGGCCTGAAATTTTCTGTCCCTTTATAAACCTCTGGATCTTAAGGTACCATTCTGCAGTGTGTTCTAAAAGGACTGGTAGGAAATCAAATTACAATCATATTTATACTTATTTTAAAATGAAATTGAAATAATGTTCTGCTTCCTCCCTGTCCCTTATCTCCACTCAGTCTCACTGTATATCACTTGCAGCAGGAGTCCCACTGCAGTTAAGGAAGAGTCGTATCAAGGTTAGCCTTAATATGTACAGCAGCGTGGCTGTTGAGATAGATACCTTCAGAGGTATCTACTTCTCCCACATTTGTACTATTTCCTGAAACCTGCTCTGTTCCAAAGTGATGTGTCAGAAAGAAATGCAACATTTTCCCCTGGCTGTGTGACAGGCTGAGATCATTTTGTTTACTTGTGTGATAGACCATGTGTGACATTGCACTGTGTAAACTGAGTGCTGGCATTAGGATGATCACGTGGCATTTTCAACCTTTATGGACTTGAAAACAATGCAGTGCACAGAAACACATATACAGGGATAATATATTGTCCAGCTGGATGTAGTCAAATGCAGGCACAGTGAACATATGCAAAATGTAGTGATAATACTGCAGTACTTCACTGAACAGATGTGGCAGAATAGAACTGTAGGATTTATAGGTTTTATTTCTCGGCTGTGATATGCTTTTTCTTGAGTTTTGGGTGTACTTGACACAGAATGCTCCCATGAATGGAATTTGCATACAAACACCTAGAAATGAAATGAATATACTAAAATGCAGCTATCCTGAGTAAGTAAGGGTGGATATAGCCACCATGATCAGAGGCTGCAAGGCTCTGCAGAAATGCAGCTGTGGCCATTTATGTACTTGCATGGTGACATGGGAGCTGCAGCTCACTGTCTTTACGCTGAAGGACAGGCACATTAAAGATAAGCATTGACAATCTTTTATCTGAGTAAATTTTCAGAAAATGCCCTGTGAAATTGGGTGACATGGTGCAGTAAGTCTATCTTAATCAAAACAATATGGATGATGACTGATGGCATAAGACTTCAGAGGAAATACCATCGCTCAGTGGAAGTTCCTGCAGCTGAGTATCGCATACAAGAATTGCCTAGAAATTTCCAGGTCAAAATCTTTCTTTGTTGAAAAAGGTTGTTTTGTGGAACTTGCTTGCAATACTGCCCAGAAAGAACTGCCTTTATTAGCCTTAGGATGAAATGTTGTGATCTGAAACATTTTAAAATCAGAAGTTATTGCTTTTGCTTTTCCAGTTTGTATTCTGGAACATCAGAAATGTTCCACGTTTACTCTTAGATCCAAGTCACTGGCAGCCAAATTCTTCCCTTTCAAACTGTTTTTAACTGTCTTTGAGCTTTCTGCAAATGTTTTCCTCAAAGGAAGCCTTAGAATGGACTAAGCTAAAGCTGACAAAAAATTGGAGGAAAATTTCATTACCAGGTGCCTGGGAATTAAAACAGGAGATGAAAATCAGTGTTGATACAGTTTGAGTTAGGTGCATGGGAAGAAAACACTAGAATTTTGCATACTTAATGACTGTTTTTTCCAATCAGAAGAAAGAGTTAGGAGTCACTGCAGACAGCTCTGTGTAAACACCAGGTCCATGCCTAGTGGCAATCAAAGAGGCTAACAGAAAAGTGGGAACAGCAGGGAAGGAAAAGGAAACAAACCAAACAGGAAAAAGGTGTTGTACCATCACAAAAATTGATACATACTCTATGTCACAAAATGGAGCTGTGGCTATCTTCATTAGTATTTCTCAGTATGGACAAGAAGTTACCAAAGGGAGACATGACAGCAAAAAAATAACATCATGATCTGGAAATGATATTTACTGCTTCGCATAACAGAGCAACTAAGGGACAAAATTAAATTACAAGACAAAAGGTCTGAGACAGACAAAAATATACACATTTTCAAGACTGCATAAGTGCGCTATTAAATTTATTGCTACTAGGTGTTTTGAAGGTAAACAGTATAGAAATAAGATTAAAGAAGGTTGGACAGAGTCACAGAAGTCAACTGGTGTTAAGCATGATGGTTCAGAAGCAAACTTTCCTTCAAGTTGCAGGAAGATGGGAGTCCCTAAATGGCCACCAGAAGGGAAAGTACATAACCATTAATATGGGTTTATCTATTACCCCATTCTCATGATATGGAAAACAGATTATAAGATTCTTTTTATGCAATCCAGATATCTCCATTTTCACCTGTAACACACAACAGTAATAATTATGTGAAAAAATGCTTTAAGCCAGTACTGATAGCTGTGAAAACAGCATTCACAGATTCACAGATTCACAGATTCACAGAATTGTAGGGGTTGGAAGGGACCTCCAGAGATTATCGGGTCCAACCCCCCTG
>VXAA01005421.1:18318-38746 GCA_013399115.1 Anseranas semipalmata
AAAAAAGGAACTTTTTCAAACAGCAGGGGGCAGTGAAACATAAATCAAAATAAAAAACCTTCTTTACAAACCAGATGAAACATAAAATAGAATATTACTACCTGAACATTTTGTTTGCTTTAGTGAATCTTTTATGAGCAGATAAAAATACAATGGGGATTTTTTGGAGAGGAAGAGAAAGGAGAATTTTTCATGTAACCTACAAAAGTATATGACCAGAGGTATATATAGTCTGTGATATGTAAGAAGCTCAATAAATATGTTATGTAGAAATCTTTCAAAGTTTTTAAGTGTCTACCAGTTTCAGGTCTGTAAACATCTTCAAGTATGTGTAAGTTGAATGATATAAAAGTTTTATGGAAATAAGATTCTGCTGAAAACAGAAGTTCGGTTTCCTCTAAAAAAGCACATTATAATAACTTACCACTCTTTCATTGCAGCATGTGTTTAGTGTATGTAATTACATTTTTTGTCATTCTTCTTATTTATACAAAACAGTGTAGTACTCAGACATTTGGGAGCCTTACTTATTATCAAAAGTGCTAATTAGTTTCAAATTTAAATGCAATTGTCCATATATGCTGCAACTCATTTTCACGGCACATACTTCAGAGTTAAAATGTGTAATTGTACATTTTGTCATTCAAATGAAATATTACCCTCCTCCTTAGCTTACTAAGACATTGAGTGTATAGCATATACTTTTGTGTCATATAGTTGCTTATGTGTGTAATGTATGATAGAACTTAGGTTTGTAATATCAGGCCTGTAAAAGACATACCTTTACTGATGGTACACACATACTGTCAGAAGCACAAATGGTGAAAAACATTTACAGTAGGAGGAAGGGAGGCATTTACATATAAGAGTGTTAAAGCCTCTCCACAAAATAAAAATGAATTATAATGTCAGTCGTGCTCATTTTAGCAGTTGTACTCCAAGGGAAAGATTTGCTGGCAGTGAAATCCATTAAAATGCTTGAGAACCAAAGCTGACCCCTACCAAATGCCAAAGGAGTGGTAGGAGATGATCTGTACTAGATAAAGTTTCATAGATTGTAAATGCTTTCCACTAGACCTAGCACTTGGCTTGTAACAGACTTTTCTGCCTATAAGTACCAGAACAGAGAAAGCTTGCCCCAGCCCCTGGGTATGATATTGAAAATATCCAATTCCTTGTACAACACTTATTTTATGCACTCTGGTAAAACAGTTAGATTCCCCAGGTCCTGGGCTAGGTTTCACAGTGAGCTCTGCCAAGACCACCACCACCACCAGCACCAGTTGGACACAGCAGTGAGCCGTGGCAATTCTGGCAGATGCAGCATTGCCTTGCTACTACTCCTGGAGCGAGAAAGATGGGAAGCTGCAGGAGGTTCTTTTATTTCATAGAAATAACAGAAAAGCCCAGGTTGGAAGAGACCTCAGAGATCAGCTGGTTCAACCTTTCATGGCAAAAGCAGGGCCTAGACAAGATTGTCTAATATCTTGTATCAGAATATCTTGTAGCTGAACCTTAAAAGTCTCAAGTGTTAGAGAATCTGACACATTCTTGGGGAGGTTATTCCAGTGATTGATTGTTCTCACAATAAAAAAATTGCCTTTTATGTTCAAATGGAACCTCCCCCAGGGCAGCTTGTACCCATTGCCCTTTGTCTTTTCCATGTGGCTCCTTGTAAAAAGGGAGTCTTCATCTTCTTTGTAGACACCCTTTAAATACTGGAACATAAGGATGAGGTCTCCCCTGAGCCTTCTCTTCTCCAGTCTGAACAAACCCAGTTCCCTCAGCCTTTCCTCATATGGCAGGCTCTCCAGTCCTTTGATCATCTTAGTGGCTCTTCTTTGGACCTTCTCCAGCTTGTCCACATATTTGTTTCTGCTAGTGCCTTCTCAAAAACAATTAGAACATTTAGCAATAGGAAAAAACAAAACAAAACAAAACAAAACAAAAAAACCAATAAAGCATAACTAGGAGAAGTTATCTACATATATTGTTATGTATCACTGCATAAATAACCTTTTAAGGCTGTAACATGAAGAGCTTGTACGAAATAGGAATAAAGATATAGACAACAATACTGTATTCTGACAGCCTGTATGATTTTGATCATCAATTATATGACCATGTAATCCATTCTTTGAGTTTTTTTCTTTTTTTTCTTGTCAGGCAGAAAACACTCAGAATTTACAGTAATGAAGTACAAATCTGTCATCTCCTAAGTGCTTAACTTTGCAAATATAAACATATTTATTTTTAAAGGATCAATTACAAAACATTTTTCACAGTTTTATTTCATATAATTATTTAATGCAGTTATGATATTGATGTTTCAATATCTATGTTTATTATCCTAGATAAAAGATTTACATATATGTTCTTTGTTATCTGAAAGGAAATGATCTAAAGATTTTAACCCTGTGAGGTAGTGAATGGT
The DNA here is from genome assembly GCA_013399115.1 of Anseranas semipalmata. Lineage (NCBI taxonomy): Eukaryota > Metazoa > Chordata > Aves > Anseriformes > Anseranatidae > Anseranas > Anseranas semipalmata. The sequence goes on from VXAA01005421.1 coordinate 20,753, forward strand.
AAGTTAAAAGCCTTTGAAGGTTATGCTGCCCCTGTTATAACAGCAAGAATTGTGTATATTTCCAAGGAATTTGGATGGTTTCCTATAAAGACGAAGCTTAGAAAACTGATTTCTCTGTGATGCTAAAGTTTTGTGTTTATAATTATTTTAGTAATGGAAAGATAATGTCTAAGAACATGCTTTGCAAAGTATAAATAATGTCATAAGTAATGAAATGAGAGGAATTGCACATACGTGTTATGCAATATAAAAGTTTAAGAAGGAACTAGAGTAATGATTATCTCTGGATATGTACCTTGCTGCAGTCAAAAGATGCTCTCAGATAGAGTCCTCCTCTATAGTAATGTGTATTTACATGTTTATGAGGATATATCTGTTATAGCCAATAGTAGACTGTAACTTTTACTATGTTCTACATATAGCAGATACGCTTCTAAGCAGTGTCTGCAATATGTCACAAACATTTATGTTACATTTTGTATTCTACTGCAAAGCTCTAGTGTTGTCATATTACATATTTAGCTTCTAAAATTGATTGATAGCTTCAGAGAAAAGAGTATATGGTATTCCACTTCTTATCTGAGTCAATGTTTTTCTCAATACTGTGAAGTAAATTAAAATAAAGTGTTTAAATCTACTGCTTATGATAAAGAAGACCAAATCTCATTCTAATAAATGTGAAATACAACTTGTCATGTTCCTTTCACTTTGTAGAAATGCTACCACAAGGCTTAGCCAGTTAAGTCTAATATGTTGACATTTATTTTTGCTGCAATAAATGTTAGGATTATATTTTTGCATTAAATTCTGGCATTTTTAAAGATCACGATGACAAGTAATTTATTCTTCAAATCACTCTGGTTTGTTTTTACTTTTCGAATATGTATTTGGCCATGTGTCTCCAAGGCACAGTACAAAGCATATTTCATATGTTTTGCAACCTATTAGTTTGATTTAAATCCACTTTTTCTGTCAGGATTTATGCAAGCCTTTCTTGATGTTATTTGCTCTGAATTATTGCCCAGAAATAATCACACTGAATCCAATTTCACACAGGCTGTGTGGCCTATGAGGTCTGTCACTGTAAAGCTCTAAAGCTTTTAAAATTTTTTTCAATGGAGGTGATTCTTCAAATTTATTTCAATATACAACACTGTCTTGTTTTATTTTCACATTTACTCCTTCCCCCCAAAGTGTGATGAATTTGATTGTGTCCAGTAAGTATGTAACAATCTGTAAGGAAAGAGAAAATTATATATTTTTTAAAGAACTATGTTATTCTAAAGTGCAAAATAAATGAAGAACCAATATACCATTAACAATACATCCTTTCAAATGTATTTACTCCTTCTATATATGTGCAATCTTTCCACATATTTTTACATATCTGTATGTCATCGTTTAGTGGTTTGAAATTAAAAAGTGCTCTTCGGAAGGAAATGGGAAAAATAGTTCTTAAGTTTTGGATGTGCACTTTTTTTTCTCAAATGTCTCATTCACAACTGACCCCTACAAAATGGTCCACAAGCTTCTATTTTCCTAAACACTTCACAAAAGCTGCTGTAATATTCTATTGGTTAATTTGCATAGCCATCATGTGGGTGTATTACTAGCCCAAAGGCACACTTAATTTACATCCTGACTATTTCTGATTACTTCCTTCTACTTCAACTTCATTTAGTGCAGGTACATATGCTGGCATTACCCACACTGCAGAAGAGGCTTATTTACCCTCAACATTAAACAAACAAATTAACAACCCCCTGAAAGAGTTAAGGCTAACAAAGGGGGTTCTTTTAGTTTTTTCTTTTATATTTCTGTGTTTTGTTTTGTTTGATTGTTTGTTTTTGTCCAGAAATCATTTCAGTTTTTAATCAAATACCAACAGGTTGCTTGATTATATTTATTGTAAACCAATGAAGACATGAATCAGCAGAGCATAAGATGTATGAAGTTCAAAGGACATGATGTTTCTCCAAGAGAAGTACAGTACTTATTTATTCACTACATAGATAGCTTGATATCATAGTTTTCATGTACTTCCCAAAGCCCGGATCTCAGAATCTCAGAATTAAAGGTCTAATCAACCTTTAAAATAAACAAGCAAGCAACCAAACACAAAAACTCAAGCATGATTTATAACCTTCACAGTGGTAGATAGGCTAGGGAAAGAAAGACAAGGGAACACTAGAGAGTTAGGAATTAGAAGACAAGCATTAAGGGTTCCAGAATTAAATTAGTTGTCTAAGACTGTATCTGCATGTGCAATCTGAATGGGTACAGTAATTAGCTTTTGAAGAAAATGCTTTGATTGTTTCCACCTACTACATGTTGGGTTAGCTCTCAATCAGCTTCAGGACACACACACTAGAATCCTTCCAGAGGAAATGAAACCAAGAGATGCCTCCTCTCATTGAGCTGTACCACATCAAAGTACTTCACAGCTAGCATGAACCTGTGCTTGAAACTTCAAAAACTTCTCTGACACCACAAAGTGCTTTTCTTTATAGAGGGCCAAATGCCTCCATCTTTACTGTCATCTACCAGTCCTCAACTCTCTGAGGTACCACTAATCCTTCCTGATCCATCCTTATCAGACCCTATCTTGAGCCATCCCTCACAGGAGCTGATGAGGGCAGAAATAGGTCTATGACCCCACGCCCTGCAGAAACTCTGTCCTTCAGAAGCTGTGATCTGTGTGAAGGATGATGTTAGCAGAAAGCTAATGTGCTGTATCTTCACAGACACTCAAGGACTGACAAGATTGTTTTTCTGCCCTCCTCTGATGAAGAGGATTTGCAGCATCCATGCTGATTTGTCCCCATGTTATTGCAGGAAGGAGGCAGTTTGCACCAGGAAAGCCGTCCTGAAGTGCCCCAGTGCCAAACTCAGCGGGAAAATGGAGCAGGCAGCAGGCACATGGTGCCACTTGAAAATTGCACAGGAGTAGAATTAAAGTTTCTATACATGGATCTTTATATAAGCAATGTTGTGGGGGTCAACTGACATACTGGCTGATCTGCTGCCATCATCTTCATGAGATAGGTTACAAAATAGTGCAATGCATCTGGAAAGCAGAAGTTTGATAGTTCTTCTATAGAATGCTTCCAACTGTGTGTGTGTAGTGGGGACTTTACACCCAGGAAAGCAGATTAAGCCTAATCTGAAGTGAGATCTTCCAAATAGCACAGGATGAAAATAAAATAAGCCTCAGCATCAACTTCGATTACCAATAGACTCCTTTTGTACCAAAGTATTTGTTAAAGCAAATACAGCCTATACCAGTCATGTTTTTCTTCCACCAATTCATTTTGCATAATGAATGCAATGATTTTATTAGTACTTCAGAAGAGTCAATCTCCAGTTCTGTGCTTTTCTTCTGCAAACACCTCTGAGTCTCTCACACTGTTCTTGCATGTTAGCTACAGATATTCCATAGCATTCACTGACAGCAAATATGCAGATTATGTAATCACTATATTGCCAACTAGTATTACCCTGTTCATACAGTATATTAACCCTTTTGGTCAGTGTCACACTGGGAATTTACTCTTCAGTTAACTTTTCCCTATGACTTCCAAGAGTTCTTTTGAGAAACAATGCACGGAGTTTCCCATCATGAATTACATTTTACACATTACTAGATATATGACTGAGGTTTAGTCATACTAGAAAACAATATGCTTGCTTTCCCCATCCAATCCACTGATACTGATCAGTGTACATCAATCACCAGCCCTCTTCATCTCTTCAGAAGAATATCCTCTATCACTCAGCTAAAAGGACAAAACTCATTCAGATCAGAAACCCAGAAGAAATATTTTCATTAAAAGTCATGTGTTTGTTATTTTACTTTGAAGATACCACATAGATGTAATTTGGTTATTTTGATTTTGTATCATGTTTCCACAGTCAGTTTCTGAGCATGTTCCTCCCTTTGCACATGAATGTATGAATACATCTTTTTGATACTGCTACAGATTTACTGACCAGTCTATGCATATAAATAATGAACTGACACTGACATGGAACATAATGAACTCCAGTTCCTGTACACTGCTTTCAGTGTTCTTTGAATCAGGCTGCTGGTGTTAGAGATTCACCACAGGAATTTATATTTTAATAAGAATTCTGTGAAATTCCCCCAAGCTGAGCTTTAGCCAGTACCTCCTCTAACAAGTGAAGGTTTGCCTTGAAGAAGAGCCATCACTTGTGAGTTCATATATATTCCCAGTTCTGTAGAAGCAAAAAAGTCGTCAAAAGCTTCAGGATACTGTTGATGCACTTTGCCTGGAGCTAGTTCTGCTGCAGTAAGCTCCCCACCACTTTTTCCAGGAGGATTACACAAAGATTAAACTGCTGGCTGACATAATCTCTAAACTTCAAGGAACTGGAGACAGGCAGATGATAAGAGAGAATCATAATTATATGCATGATACACAGCTATTTAGCCAGTTGGTTTTCTAACCTGTAGTGATGCATAGTAATTATTTTGTCCAAAGTGCAGAAGTTTGACATTCTACTTGCTGAAATTCAATAGATTTCTGCTGTCTCAGTTGTCAGATTTCTTCAGGTCTCTCTGAACCACAGTTCTGACATCTGGCATATCAACCACTCCCCTTATGCAGTAATATCTACACATTCACTCAGGGTGAAATCTGTGTCATCATCCAGATCATTGATTAAGATACTGAATGCTGTTGGTCCCAGCACTGACCCTTGAGGTATTCTTTTTGTTAAAGGTCACTGACGATGTCAAACCATTGATCAGTATCTTTTGATTCTGGTGGCTCAGTCAATTTTCACATGATCGTTTATCTTTACTTGTTAAATTAATTTGTCTTATTTTATGAATATATATTGTAGTTTATGTAGATCCTAGGGTTAAAACGGATTGATACTATGATAGCTCCTCACACCCACTGTTTTCTTGTCCTCAGTTACTTCTAAACATCAATATTCTGTTGAAACAATACCGCCAATGTCTCTGCAATTGAAAGCCCACAAGGGGTTTCATTGTCAAAAGTTCTGGTGGAGAGGTATTTTGGGGGGTGGGGTAGGATACATACAAGCAAGAGGAGAGACATAGTGCCTTTTAAATGGCTTGTGTATTGTCCATGTTAAATATATAGGAAATAGACAATATCATGATATCCTAAGTAAAACTTACAGATTGAACTATGCAGTCTTCAGTGGAGAATAGATGCCTCCCTACAAGCACCCTCCCCTAGCAAATTAGCAGAGAATGTGAGTTAGATGAGGTTAAAAAAGAATCCATTCTCTTGTCAAATTGTAAAAGTATTCACCTTCCTTTATGTCATTGTAGTTCTCTAAATCTGCATTCTTTCTCATCTCTGTACTGGTTCTCTTCTTGTATTAAACACACTCCTATCATTGTCAACACACCGTCCAGCCTCAGGCACTTATGATTACCATACACCCAACAAGAAGAATCTTCACTAATTACTGGTATATATGACTTTCTCACTGTTCATCAAGGGTAAATTGTGATACTATCCTTGAGCAAGTATAAGCCATAAAATACACACTTCCTGTTGAGGTATTTGTTGGAAGACTAGGTTTCCACTCCAGTTATGTGAAAAAGGAGGCAGAGGAAAAGAGAAAAGATATAACTTGAATGATTTACAAAAGGTATAACTGTTGTGGGAAACACATTTTTTGATAAAGCAGGAAAGCATTTGATTGTTGGAAATTATCAACAATTTGTCATTTTAAAATGGCATAGTATAAGCAGGGGGTCATACATGTCTTTCCAGTTTTCCCCCACACCTACTTCCTTCTACTTTAAGACCTTAAAGACTAGGCTTGCCCCAGCCTTGTCCTCAATCCTCCAAAAGGGTCATGTGACCTAAAAGCCAAATCTCTGTCTGACAACCATCTCCAGCTGTACAACCATTTATTAACCTGCAGGATCTGTCTGCTCCTAACCAAGCCTTTCCCTTTTACCATCAGGATTAAGGAGGCACTACCGGGGCTCCCATGGCCTTCACCCTCACCCCCAGAGCTGTATAGTCATTCTTGATGTTTTTAACAACTCCCCTTGAAGTACCACTGGTACCTACATGGATGAGCAGCAGCAAATAATAGTCCAAGGGCTGGACAAGACTCAGCAGTCTCTCCACATCTAGAATCTGAGCATCTGGCAAGCAACAAGCCTCCCTAGACAGCAAGTGGGACTGGCAGATGGGGGCCTCCACTCTCCACTGGAAGGAGTCTCCATATACCTACTGCTTGCTCTTGATGTTGACTTATATTTCAGGCTTGGCTGGCTCTGATGCCACCCTACACAGAGCCTTTTTTCCCCATCTTCTACCAGGGCAATGAACCTGTTCTGAAGCTGCAGATCTGTGCCCTCTTTCTCCTTCTTGAGGACAGAAGTACATCCATTCACTCCTTGTCGTTTTCTGCTTGCTTTGCTCACAGAAAAAAATATCCAGAAAAAAAGATTCTACAAGATGTCCCAGATCTCACCTCTAGATAATGATCAGTCAGCTCCTGGGACCATGGGTGAATCTTCCTGCAGTTCATGTTTTGGTGGAAAGATTGGTTCATGTAGCTTAGGGAAATGAATGCGTGGAGGGAATATGATTGTAACAGGAAGGCAAAGACTAGAGAGGCAGAAGAACTATTTAGGAAAAAAAAATGCACTAGCACAAGAACAAATTGGCATATATTGCCCACAATTCAATTTAGTTTAGAATGTAGATGGCATTTACCTATCAGTATAATCATGCTCTGGAAATATTGAAAGGGAAGGGAATAAAGCTAACTAATTTGAGGATAGATTTTTTTTTTTTTCCAAAAGGGATTATATCACATGGTTTCTTACAATAGCTGGAACTACATAATAGCTATACCCAGCATGCTTGTCCCAGTCCTATTGTCCTGGTTTCAGCTGGGATAGAGTTAATTTTCTTCATAGTGGCTAGTATGTGCTATGGTTTGGACTTAGGAGAAAAATAATGCTGATAACACACCGATGTTTTAGTTGCTGCAGAGCAGTGCTTACACAGAGCCAAGGACTGTTCAGCCTCTCATTCTGCCCTGCCAGCGAGGAGGCTGGGGGTGCACAAGAAGGCAGGACAGCTGACCCAAACTGACCAGAGGGATATTCCTTACTATATGGCATCATGCAGAACAATAAAAACTGGGAGAGTTGGCCAGGGCTGGGGGACCGCTGCTTGGGTATGGGCTGGGCATTGGTCAGCCGGTGGTGAGCAATTACATTGTGCACCGCTTATTTTATGTGTATATTATTATTATTACTATTATCACTATTATTACTTTCCCTTCCTTTTCTGTCCTATTAAAATGTCTTTACAGTTTTTACCTTTTTTTTAACCATGAGCTTTTACCTTTTTCTTTTTTTTTTTTTTTTCTGACTCTCTCTCCCATTCCACTGTGGGGATGTGAGGGGAGTGAGCAAATGGCTGTGAGGTGCTTGGCTGCCTGCTGGGTTAAACGACAACACCTATGTTTTTATCTCTTCCAAAATAAAATATAGTGAAGAGGGCTATGATGTACTGTTAAACGAAAAGAAAAAGGATAAAATCTGAAAAGATGGAAAAATGTTGGCTTCATGTACGGTTAATTTGGGGTAGTTTGCCTTTAAACTTAGAGAACTGAAAATATGGAGTCGTTTTGAATGTTTTGAACTCATAGTCAGAAAATAGAGCAGCGGGATTCTTTGCAGAAATCCCAGGTAAAATAGAGTGATCAAGGGCAGGAAATATCTTTGTTCTCTGGGACTAATCTCATTCCTGCAATAGCAATGTTGGGAAGAAATCTTTCACTCCTTTATAATTACTGTTCTTATACATTATCTTGTGGGAAGGGGTGTACTATATCATGTCATGTCTCATACTGTCCTGGACAAAAACATTAAAAAAAAAGATGTAATAAGTTTTGAATTTGGCAGGTTAACTTTTATTCACCCTTTTCCAACGTCTGCAGAACACTGCAGACTTCTCAAAAAGTACTTAAGTATTTTATCTTTAACACCTACTTCAGCCAATAAAAAATTTACTATTTCTTTTTACTCTCAGAACACTATGTCTGGTGCTTTGGATTAAAGGTTAATAAAAGAAAACTAAAGTTCTTCTACAATTTGACCTTTATTCTGAAGTAAAATACTTTTCTAGATGTTAAACTTAGTAAGTCCACTTTCATTTGAACTCACACTTATTTAATACTTAAGACTGGTTCTGAAGTTTGTGCACTGGTGAACCCCAGAATTAACTTTACCTAGTTCGTCATCCATATTCTACCATCCTGGTATCAGGAAAAAGACAGGATATAAAAAGATTGATGGCTGATGGTTGGACTTGATCTTAAGGGTCTTTTACAACCTAAATGATTCTATGATTCGTTGAAAGATATACACAAACCTGCTGTTCTTCCTATTCCTGACTTGAGATGTAAATTCTGTATCCCTTGCTACGGGAACTTTTATCATGTCTTTGATTTCTTAGGAACTCTAAGTCATAGAGAAAGACTGTCTCTGCAATAGCTTGATAACAAACTACTAAAGAAAGAAAGTTTTTTTTTTTTTTCCCCCAAGTAAAAAATCAACACAACATTGAGACTTCCATAGAAAATATTACTGCCACTAATGTAAAGCCAAATAAATCAACCATTACCTGCTGTCAAAGACAAGAATATTATTCATATTTTTAAGTACTATATATTATTAAAAAAATGGCAGAGAAGTTTAAAATTTTAAACTGTCAGTTTCATCCTACTTCCTCCCTCTTTAATATATGTTGATTAGTATTTGCTCAGTGTTTCATAACGCCCAGTGCTTCATAAACATGTGAGTTTTTACAAGACCAGGACTCAAGGACAGGGTGAGGTGCGTGAGCAGACATCTTTTTCTCAAGCACAGAAAACCCCTGTAATTCCTAACTGAAAAGACTCTTCAATAGCATTGAAAATTATAATGACTGGCCTGTGAAACTAATGGCAGCCTTTAAAATAGATTTCTTCAAGGTTAATGAATTTAAATTCCTATATCCAAAACCGTTCTGGCAATTTGCACCATTATTGGTACGATATTTCTAAATGTTCACCTCAGCACAAGATGCTGCATTATACATTTCTAAAAAATATGTATTTTTCTGTGATATGTAATATACAAAGAAGAGTTTCCTCTGCAGCAGCCTGCAGGCAAACTTTCAAGGTTTAAAACGCAGCCTCTAGAGAAGCTTGAAAAGACGACAAAGTCAATTAAGTTGTAAGAAATTCTTTATTTTTATGAAGAAGGAACATATTAGGAATTTTATTATCAGTCAGTGCTGTAGTGCACATGTTTCTCCTTTGCAATTTAGAAATCATGACTTCTGTTGCAAATTAACCAGTGCAGTTCAAACAACTGAGATATTCCTTAGAGGTACACCATACAGGGTTTTCAGTCTCTGTTGAATAAAGGTATGTATCTTAATTTAGAAGCTGAGGCCTATTCCAAAGTGTTTCATTACTTAGACCTTGATAAATATCTTAGAAAAAGATTTTATTATTACCATGAAGCAAGACATTTCAAACAATGCATAAAATTACCTACTGAACTCAAAATAGGCTGCATCTTTGAAACAATCAATTCAAAACGCAGGACCAAGTGTTACAGTGATAAACGAAGCAGTCAGAGACTGTTGCTAGGGCCTTTTACTGAATGACAAAGCAGAAGAAAGCTTCCACAGATGTTAAAATTATGAGAGAGCAAAGCAGGTGCTTAAATCCTATTTACTAAAAATAGCAAAAATCATCAAGTTACAAAAGGAGACTACATTTCATATGTCAAGCACAACCTGTGCTGTGTTTAGCAATCCACTGTTTTACAATAAGGCTAATACTCCATATTGTGGTCCATATTAATGCACCTGCTCTAGTTTTCATAGGCGAAGTAAAGATTTAGGCTACATTAAATAAGTTTTGCTAAAGTCCTGTTGAAAATCTAAGCATTATATTTAGATATATTTAATATTCTAACCAGAATATTAATTCTTACCATAATATAATGGCAACTTACCTGCCATTGTTTGCCATCCTATTCACTAACATTCTCATCAATTTTTCTCAGCCATTTGAGGTAAACATTAGGTCTCCGTGGATTAAACAATTTGCTTTTTCTGAAAATTTTTAAAAAGGTAAAATCAGCTTTTAAATATAACCTTGGGAGAAATTATAGTCACATGACATTAATAATGAAATTGTTGCACTTATCTGTTAGTGATATATCAAACTTGCTTTCTTCACTAAGCTATGGGCTCCCTCAGGAATCCTCCGCATCCTTTATGGAAAGCTCTCTTTTCTCTCACTCTTACTTAAAGTCACACTTCAAAAACACTCAAAAAGACCTTGTCTCTGAGCCTCCATCTATCCAAACAGAAGAGTACCATGAGCTCTATGACATCTCTGGGAGATAAAGATCAGGACCATAACTTTGTGAGATGTTTGGGTTGCTAACATCGGGTTTGTCACTTATCCAATCTAGCCTATCCACACTACCAATACATATAGATAAGACAAGATAAGATAATAAGAGCTCCAATCCCATTTTAATCTTGATTTAATTTAGGAATCATGTAATAATATATCATAGCAATAAGTCATATGATTTATGATAATAAATTGTTTATGAGAAATATCATAAATAATCATTATATATATATATGCTCACAATTATGGACAATATTTTATGCAGTGTTAATCTGTCTTCTGACTCTTACCCTTTTTAGCTCTTTTTGGCCTGATCATATGTTGCAGTAGTAACATCACAGAAAGCAATGGAAGCTCCATTAAATGGTTATGAGCTCCCTTATTCAACAGATGGATGAGTGATACTTGCCCTGGGAATATACTAATTGATTTTTCACTTAATCAAGATCATTTAGGTGGGATTCCTGTCACTTCTATTTCTGCTGCACTTTTGGGAGTCTGGACCAAGAAAGGATGTTTTATAACTTCCCTGCCATATCAACTGTTCTTCCTAATTTTACAGCTTTGGATAAAACATTTGCTGCACTTGATAAATACTTGGACTGGGGACAAATATTTTGGCAGAAACTGTTATTGCCTTTGGAAAGCAAAACCCCTGAGAACCAAATGATAAGGAGGAAACTGCTTTGCAGGAATTTATCTTTATGTGGACTTTTAGTTCACTGGCTTATAGAATGATTCATGTTTAAATAGCTGAAAAGACAAATAACTTCAAGCCTAGAGAGAGAAAGAGAAAACCTATTAAGAGAGAAAGATTTAAATCTGGCTAATGCTCTTGATACAGTTAAAAGAATTAAAGAAGCCATTAAAGATACAAAATCAGTACCTACTGTACAATCCAATGGGGTTTCACAAACAATATTAACTATAGGCCAGGCAAAGAGAAGTAAAATAATAATTTGTTTTACTGTTAGGGCTTTTTTTTTTTTTTTTAATTTCCATCTACTCCTTTCCTGAACACATATTTTCTATCTTAAGTGCCTGCAATTGCTTTAATGCTGAATTACAGTACCACAAAAGCAATCTAAAATTATTTGAATATTGAATTAATAATTTATGATTGAGAACAATGTGTAAATCATTTATATACTGAGATTAATGTATGATACATGTAGCATGCATAAAACAGAATGGGAAGATTTATTTTTGAATTAGATTGACAGGTACTATTGAAGTGATAAATATAAGAACATGAAAATGTTGTGTTTTAATAATTACATAGGTATATGCTCACTTTTCTTATTTTTAACTTTGAAATTCAATATTTTTTTTTAATAAAAAGTGAATCTACTAAACCAGAAGTTAATTAGACCTGTCTATGAAATAAACTGAACTCAATGAATAGTTTCAGCTGACCCTCCACAAAAAACAAGGGTAGTATTTCAAATATATCTAAATATTTTACTTTCTCAATCAAACAAGTCTATTTGGAAATGCTAGTATGCTTTCTTTTCACATCCTGAAAATGCATCTTTTTTTTTTTTTTACTATTTTTACTTGAAAATGTCTTTGTTCTTTACAGAAATGAGCCTAAAACAAACAAACAAGAATCCAGGAAGAAAAAAAAATAAATTGGGCTAAATTATTTCTGAACAACATGAAACGTTTTGTTCCAAAGTAAATTAAGCTTTTTGAGTTTATAGAATGCATAATTCTTGTTAAAAGTAAATGCTTTCAGACTAAAATGCAGAAGAACGTGGTTTGCATTGAACTGAAGATACTAAGAGAAGTATTAAAATATATTATTTGTTAAGGGTTTCTTAGAATTATCTTGATTTGAACAATGGTCAATAAACCCCATTATACTTTGCACAGCAGCTGATCTTAGGATTGGAAAGGTTTGTTATGGTCATAAAGAAATTGCTACTTATGCAAACAGAAGAAAACACAGACTTCTTAAAAGACCTTTGCTTCCTTATTATTTCATTAATAAGCATATCAACAAACAAACAAAAACAAAGAGAAGCGTTATACATTATTTAATTTTAACCAAGGCTCAGGAGGTATTCTTATGCAGTCTAATAAACTCCTTTATTACCTGTTCCCAATGTAGTAAATTCTTCTATATATAAATTTTCCACTGTCCCCTTCCCTATGAAGGGGACATGTCCCCTCTCTCCCATCCCTAGACTGGAGGCAGTCTTGCTTTGCCTTGCCTTGCCTTCCCTTTCTGAAGGGAGGCTCAACCAAAACACTTCAAGACAGAAGTGTATATTTTTCATGGAACAAAACTGCCGGACAGGCTTCAGAAAGCTCCACTGTTCAGAAGCAAGGGCAGTATCTATAAAGCTCCTGAAATTCTCTAGGTCTCTTTCCCTAGATTTATGTGTCAGGAACTTCCAATGATTAAGGACTTGGGATTCATGCCCACGGAGCTTAATGAAATGGTGACTATACTAAAAGGATACTGACACCTCTCTTGGAGCTAGAATTCTTATAAGATCATTCACTGCTGATGAAAGATTATCAAAGATGCCTACCCTTTGTACCAAACATACATACTTGCACCTCAGCATATTTTACATCACAAGTGCAAAATTAGGATGTACTTTAGTATGTACATCCCATACTAAAGAAGTGTGCAAGTTCTTTTTAAATGGAGACTATGTCTTATAACATCAACACTATGGTACCTAAGTGTTAATCCTCCTTAGTTTCTATCTCCACACGGTCAAAACATGACAGACTTTATCAGAATACACATTTACAGCAAAGCAATAAAGTCTTCCTGGTATCAGGTTACCCTGTGCTAGTTCTGTATTAAAGCTTTGTATACCAGCAGCTCATTCATTTCAATGAGTTAGTAACAATCCCCTAAAAATCCCATCTAACAGCAGAAAAAACAGCTCTCAGAAAAGCGCGAGTTTAAGATTTTGCACTGCAGAAGAGTGAGTGAAAGGAAAGTTTATGTGTTGGCTCACAAAAGGCATAGGTCTGGTTTAGCCTAACTAGACCTGTGACAAGATTTTGGCAATATAAAACTAGTTTAGCATCATTTGGCCCTGCGGTACTAACTGCTGGGAGGAAGAAACATCATTGTTGCGTGTTTTTCAAGGACGTTAAGGAGTATTACTTAGTTAAAAATATCTTAACCTTTAATAAAATAATGTGAAAGGCTGATACTTCATTAGAAAGTGTTATCTTATTATATACCACTATCTTAAATGTTTAACTAAGAAAGATTCACCAAATGCCATATTTAAAAATGTATGGTTTCAACTAAGATAAGTATTTTCCCAGAAAAAATAAAGAAACTTTAGATTTTATGTATTTGCTGGTAAATTTATGCCTTCTGTCATTTCCTTTTCTAGCTTCTTTTCCACTTCTCCTTTTGCTAAAATAGATCTGACCTAGAAGTATATCGATTCTTCACATCCCAGCAAAGAGGAATGTAGAACCAATCGGCTTTGGTAGTGATCTCAGTGCTGCAAGTTTTTCTCATGAGAAGTTCCACAGCTTCCAGCCATAAGAAACTGAAAGTTTCTTTTTTATATACTTAATGTACTGGTCCCAGTCCGTGGCCAGAAATATCAAACTGTGGAGTAATGCAACTTTCTTGCACTGAAACACTTGCATGTAAAGGAAATATTTTCTCATAATGAAACTGTATTTCAAAAATCTGTGTGAGTACTACCAAATAAAAAATGAAACCTAGTGTAACTGTAGGAAATTGCTCTGAGTTATTCTATAAGGCACTTTCCCTATGTTAAGTTGAATATAATTGCCTAGTGGAGAACCACAATTTGAAAATTGAGATATTTAAATAGCATTCACTTTGGTTATTTTCTTTTGAAGATAAAAATTTCTTGGTACTTTAGCTTTGGTATTTATTAGCAGTGATGATGACCTTAAAGTTTTCTTAAAAATACACCCTCTTTATGCCACTGAAAGTTTTTATCCCCTGTATCATTCTTTCCGTTCTCCTGTATTTTCAATGATACTAAATTCTGAGATTTGATACGTTCACAGCAAACAAAACACATTAAAACACTAAAGTGTTTATAACATAATTACCATTATGTACAGCTATCAATGATGATCCAATAGAGCTACTTCTCTTCCTCTGTCTACAGCTGGTGCATCAATATGACCTGTTCTTTATCTTTTTTATATTGTTTGTTTATTTGTTTTTTCCCCACCCCCTCAAATAAGTACCAGGGAGCTCTACTTGGACTAGAATAATGATGTGCAGTCAAAAAATGTAAATATTGTGATTCCAAGTAATGGTAGGTATAAACAGTATAAGGGTCAAAATTAATCTCATATTTATTTATCCTTATTTCCAGTGAGATAAACTGGAATGGTTAAGATAGAACAATAAAGTTAAAAATGCTGTGCAAGAACCACATAATCCATCTGAGAAAAAGTACAGGGAAACAAAACAACAGATTTCTTTTCATTATTTTCACAGCTATACTTTAAAAAGATATTCTGTAGCAGTTAAGTATATAATGTTTTAACTGTTTCAGTAAAGTTCCATTAAATAATGAAGTTTAAAAATTTAACTTCTGCAAATAATCAGGTCATTTGACTGTACAATGGTAACGATCCTATGCCCAATTCACCTAAACAAGCTGTATGAGATATTGTGTTTTCCTTTTTAAAATGTATGTTATGCAGGACATTAAATGCAGAGCACTCGAACAGCAGCAGACATCTTCACTCCTCCAGGACCCCCCCTTTTTTTTTTTTTTCTGAGAACAGGACACACTACCACAAAGATGGCTTAACAGTTGCTTTGGACCTGTACCCGTAGCACATGGCCAGAAACCTCTAATGCTGTATTCTGGCCCAGCAAGTGCATTTTAAAAAGGTAAAATTAGCTATGGCAAAAGCCTATTAAGTGAACAAAGAGATTCCTAGTTATTTTGGTATGTTTTAGATCAGGCCCATCAGAGGCCACAACTGTATGTACTGTTGCACCCCCATTCCTTCTATGGCAGTAGTCATCCATACAGAGCTATACATTTACATATAATTCTTTAAAAACTAGGGCAATATATTTTTGCTGAAAGACATAAGAGAAGCTCCAAGATCCATTTATTCCCTGTTAAGATTCTCCTTAAACTGCATCGATAAAAAATCTGTTACTTCCATTTTCTACAACACACACTGTTTTCCCATTCCCCTCACCAAGACCAGACTGGCCTGCATCAATATAACACCAGTGTACTTTGCATGCCAAGTAACATTGCAGCTGAACAGGTCAAAGTGCCACAGAAACACCACCTGCCGCTTTGTTATAGACCTGCTCAGTACAGAAGGTCACAGCTACTGTTCAGGTGAATTGAACCCTAAGGGGCTCAGTAAGAATTTCTACCTTAACCTCTCCTTGAAAGGAGGTGGAGGTGGTGGAGGAAACAGTTTTGATCTGTGCAGCACTATTTGGAAAAAAATAGAAGAGACCCTTAGAGATGATTATTTATACAGTATTAATTACCCAATTTGAAGCCTATTTTACACTTCTAACTAAAAACATTAAGCGGGGATTTAAACTTTTATTTCAAAAACTTCTCTGAACTTAGTCTGCTTCAGGCATTCTTTTCATATGGTTTAACTGCCCTTCCTGAATTACTAACACCTTGTGAAAATGACAATTTAAATACATTTAAAGAGATCTTGATATCTCTTTCTACAGTAAGTTCCATGTTTTTATAGTTTCTTCACCTGCCAGTTTTATGCAATTGTAAAATGTGTATTGCAATGAAATATGGTATTTAACAAAGTAAAAACAGAAACAATTATCAGTGAACTACAATCTGTCAATGGTGAGAAAAAATGTATTGCTACATCTATCAATGGCTAAAAATAGTCTAGACATAGTGTCCCTCACCTCACTTTAACCCGTTTGTTTGCCTCATCTGTTTGGAAATGCTTGGGACACAGATTGACAATAAAATGAGCATACAACAGCAAGTCGCCGCTGAATCTGCATGGACAAAATAAATACAATATGTGAGAAGTGTTAGGAAGAGGAGAGCTTCAGGAAGGAAGCATATCAGTATAGCTTTGAGTAGATTTAATCTTTGCATAGTTATATCTTGGAGAGGATTCACAGTGTGACTCGCGCAGACCATGCTGACAAGGCTCACCTACTTGCCTGTTTTTGCCGTAACATAGACATGTCAAGAAGGGACCAGGAAACCTCAAATTTTACAACTTCTGGTATGCAAGAGCATTTCTCCAAAAGGGATGTGACATTCAAATTTAATACTCATACAAATGTCCCTAAAACACAGCCATCATAGTCACTGGTATACTACAGAGCCTTAAAAGCATTTGGTACATCTTTTATAATCAAGCTTTTACATATGAAGAGTAATTTAACTGTCTCCACTTCAGTGCTCCCTCCCTACACAATGACAGGAAGAACAGATTAGATATACTTTTGCAACATTCTTTCTTAACAGAAATCATTGAGAGCTGCAGCTGCTGAGCATCTCTAAAGATAACTTCTTAAAGTATACAGGGTATACTTACATAGATGAAACATAATGTAAGGATTGGAAAGTGCTCAAAGATGTGAAAAAATAAAGAGGTTTCCTGGTTTTAAAAAAGGAAGAAAGGAAGAAAGGAAGAAAGGAAGAACATTTCATAGAAAAAAATAAAATGGTAAAAAATGAAAATGTTTTCAGTTTAAAAACAGCAGTAGAATATATAATGTAGTCTGAAAACCGAGAGATGCTTTTTAGACCACTGACTTTGAAGAAGGAGCTGCCAGATAGATTGCTATAATTTCATATATGAAGCTCATTCAGTGGTCTGAAAACGGAGTAAATCTTCCAAGAACAGAGAACAACAAGAAATGCTCTATGTTCTTTTCCTCACTGCCTGCAACCATCCATGTGTATCTACCAAAAGAGTCTTCTTTACTTCGTATTCCCTTTAATAGCCAGGCAGGATTATTAAGCTTAAGATTTAGAAAATATACGAAATAGGCGAATACGAAATTGAATATGAAATTCAAAAACTCAACAGAATCTCTAAAAACAGTAGGATACTTTTAAATATAAAATTTTAGACAAATTAAATTTTCTATTTACTTTTTGATACTGAGAGATTTGAAACTTTTCTCAACTTTTCTAAGTTTCCTTGAGATATTTCTTTAAAACATTATCTGAGCAGCTGTAACTTCAAAACAATAAATAACCTAAACTTCTGATAGAACTGTGTAACTACGAAATTACAGAAGATCTAGTATGTTATGTATCTGAATTGCCCCTAAATTTTCATGGCTTGAAATCACCAGGTGACCAATTGTGCTTAGAGCTACATTGAGTTTGACCCATTGCAACACACACAGACGCACATACACGCACACAACACCTTACACCATTTCAAAACCTCTGAACTCAGCTCTCACATTATTATAGGAAAATAACGGGTATTATAATCCAGTAAATGGTATTAAGATGCATGCCCAACCTTTATTTTCATTGCAATATATATTTTAAAAAGTTAGTCTTGTTTAGATTGTAA
>VXAA01005421.1:50379-69194 GCA_013399115.1 Anseranas semipalmata
GCACAATTAGATTAGGTATTTAAAGAACATAAAAATACTTAAGTACAGTTTAAAGTTGTAATATATTTTTCTTGCTTACTTAAACTTCGTTTCTAAAACTAAATATGTCAACATAGTTGAAAGTATTCAGAAATGATCTACAGAAAGTATCCTGAAAATATTAACTAAGCACAACTTTATTGCTTTAGTCCACACTTCTTATAAGAAATATAATTCCAAATGATTTCATTGTTCAGTATTTTGTAAAGGTAAGAGGGGCAACAGTCCTTAAGTTAAAAGTAGCAAAACTATCAACCCTTTCAACGCATTATTGATGAACTTTGAGGTATGAACGAAATGTATTTTCCTGATGAATGTTAGTATGGATATTATTACTGCTATTATTATACCTATTATGAAGTTTCAATTACACAGACTTTGGTCCTCTTTTTGGACATTCAGATATATATCTAAACAGGCATACTTTCCTGTTTGAACCCATACTTTTTCTCCTAGACCTTGTTTTTTCATAAAAAAAAAAAAAGACTTCTTCATAACTAAACATTATTTATTCTTTCATTTGAAGATATATTGCAAGAAGAGCAAGATTCAAATAGTATACTCTAATATTGCTCAAACCTCCATCTTACTATTTCTTTACAATAAAGTATTTAAGACTTCATCAACTTGCCTAATTTCTGTCTCTGGAAAGTATATTCTTTTTGTATCTGCAGGCTTCCATGTAATCATATCTACTCTCAGCAACATTTATGGAACAGTTCTCACATCTGTCTCGCTCTCATCTAGCCCCTTCTAAACAACAGAGCGATATGATTTGGTATCTGATTTCTATCTTGGTTATTATTAACTAGAATAAAACCAGGTAGGCTGTGATCTCATATTCCTAACAGTTTCCTTTATAAATATCTCATACATCATTTGACGTTTCCACCTGATCCCTTTAACAGCACTTTGGTTTAGATTAAATAGGAAAAGATCACACCAGGAATATAATTTAGACGTGATATTTATTAAAATTACTGTACGAAATGTGGTATTTCTCTGAAAACTGAGCAGAAGGTAAGATTCTGCTACATGAAAAGGACAACAGAATGTCCCTGTTACAAAAACATACAACTCAAATAAACAAATAAATTTAAATTGATCTGTCTAGGCAGTCTAATCTAAGGCCTGGATTTTCCCAACCTGAATTGCTATAAACAGTTTCTGGTTATACATAAAACTAGCCAGTAATAAGTAAGGAATAGATAACATGAATAATGAGATAATCAGTTTATTTTCTTTTCTTATTCTTTCTGATAGTCTTCTGATAGAAGTGAAAAGATTCAGGTCTTCAAAAAAATATGATAAAGTTTTTAAACTGCTCACATAATATCACACTATCTGCCCAATGCCTTCAACATCTTATACCATATAAACCTAATTATATCCAAATTCACAGAAACAATTTGTTTTTACAGAATGTCAGAAAGGATAATAAAACTTAATGTTGAAGGACCATGAAGAAAAGCAAGTGCTAAAGAAGGTCCTGTAAAAGATAATGTGCTCTGTCACTTGCCAAGTATTGCTGGGATCATTGATGTTCCATGGGATTAAAAGAAGCACCAAAAATTCTTAAAAAATAAAATAGTTGTAATTATTATTTTTATTTCTGGTGCTCCTACTATTAGAAAATTGCAGTATTTAGCACTTAACAAAAATCATAAATGAAAAATACAAGAAATATTAAAAAAAGGGAAAAGAGGGGAAAAAATGTCAAATCTGTGGAATACTGCTAAGATTTTGCAACAAATTTAGTTTCTGTCACAGTACTTACCAGTGAGGTTAGGCAAATAAATACACGTTTGAATGAGTATGGTATGACATATGATCATCTTGTTAAATTTTTTTCCTGTTTGAAAAATTATCTGAATTAATTAAAGTTAGTATATATAAAGTCGGAGTAGTAATTGACCTGGAAAGTTAATTACTGATGAAAATTTTTTAGTGCTGGGAAATTAATGAAGAACTAGAAATAATATAAAAATGAAAAATGTAGGATCCAGAAAAATAGATGCAGGCATAAAGAGTGAGACAAGACAAAACACTGAGCTAAATGTTCAGAATTAGTGATCTGGTTGACTCAAATCTTTGCATATCCCTTTTGAAGCACTAGCAAGGGAGACACTCTTCAGATGGTTTGTCAAATTTACCTGAATTTAAGGATTCTGTTAAGATATCTTACTGTGAGCTATCACGGTGACTATTTAACTCTGAACACAGAAGACACAGAAGACACAAAATCATGTATTGTATTAGTCACAATCCATTTGTCTTTTCTCAGTTAACAGTTGTTGAACTAAGAATAATATTTTAATGTTAGCCATTTGGTAAAAGTAGAAAAGCCTCAATACTATGCATTAGAGGCAAGCATATACAGAGAAGAGAAAGAGAACATCATTAAAATATCTGTATCTTACTAGATTACAAAGGCTTTGCTTCTGATATTATTATTAAAGTCTCTAAAATCTCATATTCTAGGAGGTTATACAGAGAAAACATAACAGATATAAGCATATGACTATCAAGCTTACAGATCTGAAACAAAATTTATGACTCAATGACTCAATACTGAATCATCCCTAATTTAGACAGCCTTTTATTGTCCAAATGAATGTAGCAGAAGTGTGCCTTAGGACTGTGTTGAACCTTGATGTGGGAAGGGAAAAAACAAGAATGCCTGATCATTTACAATAATCAAAACATATTTCCTCAAGAACAAAATTATTCAGATTCTGAGAAAAAGATTTCCTGTCAGAAAATGGGCTTTGGAAGCCCAGAGATACTGTATAATGGAATAGCATTTTTCCCACTGACTACTCATTGCCCCTTGGCATGGACTAATCAGATGTAAAGAAAGGATGTTTGAATTTAAGATGATACTGAGCTCTGCAGCCTTTTAAATTCACAATAAGTCATTGAACTGATACCAAGTATATCAATGCAGACAATTTATTCTAACATAAAACTGGTTGGAGAGTTTCCTTTAAAAAGAACTACGGCTTGTAGCAGAGTTAAACCTTAAACACAGTGGGAAGTGTCATTCTAAGGAAGGAAAGGATCACAACAAGATTAAGGTTGATTATGTCCTCAGGACCTGCCTCGCTTTATCTAGAAGCAGATTGACCCTATTAAGGGGTCCAGGTTTCATAACCCTATTCAATCTTTTCTGCTTATTCTCGAATTTACAGATGTAGGCACAGAGATGTACTAAGTGAAAACAAATCACTCTAAGAGCCAAACTAAAATTGTGATGAAGTAAAAGAGAGAATGGAGACTCCTGCATTCTTTATCATTGGTCTAATCAATAAAGTTTTTTTCCCCTACTTTACAGCTTCTATCAGAGTATATTTTCTGGCTTTTCTTTGAAAGTCTGAACACAGAATGTTATAAAGATAATACAAACTCATCAAAATGGACATGTGAAAACCACCTTTCTCTTTTGTCTTTCTACTTCCTTATTCTTCCTAAATGCAAATAAGTAACCCTCTCATATAAAAAATAAATAAATAGGAGAGGTCTTGTTTAAATCACTATAACTTAGATCTGAATTATACCAATTAATGCTCCAATCCTCTTTTAAAACATTTTATTATTATTTCCAGAATATCTGTATGTACTGGGTCTGGCTGGGATAGAGTTAACTTTCCCTGCAGCAGCCCTTGTAGCTAGAACAGCGCTGGTATCACACCACTGTTTTGGCTACTGCCGAGCAGTGCTGGCACAGCACCAGGACTCTCTCCAGACCTCCCAAAGCCAGTAGGTGGGGGTGGGCAAGAAGTGGGGAGGGGACAGGGCCAGGGCAGCTGACCTAAACCAACCAAAGGGATATTCCATACCATATGATGTCACACTCAGCAATAAAAGCTGGGAAAGGGAAGGAGAAGGGGGGGCTCTCGTTGTGAGGACGTCTGTCCTTCTGAACAACCACTGCAGGTATTGAGGCTCTGCATCCCAGGACGTGGCCGGGCATCGCTCATTGGTGGGAGAATCACTTGTTTTCTCTTTTCCTCTGTGCTTGCGCAGAGGCTTTGCTTGTATATATATANACCACCACACTGTAGTATAGTATCTATACAGTAGCATATATATAATTGATGGTACTTAATAGTAATGCAGTTTTGTTACTTGGGAAGTTTAGAATTACCATCACTTCAGTCTGCTAAGGCCAATTAAATAAAATAACTAAGGTCAATGATGTTTAGTTTACTCAAATAAACTAACTCAAAATTAACCTCCGTGACTTTCTGAAATTTAAATCCACAAGCTGTATCCTGATACAGCACTAATTCAATTGCAAAAATCCCTTTATTAGTCCAAATTTGAAGCACATACAGTGAAAGTCTATAGTACTGAGTAAAAAAAAGAAAAAAAAAATACAATGTTCTTATTTTCTGAGCTTTGCAACAAGGTAGGGGACTCATGCTTGTAACTCCTTCTATTTTATAATAAATAGCCCCAGCTGACGAAATACTTTGTATAAAGAAATTTACATGTTAAAAAGAATATCACTAAAGGATCCCATAAAGGATCGCAGCTTCACTGTCGCTAAAAGTAGTTGGTGAAACTATTTCCTTGCCTGTGTTTGTGCAACACAACTACTGTCCTTAAGTTCTAGCCACTTAAGCTGCTAGGAAAATATCCCCTCGTGCTTTGTGTACACTGATACAATTTTCAAAGGTACTCTTCATTAACCTGACTCAGGATCTCAAGTGTTTATCTGCCTTTCTATATGGGAGTGACATCTACTGAGTCTCTCCTTCCAGACCTTGCTTCTTAGCTGAAATTATCCAATGAGTCACAATGATCATGTCAACAAGTCTGAGTTCAGTCTTGCACCTGAATCTTGGCTAGATAATCATACGATTAAATTCTAGTAAATCATATCTCACCAAACAACAGATTTATTTATTTGGAACAAAGGTAAACCAAAAAAGATGCTTTAAAATTTACCAACAATATATATGTATGTCTGCCTTATGAAATGATAACTCATATTCCATGTGAAAACTGTTCCAAAATCTGATACAATTAAAATTGTCTAACTTAAGCTTCAGTTGGTCATTGATTTAAGTGTGGCATTTTTCAGTTGACACCTCACTCTCTAGGTCAAAAGAGGTCATTTCATAAGCCTGAAATTCCCTTTCCCACTGCATTAGGTAGAATTCACAGAATCACAGAATCACGTAGGGATTGGAAGGGACCTTGAAAGATCATCTAGTCCAATCTCCTGCCGGAGCAGGAACACCTAGATCAGGTCACACAGGAAGAATTGCTGTTACGATTCCTTTTTAAAACCTGTACTCTCACAAAAACTTGGAAATTTGATACCTATATTGTTTCTTTTTGATGTTTCATTGGATATATGCCATAAAAAAATTCTGTTAACACTACATTGAACAATCTCTTTAGTTCCTGTAGGAGGCAATCTTTATCTTTCTGTTTAACCAGGATTACAGTTATTGGCAAGGCCAATAACCACAATGCTACAAAAAACATTTATTAATTTAATACATTGGTCTTTGAATACTGCATGATGCCACAGCATCTGTTACAGATTCCTTCATGCACCAGTAGGTGAAGAATGGAGGGTGTTTTGGCAGCAGACTCTAACATGACATCCACCAGAGAGTAGATATAATAAAGGAAAAAGAAAATTGGCAGAGGTCTTGTGGTGATAACTTTCCCACAGTGGAAATGAATTTCTCCTTGCTGACTGTTACACAGCTCTGCACTATTCACTGCCCCATTTGGGGTTGTTTGATGATGGGAATTCCTGTATTAAAGATTGGTACAGTACTTCAAAATACCAACAACTTGTTTTTAACTGGTAAGAAATTCAATGTAGATGTGAAATGATTTCTATCAGTTTACAGCTCTGAGGAGGCTGGCAACTAATTCAGCATGACTAATAGCTCAGAAGATGTTTTAGTTTCCAGTTCTTGCATTACTATTCTGCAAGGTTGTCTTAATACTATCTGATTAATGAGAAAAAAGACAGGTATAAAGTGTGGTTGTACTAAAATATAATAAAATACCTTCATTAAGCTCTATTTAAAATATAGAAGATTAATTAAAAATTATCACAGCATTCTTTATATTCATCAGACTCTGAAAAGCTCCTTATATAGAAGAAAAAAAAAATCAATTTTATGCCCTTGGATGATATTTGTTAGGAGAACAAGCAAATACTTATTTTAAAATAATTCTGATAACAGATGTTCCATATTTGGAGGTAGCTAGACTGGTTACACATGGAAAACAAATCTCTTTTTCTAGTCTTCTAAATAAATCATTACGCAAATTTGTAAAACAAGCTATGAACCTTTTTTCTTTTTTCTTTACACTTTACACTTTACCTTTCTATTTTCTTTACACTGATTGTCCAGATTTCCTCTACAGACACAAAGAGAAATAGTCTTCTACAATTAGTCATCTGACTTGTTTTAGATGTCTATCTCACAATGAGGTAAATAATGCCCGAGAAATACTTATTTATCACCATCAACTAGAAGGGTAACCTAGAACGTCAGTTCAGTTATTGATTGCTAAGTTGTAGCTGCTTAAAAGTGATATAGGATTAATCTCACTTTATTTAAAGCATCCTATATCTTTTTAGTGTAAAGGAAACAACAGTGAGGAATTGTAAGATGAACACAGGCTTAGAATCATTTTCATATATACAAAGATTAAGAAGTTGCGTAAAATGTGATAACAGAAATTATGCCTTTTCATTGTTCTCAGGCACAGTTCATGAGGCTCTCACATTAACAGAAGCTGTAGTTGTAAACAAGGAAAAGTAGCAGTTTTCTGTATGCGTTCACCTTTTACTTCACTTTCTGTAATCACATTCTGGAATGCAAATGCTCTGTACACAATAAAAAACACTTTCAAGTATCAAAGTACAATTATCACCAAACTCCGACATTTAGCATTCAGTCAACACTTCAAACATGATTTAACTAGAAAGCAGTAAATATCATTGTGAAAATTAAAATAATTGTTTTAGAACAGTACATATATATAGAGAAGACTAAATTCTATAGGTGGGATAATTGTCTTACCTTTTCTTTCATACCCCACTGGAATGAGATGGCCTTATGTAGGAAACACTTCTGCCCTTCAGATTTGTTTCTTCCTGTGTTTTTTTCAGCTACCTCTGAATTTGGAAAACTAAAAAAGAATAAAACATTTTGGGGTGATATTTCTATTTAATTTCAATGACCAAATGTGACAAACTTAAAAAAAAAAAAGATGGAACAACTAAGGTATCCAGGCAGAATGTGCCTACATGTGAAGCTGTAAATGTCAAGGGACCAAGTGTTCCTACTGCCCATCAGGAAAATACTGCAAGAGAAAGATTAAGAAACTTGTTTCTCAGTCTTTATGAAGTTATGCGATGGGGAAAAATCCTAGTGTAACTAACTTATTAACAGGGAAGACATGATATTTATGTCACATATACATTAGTTGTTGTATGTGTTTTAGTTATGTCATTTGTATATTAGGTACGTTGAAAAGAAAGTTTACATATATGAATCTGTCATGAACAAAACAGTCTTGACTTGAGAAACTTCAGTCAGTTTAATTTGTTGCTAATTAACCTGAACTTTTAATTACTGATTCAGGTATTGAGGGAAAAACAAACAAAACAACAACAACAACAAAATAAACACTTGGCAAAATGCTTTCCTACCGAGGCTCAGCTACAGTTCACCACCCCTCCTTCCTGCTTCTTTGTCTCAACTCCCCTTGTTTTCACCACACATTACATTCAGTCCTTCCTCTTCAGTGAGGCAGTGGTCAGTGCACAGTCATTTCTGTGTGTCAGTCCTTGCTTCTTACTGCTCCCCTGCCCCAGTGTGGGTCCTTCATGGGCTGCAGTCCCTCAGCAGCATCTCTCCTCCATCAGGGGTGACTTCTTCCAAGAGACCATCTCCTGCTTTGTACAATAAGCATGATAAGCAATATCCCCTTCCACATTCCTCCTCCTTTTTCTCCTTTTTCTTCACATATCTCTTAGTCCTTTTTTGAGTGTCCTCCTCTTGTGTCTCCTGCCCCCAGGCAGGTGCCACCCTTCCTCTAGCATGCCTGAGGAGAGGCAGCGTGTGCTCCTCTAGGTGGTTGAAGGTTTAGGATGTGACGGGATCTTTCTACCCTTTTCAGAGCCATAGCCAGGAAACAGCTGTGACTGGCACAGGGCAGTTCATGGTTTCCTCCCACACCCTGCAAGCCCTGTTTCCAAAACCTGCCTTTTATGCCCGATACAGAACCTCACAAATTAAAATGATGTATTTTTTTCATGCTGCGCTTGCTCTGCTTCCACAAACCCATAGAGAAATGCATGAATGCACATTTTTGTCTATTTAGATCTTGATCTATAAATTGCATTTAGGCTTTGACATTTCAGTCAGAGATGGATCTTTCCTCCCTAAATTTCTCTAAAAGCTTTCAAAATACTTTTGTGCCTAATGTTTGTGCAATTAGATTAGATACTTCGGAAACAACAACAACAAAACCACCCTCCTTAAGTTTATTTTCAGTGAACCATATGGCAATATAATCAGGAACACCTTTGTCCTTTGGAGAGGAAAGGGATGTCCCTTTGGTCATTTGGGTCAGCTGTCCTGGCTGTGTCCCCTCCCAGCTTCTGCTGCACCCCCAGCCTCCTCGCTGGCAGGGCAGCACGAGAAGCAGAAAAGTCCTTGGCTCTGTGTAAGCACTGCTCTGCAACAACTAAAGCATCTGTGTGCTATCACGACTATTTTCATCAAAAGTCCAAACCACAGCATTGTGTGAGCCTCTACAAAGAAAATTAACTATCCCAGCCAAAACCACGACAGCTCTTTTAATCCGAGCCTAGCTTTAGCAGGGAGAAAGTATTGATGGCTGTTCACCCTTGAGACTAAGACCTGACCTTCTGTAGTCCTGCTAGGCAAGCAATGGTAAAAGGTTTCGCTTTACACAAGACAGATATGGGATGCAAACACAGCTTTTGGTATCATGAAAGTATCGTGAGATTCTCAAAAGTTTACATTTTATGATGGTCTCAGATTTTAATTAACTGATTTAGGACCAGAAGATTTCATTCATATATATGAATGAATTGAAATATATATATATATTTCAATTTACTGGGAGAAAATGGAGAATGATCCTTTCAAATACAATCATAAGTTAATAGGGAACAATCTAGTGAAAATATTTTATGATACCCTTACTGTATGTTTCAAGAACATAGCAGTTCGCAGTTAGGCCTCATTATTTAGCTGGTAAAAAATCAGGATAGAAAATCACAAATTAGCAAGTAATATCATTAGGGGTGTGTCCTGGTTTCAGCTGGGATAGAGTTAATTTTCTTCTTAGTAGCTGGTACAGTGCTGTGTTTTGAATTCAGGATGAGAACAATGCTGATAACACACCGATGTTTTAGTAGTTGCAGAGCAGTGCTTACACAGAGCCAAGGACTTTTCAGCTTCTCGTGCTGCCCTGCCAGCGAGGAGGCTGGGGGTGCACAAGGAGCTGGGAGGGGACAGAACCAAGACAGCTGACCCAAACTGGCCAAAGGGATATTCCATACCATATGACGTCATGCTGAACAATTAATATGGGGTGGCTAGCCGGGGGGGAGGGGTTACCGCTGCTCGGGGACAGGCTGGGCATCGGTCAGCGGGTGGTGAGCAATTGCATTGTGCATCACTTGTTTTGTACATATTATTATTATTATCACTATTATTATTATCTCCCTTCTTTTTCTGTCCTATTAAACTGTCTTTATCTCAACCCACGAGTTTTTTTTAATTCTCTCCCCCATCCCACTGGGGGAGGGGGAGAGTGAGTGAACGGCTGTGTGGTGCTCAAGCTGCCTGCTGGGTCAAACCACAACAGGGTGTGCTCTTTTCTGCCTGGGACTATCTGAAGCACAATGGAAGAAAACTAACAAAACCACCCCCATGCAGCAGTGCATACAGGTATCCCAATGACTGTTAGAACTGGTTTATGAAGACTTTTTTTTTAACTATTTACCTGTATAATTAAGTGGTAGCCAGAAGGTTAGAGAGGACAGAAGTAATTTAAAACTGAACTGAAAAAAAAAAAAAAGATAAAAATATGATTATGAGGAATGCAACAGCAATAGTCTCCACCCCACTTATGGAAAAGAGTTGATTTTGCCACAGACAACTGTTTGGAACCCCAAAACCCACAAGTTAGCTATGTGGTTTTAGGTACTGGTTCTGCTGGAAAATTCCTCTATGATGTTGGCTAAGTCACCTGGCCTGTCATCTGTGCCTGTCTTTATCTATCATATGGTGATAATAATGCTGATTTACTTCACAGGAATGCTGTGAAGATTAATTAGATTCCTCAAAAAGCGAGTGTGAAGTATCATCTTCATACAGCACAGAAATACTTTTTTTTTCTCTAACACAGACTGTTAATTATCTGCAAAACTGTGCTTGGCAAACATTTGATCTGAAACTTTGTAGATAAGGTTATGGTTTGTTTTGTTTTGTTTTGTTTTTGTTGTTGTTTTGTTTTTTTCTTTGTTGTTGGTGGTGCTGTTTTTTTTTTACAATTCCTTTTTCTTTTCCCTTCCCTTCACATACTGTAAACCAAAGCAATTTCTAATGCTAACCTTGCATTTCTGCACAACTTTAAATTAACTTTTAATTAGATTAGATATTGACCTAGTGGCTATGTTGTACCTTAATAATCTTTGCATTTAATCTGTTAAACATTTATAAATTTCATGTAGGTGATTCTACACAGATTAATTTACAGAATTCTGTGAAGGGGATAATAAAAGTTCAAATGTTTATAGGATGGTTAATTATCAAATTATGCTGAGTGTTTGGACAAGTTCCTTGCTGTATGCAAAGAAAAATCAGTATAGTGGGAAGTACTGTTATGTGTCTGAATATTTTGATATCCGGGTGGCTTAGTATCTGGAATACTTTAGGTATATTCTTATTTTTTATTTTTTTATAGTAGAACCTTACCCAGCAAATATGTGAGTTGAAGCAGGGAACAGCCTCTCCATAGCACAGTTAAAAGCATGTTACTTAACCTGGAATACATCCAGTGCCATGAGAAAGTGGAAAGTTCCCACATTCACCTGCTAATGTAACAGAATTTTTAACAAATGATTATCCATTTGTTGAATTTCTCTAATTAAAGTGCCCATTTAGGAACTGTTTTCTTTTGTCTGTTTGTTTGTTTGTTTGTTTATGGGTGGGTTTTTTTTGTTTGTTTTGTTTTGTTTTTGGTTGTTGTTTGTTTGTTTGTTTTCAGAAGTGAGGATAGTCTTTGATGGTAGCAATATTTATTTACATCAGCTGAAGAGATAAAATAGCTCAAGATATGAAATAGTTCCAACCACTTTTGTTCACAGCTGAGCATCCGGTCCACCAACAGTAAATGTTATTGTACGTGTATGTTGTTAGCTAATGTTAGCTTTACATCTTCAAGTAGATGTAAAGATAGCAAGCTGATACATGTGAGCTATATAGAGTCCCAAATTTTTTTCTGATATATTATGCAGAGAAGAATCATATTGATTCTCCAACCACACCAGTTTGTATGTTTGTATAACTGAAGTGAGATCTGGTTTTTGGGTATTCTGGCAGGACTTTATCCAATCACTAGCCGTACATTATTTTGAAGAATACCATTCCAAGGAGAGAAAATGATATATTTAATGTCATGCAAGTGGCTTAGATGTATGCTTAACATCAGGAAAAGGCATCTGAACTACAATGAGTAGTCAAGAATACTATTATTATTTGTATAAAATTTCAAATATATGCTCTTTTAAAACAGAACTTTTCATATGATTATTTTCATTAGCTTTAGGTTAACATGAAAACAGCAAATTCCAAGAATCTGAGAAATTGTATATAAAGAGTGTTATCTGCAACATCTTGAAATGATATGGAAACAAAAGCAAACTTTTCAGTGGCCTCAAAAATTATGCTCTCACTTTTTGAACAAGAATGATGTTGCCAAATAAAGGTTTTCATAATCCAGTTAGTCTTTCAATGCATTCTGCATGGAAGCTTCTACTCTAGAAAACACTGCTAATACAATCTTTACTGAGGTACAGTACTTAGTAATTTGTTCACATTTGCATTTGTAAGTTTCTCAAATATCCTTCAGTCATATCTCAGGTCTCATTAAATACAAAATGTTTCTGAACACTCTAAAACTTTCTGGAAAACAAATCATGAGCTTTTAAATCATTTTACAGTCATCACAATGCAAGCATAGCTGCCATATTTTTCATGACATTTCTTAGCACTCAGTCTGATGGTATAATAATGGTAACATATAATTGGAGCGAGTGCATTTCCATTTTAAAAATCCGTAATACCCAGGAAATGCCTAGCTAGGTAAAGGGGACCTATGGCTAAGAGGGTGACTGTTTTGTTGTCTTTTCTAAACATTTACAAAATATTTTAACCCCATAGATATGGGAATTAATAGCAAGTTAAAAATGTATTGTTTCAGAAAAGGAATTCCTGTGACCTGTGTCAGATTATTAAAACATGCATTATGACCTAATTATAGGGTCTGTTTCCCTTCCCTCCATAGTCGTCTCCAAACCACAAGCACACATAACTGTTATTTTGGAACAATTTATCACAATTATGGAAGGATTATACTGAAATTTGCACTGCTAAAAACTCAGTACAGACTAAAACATACAGATTAATTTTTGACAAGAAATCTTGCACTAGTGGAGAAATTAATTAAATAATCTTTTTGATAGCCTTCATCTAAAGGCATCGGTATCAACAAAAGCACACATAATTTCACTGTGTTTTAAGTGAGGCCTTGGGCCATATTAGAGGATCACAGAATCACGGAATCACAGAATCACAGAACGTTAGGGATTGGAAGGGACCTTGGAAGATCATCTAGTCCAATCCCCCTGCCGGAGCAGGAGCACCTAGATCAGGTCACACAGGAACATGTCCAGGCGGGTTTTGAATGTCTCCAGAGAAGGAGACTCCACAACCTCTCTGGGCAGCCTGTTCCAGTGCTCCGTCACCCTCACCGTGAAGAAGTTTCTTCTCATATTTAAGTGGAACCTCCTATGTTCCAGCTTGCACCCATTGCCCCTTGTCCTATCATTGGATGTCACTGAGAAGAGCCTGGCTCCATCCTCCTGACACTCACCCTTTACATATTTATAAACATTAATGAGGTCACCCCTCAGTCTCCTCTTCTCCAAGCTAAAGAGACCTATCTCCCTCAGCCTTTCCTCATAAGGGAGATGCTCCACTCCCTTAATCATCTTTGTGGCTCTGCGCTGGACTTTCTCAAGCAGTTCCCTGTCCCTCTTGAACTGAGGGGCCCAGAACTGGACACAATATTCCAGATGCGGTCTCACCAGGGCAGAGTAGAGGGGGAGGATCACCTCCCTTGACCTGCTGGCCACGCTCCTTTTAATGCACCCTAGGATCCCATTGGCCTTCTTGGCCACCAGGGCGCACCGCTGGCTCATGGCCAACCTGTTGTCCACCAGGACCCCCAGGTCCTTCTCCGCAGAGCTCATCTCTAGCAGGTTATCCCTCAGCCTGTACTGGTACATGCGGTTGTTCCTTCCCAGGTGCAGGACTCTACACTTGCTTTTGTTAAACCTCATCCGGTTTCTTCCTGCCCAGCTCTCCAGCCTGTCCAGGTCGAATGATGATTTAGCTGTTTTTATTATTATTATTGTCTTTGTTTTTCAAGCAGTTGGCTATTACAGCAAATTATAATTGTGCTCTACTTGCTGTATTGTACAATATACTTTTTAAAGGAAGCATATCCTCATCATAATTGGTTTTGTGCATCTGAAAGGAAAACAGTATCCACTCTAGCCACTGAACACTGAAGAGTCTGTCTACCATGGAATATCTGAAACTAGGAAGTGTAGTACTTTTAGCAACAAAGAAAGATGATGCTTAAGGAAACTATTGCTCTGAACTCTCTAGTAGAGTTAAATTAAGGAAAGCTCATCATTGTATACAATGATGAGTATACTCATCAACTCTATACATTTTAATCTCTTTTCTGAATTGGAACTATGGTTGTGTTTTATGGCTCTGCTTTAGAAATGTCTGATGTATTTTTAAGGAGTCTCTATAGTTCTGTTAAAGCTTGGATTGCACATCAGAAGAAAGTTTTTATATCTGGTCCTTGAATATTCTAGGTTGAATATTATACAATTTAGGAAATAAAGCAGGATATATTTTTCCATTTTTTTTTAATCAGTTTTATCTGTCATTACAGCACTAACAGTTTCCCATCATTTTTTTACAATACGTTTTTTTTTTTTTTTTTTTTCTAATCTATTACCTATGGGATTCTGATCCTGAAAGGCTTGATTATATTAATTAGCTACTACTTTAAAAAAAATAAAATAAAAGGACCGGAAAGGTGTATAACATTTCATTTTTCATTATTCTTCAGTAAAATGAAAAACATAGCTCATTGTTTACTCATAAATGGAGATAAAGTTTTTGACAATTTCAGACTGACAGGTGTCATTTTCAGAAAGTTATGAGTGACTGAAGAGTTAGGCTATACTGGCGTCTGTTGCCTAAGGTCAGCAAATAATAAGCAGAAATTATTCAGTATGGATTCAGTTAGTTTCCTGCTTATGCTCTGTCTTGACTCTGGCATAAGACATATTGACATAACTGGTGTACTTGAGAATAAATGCAGGTTTATCCACTTTTCATTTGGGTAATGCCATGTTTACCTGCTTCCTATATACAGTGAGCAAGAGGTTACTCATTCTTCAATTTTCTAAGACACTAGCTACACTTAATTGTGTTAATTACCAGCAGGTATTCACCATATTCTGTCCCAAACACAACCCTTATTCCTATCAGCACCTAGTAATGTGGCAAAAATGTGGGAATATGGCTCTGCTAAGTAAATCCTGGGCATTTATCTCTACAAGTGTATTCTTCATTGCTTAGTTAAGTCTGATTCAACTTCTTACCTATCTGGACAACAGAGAGGTCAGTCCTCTATGATCACCATGCATATGAAATGTTAAATGCCATCATGTATGAGTCACTTTACACCTTCCAAGATAGGAAAAAAAAAAAAAAAAAGCACAATTTTCTTTTAGAAAAGTCCATTGAAATCTGTAAGTACAAAGTATACATATAAAAATCTAATAATATTAATAAGTATTATTTGTTGAGAGAGTTTGTACAGATGTAGTTACACACAGGCCTCAATCAGTGTATCATAATTCTCCTTAGCTTATCAATTGGAAATGTTACAAAAAAGCACTCTTCTAAAATGTTTCTTTCTGAATCAAAGTACCAAAAAAATCTTTTTGTGGTTTATCAGCATTGATATTCCCAAAATATGTGGTTGCAGACACAAGGGTATACAGGTAATTGGAGAAGCAAGAATTAAAAGACAAAATATTGCCCCTCATACCTCATTGTAGATGTTTTTGTCTTTTAGTCCTTTAACATATTGTCTCTCGTCATTACAAGCCACAATGATCATGTTGATTATTTAACAACCCCTTGCTACCACAAATTAGATTCAACAGTGGGAAGACAACTGTTTGGCTCTTTGCTTGTTTTGTTTTTGTTCTCCCAATTTACATTGATTTAAATTTTTAGAGCAAAGTGCCAAACACTTATTCACTCCTGGCATCTACTCACAACATATAAGCAGAGGCAATGGTCAATGGAGATATCTTACACTGTATCATTCCTTGATACAAATTCTGGCAAAGCCCAGACTGTGCTTGCAAGCTGGGTGCTAATGCTATATTCCTCTCTTACTTTTAACTCTGCCAAAAGCCAGCATCTGCTCCCATATAGGGTGTTGACAGTTGAAGCATTTTTCCATTGTGTTGTAACTCTACCGAGACCTGGCATCTGCTCACAAATAGAGGTGTTGACAGTTTGAGCTCTAGCACTTTCCCTTTGTGCATCAACTCTGTGGAAATCTGGCATCTGCTCACGCACACAAGTTTTGACAGCATAAACTACAGTCTAACACTAAGTTACTCCAATGTAGGGGAACACATGTAGTCATAGGTTTGGAGGGAGAAGACTACTTCCTCATAACATCAAATCCTGAGAGATCAGACAGAGAAGTAGGTATAGGGCTTGGAATGTTTTTTGTGCAGCAAAAGTCTTGACATATTGTGTCAATGGACTATAAAGAGATTTTTTCCTTCACAACAGATACTAGGAAAAAATTAATCAGCACTCCAAAATCTTGTATTATATGCTTTTCTCCATGACATAGGCCATTGCGCTGTGTTTAGTACTTGAGTAAGATCATTCTTGTTTCCCATTATGCTTATTGTTTCTGTGGGAACTTATTTTGAACCCTCTGCCATTTTCAAGGTCTTAATAACCTTTTCTGTATATTTTAAGGACAGATAAGAAAAAGAATAATTATGGCAGGGAATCAGAACTGACATGGCATATTAATTATTATTATATAAAGCACACCAGAAAAAAAGGTGCCAGGTGATGATATTCTCTTTTTTATTGTTGAGCATCAACAGAATATTGTAGATGAACCAAAGCCATCTCCTGCATGAGAAGCAGGCTAAATTGTAGTTCAATAATCTTAACATGTATTTGTTCTGAACTCTGATGTGAAAGCAGAGTTAAAGTCCGTATTATGCTGTATTTTAGAATAAACAGAAAAAGACCAAAATAAATCAGTTCTCCCAGATTTAGTGTTTTTCTCAAGCAGAACAGCAGATTATTGTTCTTACAACTAATTCTGCAGAGATTTATTTCTATGATAATGTGTACTATTCATTCTCCAAAACAATCTGAAAGGATTCTTAGATATCTTAGTGGTAGAATACTGAGTATAAAAGGAATTTTATTTCTCTTTTCTTAGATTATTTTATGTGAACCAAAATGACAAACTGAAAGAGAAAATCTAACAGTTTTTTCAGAAGTGAAGCAGTTACTTCTTGTTACTTCATGACTTAATCAGCAAATAAGAAACATACTGGGACCATGATGTTTTTAACCATATGTTTTGCCCTAATATGTGCAATTGTGCACATAAATATGATGAAATTAATAAAAGTAAATAGATCAAGACAGAACACAGGTAGCAACTGGCCTCTCCCTCCTCCTAGAAAAAGAAAACATACACAAAATTGAACCTAGACAATCTTGTGTGGACATATTTTGACTGAAAACCAGGACTGCTGAATTACTGAAAGAATTCATTTGTGAAAGAATCATCATCATACTATACATGAGAACAGATAACACCAAATAAGTAGCAATTATGGGCATTAAATATGTCATGCTTTGAAAGGTTTGTGATAGTTAGTTCTGTAAACAGGTAAAATTATTTGGTTGTCTGCTAGACTAGTTCCACAATCTTAAGATTTTATGATGCAGCATGTGAAAAATAAATGTCAAAGTTAGACACTGGAATTTGCTGCCATACGTTATATTCTCCTCTTGTGGTTATATTTAACTACATAACTATATCCATCTGTAGTTATGCATATGATATGCATACACATACGTGTATATTTATCTCCTATGCAGATGCTATACATATATATGTGTATGTGATTCTAAATAGTTTCTGTTTTCAGAACTCGATAACTTTTTGCATATGGATTTGTAAATAGAAAACCCTGTAAAACTGCTTCCATCATGTTCTTTCACTTGCACATGTTCCACCAGATAGTGTTAAGACAGGATGAAATGGAAAGTTTTAGCCAGGAAGCCTGTGCCTCTTTTATTGCCGTAATTTCCGTCTGCATCTTGCATCAGACAGTTGTGTGTTAACTGCTACACATAGAGAGATATTTCAAGTGGTGTCTAGTCAGCCACCAAAGAGTTGGATGGTTGCCTGGAGACTAACTTTCAGTGTTTGGAATCTGCCTTTTTAAATAGGAAAGACAAAAAATAATCCTATGCAGTTCACTCTAAAGAATGTACTAAGCATCCAGACAGGCACTTGTCAGTTTTGGATATTACTCTTAAGGTTTGCTGCATCCTGAAATTACACACAAGCATAAACCAGAGCACAAGAGTTTTCATATGTTCACCATATCTCTTACCTTGCTAAATGAGTTAACAGATTCAGGGCTGAAGAGTTTTGATGGCTGAGGCACATCTTGCTTCATCCTTTGCTTCTCCAGCATTCCACTCACACCAGAAATCTCAACCTCATCTTCTTTCTGTATGTCATAGGATCATAGGATAATTCAGATTGGAGGAAACCTCAGGTGGCCATGTACTGCAACTTTCTGCCCAAGACAGTGTTTCCTACGAAAACAGTATCAGGTTCAGTACTGGCACTTACTCCTTTTGGTTATCACATCACACAGGCAATCGTCCTTCCCACAGGTCTGAACATCTATTTCAAACCAAAAATCACAATCATTTCATAAAATCCAGCAAATTTAAATTTTAAGGACTATATACTGAAACATAATTTCATACAGCATAACATTACAAAAGATGTGTTTT
The DNA here is from genome assembly GCA_013399115.1 of Anseranas semipalmata. NCBI lineage: Eukaryota > Metazoa > Chordata > Aves > Anseriformes > Anseranatidae > Anseranas > Anseranas semipalmata. The sequence goes on from VXAA01005421.1 coordinate 68,910, forward strand.
TGCAGATGGTCTCCAAAGCTACAGACAAACCACAAGTGAGGTTTTCCAAACTACTTCAGTAAATTATGTTGAATTTCATTGATTTAGTTGAATTGCTATTTATTTAAGTCTAGCCAAATGACCTCTTAAAGCAGAAGACGTTTTGATTATTTACACAAATAGGACAAGTCTTTTGAATGTGTACTAACTTAATTGTTAAATGATTAGCCATAACATCAAGCCCCACAACTAACAAAGTTGAAGCACAGAGCATTTTAGGAAGATCAAAGTTTAAAAAAAAAAAAA
>VXAA01005421.1:71094-82578 GCA_013399115.1 Anseranas semipalmata
TTCAGAAGCAAATACGTTTTTATTTGTCTAAGGGACATAAGATTTAAAAAGGACAGACCTACAAATTCTTCCAAATTTCCAAACTTAGGAAATAATGTCTCAGCATTTTCACATACATTTCTTTCATGAATAAAATTATGCAGCTTAATATACATCAATATATCTAGGCAGGAAATGTGTTTATAAAAAGGCAGCTTCATTTTTTTTTTTTTCTTGTATAACCATAGGGATCTGTTTGACATGGGAAGTTGCTGTGCAGAAACTTACAAGCTACAGAAATATTGGTATTGCCTACGAAGGGAGATTGTTCTTCCAGAGTATCTCATTTTTTGCAGAAGTGGGAAGTCATATGCTCAGTAAGACAGCTAAAATACATAAAGAAAAGAAAAGACTGAGTCATGGTTACAACAGCTGAAATCTGTCTGAAAACTTGGATTTGATCTGCTGGTTTCTTATATGATGGTTTCTTACCTTCATTTTTTTTTTTTTTTTTTATATGATGCTAGGCACTTAAAACTTTACCCAGTTTTATAACACAGTAATGGTGAAATTTTTGACTGTTGAATCTGAGACCTTGAGATCTGACAATCAAAACTTTTTAGCTTTCCAGCCTCTAATTGGAGTCAGTGGGAAACTTGTGCTTGAAACTTACAGTTAATGCCACTAGTCTAGGAAAGGAACTCAGGCATTTGAAGTTATGCACACAAAGTTAGCGTGTGCTTTTCACCTTAATCTTGCTGTATCTCACATCTAAGCTGTGAAATGGGATTATTTATATTTTCTTATTGTAGAAAAGTATTGTGAAAATGTGAAATCATGGTTCTAGTGGATGGCATTCAGAAAAAAAAAAAAAATCTGTATTCACAGGAGAATATGAATAGTTTATATAACAAAATCATGAAGTGTGCACCACATGAGCACAACAGCACAACAGCTTCTTTTTAAGTCAGTATCATCAGTCCTGTTGAATATGTGGTTCATGGCTTGGGTCATAGCAGGGGAAAAATTACCAAGGGCTCATGTAATAAGAGACTGTGTCGTACCATGTTTGTACTAACTGCAGCGGCTATATATATTTACAAACATTTACCAGGGGCTGGCAGCTCCTTGGGGCCCAGAAACCTGGATTGGTGTGTCCCCCCACGGGGAGCGTTTGGACACGGCCTCGCAGCCAGGCCTGTCCTGTCACCCTGGGCATCGGGCACCTCCCTGGGGAAAGGCCAAGTCTGGGCTAAAACATGGGCCTGCAGGTGGGCCTGGCTCAGCAGGGCCCAAGTCTGCGCAGGGCAGGGCAGGGCTGTGGCATCACTGGGGCACGGAGTGATGGCCCTGAGGGGCTGAAATGGGGACCTGGGGCCGGGGCAGGGTGGAGGGAGCCCCGGAGGTGGAGTGAAAGGGCCTGTAGGGCCAGGTAGTGCCCTCAGAGCTCTTACATGAAAGTAAGATGACAGAAGACTTACATGCTGTTTTTTTTTTTTGCCGATCTGAAAGCTTCATATATCAAACAGTATTATGTTACAATATCGTGTTCTGTGTGGACATCTTTGTTAGTCTGCACTGAGGTATTCTTCTGAGAAAGAAACTATTCTGTCCCCGCTGCCTGGCCTTCTTTGTTCTTTGAAATAAGATTGCAGTTTGATTTTCATAATTCTAGTGAACCACTGAAAGTTAAATTAATTTTACTTTTTGAACCTTCCTGAATTCTTTTCTTTTCTTTTTTTTCCCCTCTTTCTTACAATTCTCCTTGTTTTCTTCTCTGAAATCCTGGAAACATTCAGAATAGCACATTAGGCTCTACTTATCTGCTTGTCTTTTCTATCAGTGTATATTCAGATTTCTATCAGAAGTATGTTTTCTGTTTTACTTTCTGATCTATTTTTGACAGCGCATCCTTTCATGTACTCTGATCTGCCAAACCTTTATGTTCTTTGCCTTCCATTTGCTCCTGTGCATCCTGTATATTTTCCCACAAGCGGTATATTTTCGATCTCCAATTTCCTGAAAACTTATTTCTGCTTCGATGTAACTTATTTCCGCTTCTGCATTTTTTTATTTTTTATTTTTATAGTTAACTTTTGTGGATTCTTCTCTTGCAAAATCATATTCCAAATGACATTGGTACTTCTTGAGTGTTTTTCCTTATTTTTATCCCTTACTTTCTGCTTTTATGTCATTGCATTCCAGAGAGATTCACATAACGTGTTTTGTTTCCTTTGAATCTGTATTATTTACTGTCATTCTCCTTGATTAAGTTAACTTGAATTTTTTCTCAAATTGGCCATGGTCTCTATTTTATCTCTCTGATTTTGATTGGAAAGAGGATGAACTACAAAAAGTATTTTTTATTGATGTAGTAGTTGTGTTAGCAAAACTATATAAAAGGAACATCTTCTTCAATTTAGGATATCTGCTTCAGCTTCTGTAAGAATTTCAAAATCCATTTTATTTCTTGGAGCTTGGCTTTCTGGCAATATGGCCTTGTTTCCCTTTGGTATGCTAATAAATTGCACATTGTTTTTCATGCATTGACTCTGTATCTCTGCCACTACCACAACTCATTTAGTGTTCAAAAATCTGTCAGCCATGAGTTCTGGCTTGCAGAGAGCTTCTCAGAACCTGGATAATAAGTAATGACACATGATTTACATTTTGATTGAAGGATCCAGCTCAATACATTCCCCTGTGCATGCCAATTGGTATGATCTCGCAGGAAAGCCAGTCAGCATTTCACCTCCTTTTGTCTGACTTGCCTGAAGACAAATGTTTCATAAACCATATTATTTCCTAGAGAGAAAGGTCAGCCAGAATGCTAAGGGCATTTTCAAGGACATCTTCATCTCTGCCACTCCTTTTTGTTATTCAGTGAATCACGTCTTCTACATCACTGCCCATGCAGTGCAGATGAAATGCAACTTGTAATGTCATACTTTCGATTTTTAGTGCATCCAACATTTATGTTCTTCTTCATTTCCAGCACTGTTGAACAACATCTCTGTCCTACTGAGAACATCATGCTTGAAATAGAGCTACTACAAATATCAGATGCTTTATATCTTTGTTCTTGTTCTGCCTTTAAATTTTTCTTCCTCAGCCATTATGTCACTGTAATGTGTTGAAAATTTGTTCTCACTGAATTGTTATGATTTTGTTACTAAAGATTTTATGACCTACTCTCTTTTACTTAGTGTTAAATGACTTGAATCAGTGTATTAATGACCACATCAAAGTGAACAGAGAGTTTATACTATTAGATGTTTGCCCTTTGAAAAGGTGCCTCTGAAGAGGTGCCTGCTAACAGCTATAGTCTCACAACTGTAAGATAAAAGGTCTTCTTGTAATCAGTCAGCTTGTTCTCTTGGGTGCCACATCGATGGTTACTTTGGGGTAATATTTCATTACACTATGTATACTTTATTTTTTTCATTCTTTATTTTCTCTGATAATTTTCTCTTTTTTCTTTCACAATGGAAATTCGAAGTCATTGTACTAGTCAGAACAATTTATGGGGAAAAATGTCTTATAACACTTTGTAGCTTATGAATGTAAATGTTGAGTCCAGCAAGGTATGTTTCTTGGGTATACTGTTGGATGGATTAAGAGATTTCAGGAATGAAGATAACGGGCTTTTTGTCCTGTTAGGAAATACCTTGGCATAAAGCTTTTGACACTATACATTTTAACAGCAAAATATCATTATATGGGTTATCATTTTTCATCTTCTGACATTTGTACAGTTTGTAAGAAATAGTGCAAGCTGGTTATTCAAGGATCTTCATGCAGTTTTCTAAGCATATTAAGGAAAGTGAAACATAAATTGGGTCATTTCTTTCAGAGTAAATGTGTCTTCATGGCACCTTACTCAACAGAACTCTCTGTTAAGTGTATCATGAAGAAAATCTGCTGACTTCATTGACTATAAAATAATTTCTTAATACTTTTTACTTCTGTCAGAACTGCAGAGTCAGAAGATGTCAAGCTGATATGGTTGGATTCCATTTCTCCTTGTGCATAACCAACATAATAATTGTTCTGAAGGCCACAAAAAGAAAGGCAAGACAGCAGTGATAGCTGTTAAGTTAACTAAAGTCCCACTTTATTAGGTAGTGATGATATTTTATCTGGCAGTGATTTCTCCAGAACTGAATACATGCCTTTAATCATGCTATTTGATAATAGTATGCCATCTTCTTGCTCTCCCTTTTTGTCCATCAAGTACAGGAAAACCACAATTCCCTTCCCACTCCAACTGCTGATGTGTCCTTAGGTTCTCTCTCCTTTTTTGTGAAGAACTTATACTGTAGAAATATGTGATGCCTCCAGCAATGTGGCTGGCATGTTTACTCTGTACAATTCCTGACCCCATCTGAATAGTGGCCAAATGGCCAGAACTGCACGAGGAGCTTACGTGTCCTAAACTATAGTAGACATCACCTCCATACACCAAACATCAGAAATCCCTGTACAACTGTCACAGAGGTAGTCTTTGTCACAAAACTACTAACACTTTTGAATGAACCTATACCAGGTAATTGCCACATTGATACAATAAAGTTTTGAAAACCCACACAACCAACTGCCTTCACTGCTGAACAAAAAAATGAAATACTTTCCCTCTACAAAGATAATCTGAAAAGAATTAACCTAAAAGAATTAACATAAACCTAAAATAAGACTAGCATGAATGCTATAGATAAAGTGCCTGAAGACTGCCTAGCTTTAGTCACAAAGATGTGGGCTTTAGGGAGAAGAAGAATGATGTAACAAAACGTATTGGAGGAAAGACTGGGACACACATTTCCTATAGGTGACCTGAGCAGTGAGATGATGAGTCAGTTTTTCTCATTGCATAACATTTGATTTAGTTATTGAAGAAAAGATGTGTTGCAACAATGTATAATGTATACTGGCTATTCTTCTTTAAGTTAAAATTAATATGTAAGATAGTCAATATGAAAAAAAGCTTTTAGTATGAGCAGTATCATCATATGAATGATGACATTGAATACATATGAATACATATGTATTCAATACATATGTACATAATACATATTGAATACATATGTAGAGAAACTATGATATTTCTCAGGGGAGCTGGGAATGGGAACCAGTAGACACATGTTGAAAAATCAATCAATAAGCCTGTTTCAGTATCTAGTAAAGCAGTAATAATTCCATCTTTCACAGAAATGAGTTGTATATGAAGGTTATATATGACGTATTTTAAAAGCTCTCAATTTTGTATGAGAGCATAGTTAAGTTTAGACAGTATGGTAAGTACACATAAATGTATACATGGAAATTGAATTAGCTTATAATTTATATTTTTACCTTTCAAATTATCTGTATTAGTAAAATTACACATCCGATGAATATAGCTCCTCATTTCGGTTCATAGCCAGATAGAAGTATGTGGGGGCATGTACCTTCCCTTGTTCTTACAGCTCTTAATACACTATGTTTCTGAACTAAACTGCTATTCCTAGACACTACTAATCACTGAAGTTTGCTGGAGTAAAATGAAAGGATCCTGAAAGAAAACAGTGGGGGAAGGGAACACATTTTTTAAACCTTTTTTTATTAGTATGTTCTTGGAGTAGAAGAATAGCTAGTCAGTTTTTATTTCTTGTCTTCTCATACCTCATCCTTTTGAAATCCATCTGCATATTTTAAAGTTTTTCATACAGGAAGTATCGTTATCTCTACTTCATAGTTAGGGGAGCCAAAAAAGCCCCCACAGCAATCCCATCATGCATTGTTGCAAGTTTATACAACTTAATTTATACACTTTCACACATCCCTCCTCCACTTATTCATGCCAACCTCCCTCATCCCCTTCCCCTATCATTGGAAAATAATCTTCCTTGTATGATACTTCTCCTTTATTACATGCTTTGAGAATTAGTGAAACAGTTAAACTGTAAAATCTCTTTCTCAGTTTCTGCATCATATGAAATAAACAGAACTTTTAACAACTCAGAATTATAGCATCTGGCCCTTTACTTCCTCAGGCAAATGTCTCTCTAGGTAACACTTTGCCACTTGAATTTTGAAGGTTTCCCTTGCAATCACAGCATCTAGAAACTTGCAACCTGTGGGTTTGTTTTCATTTTTATAGTAAAAGATAAAGCTGTGGAGAACATCAGAGATCCCTTTTGGAATCTTCTATACTTGCCCTTTGTGTCCCATAAGGGAACATATTTTTGGAAACACATTTTGGAGAACACAGATTAAAGTGAGAACTTTTTTATAAACCAACAATATGCACGTTTTCTACAAAGATTATTCAGTTATATATCATTATTATGATATTCATAATTTAGAAACTAGATGCAAAAAAAAAAAAAATCTCTTAAAAAAATTGGGTAGCATTTAAAGACCCATATAATGAAGATTTTTAAGCTTGCTACTAACACCCTCTTCAAATACAACAGTGCGTTTCATGGCTGTATGAACAAGAGATTTGTGACTGGTGTAAGGTTTGAGAATAACTGTGTTGTGGTTTAACCTGGCAGGCAGCTAAGCACCACACAGCTGTTCACTCACTTGCCCCTCCACCCAGTGGGATGGGGGAGAGAACTGGAAAAAAAGGTGAAACTCATGGGTTGAGATAAAGACAGTTTAATAAGACAGAAAAGGAAGGGAAAGTAATAATAATGATAATAATATATATATTATATAATAAATATATATGTAAAACAAGTGATGCACAATGCAATTGCTCACCATCTACTGACCAGTGCCCAGCCAGACCCCAAGCAGGGTCCCTCTCTCCCCACTCCCTTCCAGCCAACCCTTCCAGTTTTTATTGTTCCACATGATGTCATAAAGTAAGGAATATCCATTTGTCCAGTTTGAGTCAGCTGTCCTGGTTCCGTCCCCTCCCAGCTCCTTGTGCACCCCCAGCCTCCTTGCTGGCACAGCAGCACAAGAAGCTGAAAAGTGCTTCGCTCTCTGTAAGCACCGCTCCGCAACAACTAAAACATCAGTGTGTTATTTTTTATCTTTATTTATTTATCATTATTTTTCTCCTAAATCCGAAACATGGCACATACCAACAACTATGAAGAAAATTAACTCTATCCCAGTCAAAACCAGGACAAAATGCAATCAGACTTTTTTTCTTAATAACATTAAAAGCAAGAAAGATAATACAGTTTCTTAGTCTTTGAGTTAAAAGCCCTTTTGGTTTAGTTTTCTTAATATGATGACAAAATGGGCCTAAACTGATCCAACCATAGTGTTTAATTTAATGCTGTGTGTTCAGGTTTCAGTGGACATTACAACAGGGTAGCACTTAGGGATCTCTTAGTCTACTGCTAAAAATACATTTATCTTCACACATTTAAATGTGAATTTCAATATTCAGGTGCAAAGGTTTGGTCTAAAAATGTATAGAAAGATTTGTTGGAAAATTTGTTTTCAGATGAAAAGATGATCTAACTGACTGGCCATCAGCTAGCTTGGTAATCAGTATAATCCTTCTGTTGTACCTCAGTATCTAGAAGGTACCAAAGAATACAGTGATAAGTAAACTAGTTTATAGAGCAGAAAGGAGTGATCATTTTCTTTCTCCAAGCATCTGTAGTCAAATTGTATTTATCTGTCTATGGAGTTTGAGAGGGAGATCAGTATTTATGATTTATGTCTTATTACATATATAAGCAAGTCCAATTAGCAACAGACTATACTTTACCCTGAAGGGATTTAAACTTTTTTCTTAAAATAATGAATTCAGTGCAGTCTTGATCAGGCTTTGATTTGTCTGTCATTGCCATAGAGTAGGTAGGTAAGTAAGGTGGGTGGAACTGTAGCAATATAAATCTTAGTGTGTACTAGCGCCTCAGGGAACACTATGAAGATTTTGATAATTATTCTGATTATCTTATCTTAATATATTGTGCTAACAGGCTGTATTCTGAGCTGCTGAAATGTTGGAATGTGTTTTGACTTTTAGTCTGTTAAATTGAATAGCATTTATTTTGACATTAATATCTTGTTTCTTTTAGTAGGAAACAGAAATGGATAGCATACAAATGTGATCTCTTCACAGTTTCATTAGATTGAATCCTCATTTACATCATCTGTTGTCTATTGTTACAGAAATTCATGCAAAAACACAGGCAGATAAACATATGTAGAAAGGAAAAGAACAAAAAGAAAGAGAGAATAATAATAAAAATTCCTCCTCAGCTGGCAGACAGGTTTTTACATTCTCCATCTAACTCCTCTTCCTTTTGGGTATTCCTGTAGGCAATAAATCTGACAGATATTGACAGACTGGGTAAGTCCAGGTAGTGCTGTGAATCTACTGATGTACATTTTTTTTTCAGCAGAAATTTTAGGCAATGATGAAAGCTGCTCATAACATTTTATGAATAGTTCATTAAACAAATTCCAGCAGAATTAATTTAAATATATTCTGTGGGATAAATTCACTCCAGGTCTAAGTCAATGCAGCCTCTTCTCGTAAACCTTTTGGTGTAAGGGAGTCCAACCCATTCCAGGTGTGTGGCAATGGCTGTTATACTTTTGACTCCTTAAGTTCAGATGCAAAGCACTTGAAGTTATGGTTTCAAGCAACCAGGTTCAAGGGATAATTTTCATAAAATGTATTCTTGAGAGATACTACTGTGATCTCTTTGTCAAGATGTAATCCTCACAATCTTGTTTATGGGGAAAGAGAAAACGTACCTTGTATTTAAAGCCAGGAACTTGTTGATAGTGAACTGAAATCTTAGCAGTCTAATCATTAGTCCAGGTCTAATTATTAAAGAAAAAGAAAGAATACTTTTATGAAGAAAAAGGTTCAGTACTAATAATAGAGTAAGAATTGTTATATGTGCGCTTCCTAGTTTTTACTCCTTTGTGTGGTGGTGTGCTCATCCTTCACCTGCGCTTCTGAATTTTAAGGTTGGTGGTTTCATTCATGTAGTGGTAGGGGTGTTATGGTGAGTTGTCAACCTTTGGCACCCTTCACTGGGAGTAATGTGATGCTGATACCGATAGTTTCTTCCTCCTTTTTCTGAAATCCACTCAGGATCATTTTTATGTGTTTGCTGACATGCTTTCACACCTTGTTTTTTCTTTGTTGGTCTACAGAATCACCTTACACACACAGTTTTACTTAATAGAGTGGCTTTTACTTGTGTTTACTCTAAAACCGGTTTTGTCCAGCTCCAGGTCTGCATTTCTTTAAATGACACTTTGTGAGTTGTTTATAGCCCTGAGGTCTCCAGTTACTGGGGACCCATCCCCTGTCATCCCATGCCTGTGCTCCTCTATGCTGCATCCTATATCTCCACTTCTCAAGGCCTCCGCTGTTTTTCTCCGTAGACTTGTAAAACCATAGTTGAGCAATACAAAGATAAACAAATTAGCCATATCCACCTGGCCACTTAGAAAATTAGCTGCTATACCAAATGACCAATGTAGGTCAAAAACAGTTGAGAAGAAAACAAGCCTGACAAGCCTTAGTCCTGAGCCCTTGCAAGTTCAGTTCAAAGCCTATGACCTGTTACTAGCAATTGCAATACCATGTAGTAGGTCTACAGGGTAACAAAGAGAATATAAAAATGCCCGAAATGTGAAGAGATCATACTAGAGCATAGAAAGAAATTGATCAAGCTAAGGAAGATGCTATCAAAGTCCCTTAGGGTGTTTAATATATCCATCAAAATTACCCAGTGGCCAATAACATTTGATGAATATATCATACCCTTCACCATAATGAAATAAGAAACAAACGAGTCATTTGTGATAGCAAAACAACTCAAATAGATTTTAAATAGTGATTGAACAGACTGGATATGTCCAGACATATTTCATAATTATCCCTTGAATGTCAGGAGGTTTGAGAGCACCTCTGCCATTGTCTTGTCTGTGTCAAGAGATAGTCTTGCCAAACTAATATGTGATATACTATTTTTTCCAAATCAAGTCAATATTTGAAAAGTGGTTTAAAAAGAACAACAACAACAACAACAAAATGCATTATTTAAGAACAGTTTGGTCATCAAATTTAAAATGTTTTCTTAAAAAGCTGTGGCAAGCTTTCTACATAATTCTTTACTGTGAGTTTTCTAAGCCCCAAGGAAAAAAAAACATCTAGGATGAGGGTGTTCTTTAATGTCTGGCTTCTTCCTCTACAATTGAAAGATACCTATCAGTGCCTTTTGTGACAGTATTTTTCTTTGATATGCTAATTTGGTCATTAGACTTGTATCACAAAATATTTACTGTGTAAAAAAAGCAAAAAAAACTGGGAAGAAACGCATTTTAATCACAAATGTGTGCACAGGATTGAATCTTTTTGAACATGTTGGAATGTAAGCCCTGAATCTGAAAGATACAGCTTCTCTCAGTAGTGTTGTTGTAGGTGGCATATTATTTGAACATTTGGAAATTCTTGTGGTTGAGCTCACAAATCCCTAAGCTTGTTTCTTGTTGCAGGTTATTGAAAACTATAATGTTTAGTGAATACTGAATATAAAATGCTATATATCTGTGAAACAGTGGTGATGGGGGAAACACTGATCTCTTTGCCTGCTAATGGGTGTGCCTTTCTGAGCTATGGAATTTATTTCCTCTTTTTCTTTGGGGGTTGATTAGCTTTTAGTATTCCATGCAAAATGCAGTTATTTATAAAAAGGGATATTAATATGTTTCTAAAATACCTGTAACTTAATGGACAGGGCACTATAATGGAGGAGGCAGATACAGATCCTCTGAGATGAAGACAGTAAATGGACCTAGACAGTTAGTTTTAGACAAGCAACATAATCACAGAGATAAAAAAGAACTGAGGAAAATTAGTTATGACTTCTCTTTTGGACTGAAAGTACAGGAGACCTCCTTGAATTTTGAAAGAAGAATGTTACTTAACTGAAATCTGGGACAGAGCTGTGTGTCTTGAGGGGATAAAGAAGCTCAGAGGTACATCCCCCTCCACCCCGAGATGGTCTGTCTTCAATATTTTCTCACTAACAAGTCCATCAGTACCTTTCTCAATAAACTGGGTCCCGCTCCTACCTCAGTATGTTTCTCTGTGCCTCTATAGGGAACCTGATGAATAACTTGGCTTTCACTGGAAACATGAATTATTAGTGGTAGACTCAATAAAATGAAAACTGTACTGTTCATAGCCTGATAAATACAACTTTAGAGTTCAGTTCAGAATATCATACATCAGCTTTTATGATCTTTAGTCTGTTTGCACCATGGAATGCCAACAAGCCAATTATGATAACTAACAGAACAAGTCACAGAATCACAGAATCACAGAATCCTCCAGGTTGGAAGAGACCTTCAAGATCACCTAGTCCAACCTATGACCTAACACTAACAAGCCCTCCACTAGACCATGTCGCTAAGCTCTACATCCAAACGTCTTTTAAATACATCCAGGGATGGTGACTCGACCACTTCCCTGGGCAGCCTGTTCCAATGCCTCACAACCCTCTCAGTAAAGAAATTTTTCCTAATATC
>VXAA01005421.1:82612-101367 GCA_013399115.1 Anseranas semipalmata
TCTTTGGACACGCTCCAGCACGTCGATGTCCTTCCTGGAGTGAGGGGCCCAAAACTGAACACAGGACTCGAGGTGCGGCCTCACCAGAGCCGAAAGTCAATATACTCACGAAAATAAATTGCCTTTTATAATATATATATATATATTACAAAAGTATCAGTTGTCAGTACCAGACAACCGATTTTGTGAAAATATTTTTTTCAGAACAATCTGAAGCAAGAATTAAAAAATAATAAAATATCAAGGTTACACAGACTACCTTTCATTATCAGAGCTGTCATCTTCTCAAATGCCTATATGTCTTGTGGTGTTGTTTTGTTTTTAATAGTATGTATTGCAATGTGTGTTTCAGTGATACATAGTGAATTCTGCTTTAAGTGTAAATTGTATTAAACATATAATGGATTCCTAGAGAGGCAGTCAGTGGACTGAAAATCTAGTCAGATTTTGTCTTCTATAGCAGGGAAATAAGGTCTTTAACTGTTTCTAAGCTGTTATAATGTAGTTTATGTAAACGATGCAGTAACTAATCCAAGCACTCCTGCCTATATAAGTTGATTCTGAACTAGTCAAGAAGTTTTTGAATTAGTCAGTTACACTAATTTTTTAGTTCTCCTAGGTTTTAAAACAAATAGCATAGTATTTGGCCAAAGCGAACAGGAGATAGTGTATATATAACGACAGCTGAAAAGAATAATATTGATTTGGTACCACTGTATTCAATTTATGTTGCATTATAATCTCATTAAAATATTGTATAAGGTAATCTTGTGTGTATCCTGATGTTTTAATTACTATTTTTACATCCAGATTGTAGAAGGGAAAAGTAATGACAATTCATTTAATCTACACTAATTATAATGGTAACAATTTCACCAAAATTTCCCAAATACAAACATGCATGTATACTAAACATAATTCTAGACAAATCAGTTGGATCTGTTATATATATATTTATATTTTAAATTAAAAGTTATTTGAGCTGACAAATTAGTATCAGTTAACATGGATGTTAAAGATAAGGAAGAGACAAAAAAAGTCAACATACTTTCTTTTGGCTTTAAACAGTAAAAACAGAATGGAAGACAATCACACTAAGGCTGGAGAAATACAGCTTGGTGTGTATTCTCTAAACAGATACACTGGGAAAAAAAGACCATACTATTTGACAAAAAGAGCTGTATATCAATTAGGGACAGCAACTGAAGTCAAGTTTTAACTAAAATGGAAGTAGCCAGATGGAAGTAAATGTAGACAAACCAATGAAAATGTCAAACATCAAAATAAGGTCAAGATCAACAGCACTCTTTAAGAAATACAATAAACCTTTGTCAAACAGTGGGTCAAATACTATAGTACTTGTGAATTCATGGACTCATTGATTCATCCCCCAATGAAGATTAATGGTAATTTAAGTCCAGGGAGTTAAATTTGTTTTATGCTGTTGTAATTGGGAGTAAAATGTAGTCTATTTTATATTGTCATTGCCAGTTATTTGATTATACAGAGAAAAAAATCATCATTCCACTTGCCCAGCTACTCCATCTGTCAAGGTAGCTATCACCACTGCTTAAAGTGATAAAAGGCGTGAAAAACAGTGTAAAGAACAAGTGACCAGTGAAGCTGAGAAGCTAAAGAAGAAAGAGGATTAAATGGACTCAGAAAATTATTTTGTGCAACAGTGCTATGTCAGTGCTTTCTTATTCTTGTTAAACAGTAAGAACAAGGTAACCCCCTGGAGCTCCTAAATGGCATTCTTAACGATGAGATTTGATGCTTCCCAATGAGGTTTCATGTCTCAGTAGTTCCTTGGGCAATTTAGTATTGGTTTAAAAGCTGTCAGTCAATAGAAGATACTCTTGAAGTACAACACTTGATTGACAGTGAAGATTTTCATTACTAGAGAAAAAATCTAGCCTTGTCCAAAGTTGTGATGAAAATCTCCATCAATATAAAGCTCCACAGAAGAAAACATAGTTAATGTTTCTGTCATTCTCTGCAGTCCTGTAGCAAGGGGAATATATATTTTTTCATATGAAGCAAAGCTTGCTTTGGAATAATAGTCCATATTCCTGTGTGGACACCCCCCCAGCCCGCCCCAGCACATTTCCGGGAATGGATTTTATTCTCAGATCATTATCATTTTGATGAGCCATGACTTATAAAGAAATTGTTGCTGTCATTATATGTCCTTTTATTTCTGGGAAGTTTGTACATACTGCCTTTTTTTAAATCTTTTACTTTAAGCAACTATCCAAGTTTTTTAGATTTATTTCTCTTATAGCCCTTCACCTTAATTTTTTTAACTACAAGGCAATTGAGAGCCTGATTACCTAATAGCATTTTTAAAATAAATGATTTTTATTTATTCCAGTATATTTAGTCCGTACTTTTACAGTTATACTCCCGTATCTAATTGGGGTGCAGAAATTGTTCTATATATGGTTCTAATGTGAAGATTGCTGGAACTCTGTTTGGGTTTTAATACTTTATAAATGACAAAATGTTTTCACTCTCTTCTTCTCAAACCTTTTTTTTGCTTTTGTAATTTTCATTCCAAAGTTCAGTTTTAGACATTTATCCAATAATCTCATGTTGTTCAACAAAACTCATGTTGCAAGTATGATTCTTGCATTTCCATAACAGAATATATGGCACCAGGTTGTTTGTACTATGTGTATAGACTAGACCAAAACCATTACCCAGTTTTTACTTGGTAAGGCAAACATACTTTTCAAAGGCAAATATTTAGTTCAAATGTTAAACTAATTTAAAGCAGTAAAGACAGTCAGAATGAGGAGTTAGAGACAAGAGGAACAGGTAAAGGAAGTGGCTTGTTCCATTCTCCTGATTTTGGAAGTTAGGCAACATCTCTCTCATTACCTTACATCTTTTAATGTAGAAAAATGGTCACAGGCAACTTTTGGATCGGCTTCTTGGTATCTCACTGCTCCTTGAGAGTTATCCCCTTACACACAGTTCAGTGTTAAAATGCTGCTTTTTCAATCTTTGTTGTTGCTAAAATTGATGCATATGAATGCATGATTGAATGGTCCTTTTAAAATTGATAAGACTGCTTCCTTGAGCTGATAAAGTACATACACAATTGTTTGCAGGACCAGGGCTATAGTCAGTGCATATTTCTAGTTGAGGAGCACAACTTAATCTCTGAGAAACATAATAATCTCTGAGTGTATAATAAGTGTATATGTGATTGCTTCTGAACTCAGTTTGATAAATTCCAAACAATTTACTTTTAATCAACACTGAAAAGCTGATGTGATGTGTCGCATGTGAATTATAATTTGATAAATGGGCATATTTTAGGTTCCATATTGAGTCCAGATGGTTACACATTCTTTAATATATCTATCCATGTGGCATTTGCACATTTGTGTATCTCAGTCTTCCTCTCATTTATGTTTAATGATGGATTGAATCCAAACAATACAAGATGTTCTTCAGCATGCTAAGCTTCTGTTAAGTGGACTAATAGTCAGGTCCTTCTGCACAGGATCTTCTTTCTTTCAGTGTGCTCTATTCCAAGACAATAAATCTTGATTTGAAACAGTTTTATTGACGACATTTCATGTATAAGCAAATGATAACACAAAGAGCCTCTCAATTATCCAGGCAGGAGTCTGATTTGATAAGTATGTGCAACATCCATGCTAGGCTGTCAATTCCATTAGACATCTGAATAGAAGTTACAGTTTTGTATATATTATCATTTGTAGAACTGTATTTAGTCATAAAACCAATCTGCAATTTTCCATAAACTTGGAGTACACAGATTATTCAGAAAGCTTTTCTTTTCTTTTTCCTTTCCTTTCCTTTCCTTTCCTTTCCTTTCCTTTCCTTTCCTTTCCTTTCCTTTCCTTTCCTTTCCTTTCCTTTCCTTTCCTTTCCTTTCCTTGCCTTGCCTTGCCTTGCCTTGCCTTGCCTTGCCTTGCCTTGCCTTGCCTTGCCTTGCCTTGCCTTCCCTTCCCTTCCCTTCCCTTCCCTTCCCTTCCCTTCCCTTCCCTTCCCTTGGAAAGCTACAGAATTCCACGTTATCCTATTGGTCTGATTTGTCACATCCTCTCACCTTCATTGCCCCCTATTTCTCATCCACTGATAGGAGATCTGTTTTCCTTTTGCTGAGGAAATAGAAGAATAATTAGTTGGATTTCCACCAAAGAATTCAATTAACTGAGATAACAACTTCTTCCCTCAGGTCAGGAAGTCCTGTGAGACATCAGCTGAACTTTACTCTTCTAATGGAAGAAATATCATGTTCACTTGCACTGAGTTCTGAATTTGTTGGTAACCATAAAAATGAGAATTAGCAAACAACAGCTTTTTGTGTGTGTGTTTTATTGCCTTTATAAATCAATGCTTTAGTACTGTGGGTTCACAATATGTTATCATTTTCACTGCTTATTAGACTTGTGCTGTGCAAACACAAGTAGTCTCTGTAACCTTGAGTGATGAAGGAATCATCCATTATGTAGTCACTTTAATCAGTTTTTTGAATTTGGAGAGTTCCTCTTTTCAAATGTGTCTTGGTATTGGTTTCTCATTTGAGACATACTTCATTGCCATCCCACACATCTGTCATTCTTGCTGTCATTGTTCTATTATATGGATGAAAAAAGTTTATGAAACACTGCTGATGACAATTAGCTTTATTAAGAAAATGTAGGATCTTTTGTTAAATATCTTTTCTTCATAATAAATAAATAATATATATATATATATATATATATATATATTTCCTGGAAAAGCACAGATTTCATTGCTTTACCTTCTCAGTTTCAGGTCAAAAAGTTCCAATATTAGATCACTTTTCATGTAATTTTAAGTTCGTGAACTGGGGAAGTTCAATGTGTATGATTTAGCTAGTTTTTACCAGATTTATGTCCAAAACATACTCTGAATCATCATGAATATCAAATATATGGCTACTTATACTTATGGGAAAACTGGTTGTAGGTAATCAGAAATTCCAAGTTATTTTGTTGGAAATTTCCGTTAAATCAAAAATTATGTTAACTTCTATTAGATACAATCAAATTAAAGCACAGAATGAAGTAAATATTGATGAATAATAGTGGAGATTTTCAATATTAAACACTTGTTTCTTCTGATCTACCATAATTTATCTTCACAAATAGACTTGACAGTCTACACTCTATCTGTATTGTTCCCAACACCTATCAAAAATTTCATTTATTTTATATAGAACCTCTCAAATCGAAATAGTAAGATTTAGAATCTGGTGTAAAATTACCTTTATTAGATAGCTTTGTCCTTAGTAAATGTTCAGTAGGAATTTTCAAAATCCCACATTTTGCATCCAATGACATTTTAATGGATTTTTCTTGGTCAGAAATATGGAATGGATACTTCCATAGGATTAATTCTGTTTTCCACTAGCTCAATTTCAGGATGCTGTCTTCTGCTGTCTTCTTCACTTAGGTGCTTAAGACAAGAGTAAAGGTTCAAATGGAGATTTTAGAAATCCTACTGATAGGTAGGTCCAGGTCCTTATTGTAAAAGGAGCACATTATCTCTCATCTTTCTAAGAATGGGATACATATATGTATCAAAATTTGGAATCAACTTTATTTACAATTTATATTGAATATTTATGGTTGTCTCTTGGGCTGATTTGAATTATACATTTATTACAATGTGTTACGTTTTTGAGAAACAATTTCTGTAAATTGTACATCTTCAAAATTTCTTATTTGTGATTTTTCTTATATTGTTTTACAGCATCTATTATTTGCAAGACTTTATCTTTTGTTAGCTCCATGATTCTTTTCCTGTTGATTCTTTACTTACAGACAAAATGGTATGTTAGTCACAAAACAGAAATTATTTCCCATAAAAATGAATTTTATTTTTTTATTTTTTTCACTGGGACAGAAAGCCAAATTAGGAAAGATAGGAGGATAATTATTTCTAAACAAACGCAAGCATTCAGTGTTTCTAATGCAGTTAAAGTTGATACCAATTGCTTGCAACATAAAGAAACCAGCTCAGCAGCCTCCTTCCTATTCCTTTCTCACTGATGGAATACCGTTTTAGATATGACTTACAGTATTGCAGCTGCTATTCCTACCTGCTTCTCTTTCTTTCTCTGATACTTTTTCTCTCCTGTGCATGGAAATTTCCTCAGCAATCCTCATCCAAAGTCAGCTAATCTCTTCGACCTTTTAAACAATTCTGCAGGAAGCATTAGGAGTTGTGGCTTGGAGACTAACCAGTTTAGTCCTGTAGTCTTTGTCATCTGAAAATAGAAGCAGAAACTTTAAGGTTTTGTATGCATTTGGCAACTTTTTTTTACCAACAGTTGTTGGTAAGTCTGTTTGAACATGGCATTAGCAAAGAGATATGGATGAAAACTTTGCTCTGTTGAAACAAATAGACAAATTCTTATGCATTATATGGAGCAAAAGGTATGCTGGAAATTTGCTGGACAGTTTCCAGAATCTACAAGAATGAGTGTGTAAAGGTGAAATGGGGACAATATTTTGAGTTGTAATATTTTCCTTTTGTGGCAATGGGCCTGGTATCTGTCTGCTATTAAGATTAATTATGGAATAAAATTAAGTATAAAAGTCCATGAATTACATTATGAAATTCAGGACAATGTGCTTGCATATCTCAGTTTATTAGACTCTATTTAAAAAAATAGATCAAAATCCCCAGAGTCTAGCACCTCAGGATAGATGAGAAAGAAAAACTGATTATCTCTGAGATAATTTCCCATACAGAAATAAAGCTTAGGATACTTTGTGTAGAGGAGGAATGATCTTAGAATGGAAGAAGATGGATCTGTAGTTGATTTCAGCAAGGTGTTTATTCCAGCTTCAATAACCTGTAGTCTGAACCAGCAACAATCAGAATTTTTCAGTGCAAATCTTTTTAAGGGCTAGTTGCCTTCACATTATCTTTCTGGAAGGGCTGAGCAAGAACTAACACAGGGAAAATGAAGGGTTTCCATAGCAACTAAGTGAAAACTTAAGGGTTGAGACATTATCTAAATTGTACATCTTACTATGACAAAAGAAGAAAGTTAATAGTGTTAAAGAAACACTTTAAGAAAAATGGCATAAGAACATTAGAAAACAGGCTCAGTAAGCTGAAGAACCACAAAAGGTTTTTAAAAAATTAAGATTGAGATGTGTTCTGTATGTCATGTTTTTTGTTTGTTTGTTTGTTTTTGTTTTTAATTTGTTTGCTTGTTTTTATTATAATTTTCTGTCCTTTCAAAGTTCCTTCTTTTGATGTGATAAAAGCTTGGGGTCAACTGAAATAATTTCAACAGTTCTGAAGTTGCAAAGATTCTCCAAAGATAGTAAAACCCTTTGCCCTCTAAGGAATGCAAAGAAAGATACAGGATATTTTGGGGACTCCCCCATTTAAAGTTGCCATTCAAAGGGCACAAGTTTTTCCAAAATGTATTTACATCTCTAAACTATGCAAGGATTTTTTTTTCCCAACCTATTTTTTCTTTTGTTTATTTGTTCATACCATTAACCTTTTCTTCAGGCCATTCCTTATAGTGAATCTATAGTTGTGTTTGTTCATTAACATGAGTTTTGCTAGAAAAGTTATACAATATCAGTCAAAGGATTTTTCTTTGTTACTAAGAATCTAAGTCAAACTCACGTGCTCAGAAGGATCAGTCAAGCCCATCAGAAGCCTATCGAGGTAGAAGAATCTGAAGGGAAACATTTTGCTTTTAGAGCCTCTGTCTGTGATACTAGAATTATTATTTTTTTTCTCTAATTCCTTTAGGAACTGTCAGCAATGAAAAGTGGTCTGATTGACACAAAGTCTGTAAGTATCTTTCAGTTCTACATAGAGAACTTTGTTTCACTGTTATACAAGCACTTTTATGCCGTCAATCTAAGACATTAGATTTTATTCTTTTCTGTACAAAGACTGACACCCTATCTACACTTATTCTCCCACTCAGCTGGAAGTTGCCTGTGCCTTATCACTTAATATTTTGCTTCATAGAGTTGTGTCTGTTTTACAAGGACAATTTTTCCTGCTAGTTAAACTTGTGTCACAGATTGAGACAGAAAGTTCGATTAGTGGATAGTTCAGGAAAAGGAGGAGAAAATTAAGTGAACAGACTGTTTGGTAGCTTTCAGTGTTATTTACACAAATAGGAGCCCTACTGTTTCCTCATAGTAGAAAACAGCAAATGTAATTGAAACCAACATATACTTGTACTTTTGGCATTTAATTTACAGAATTCAAAAGGTTTTACAGTTGTGCAAAGCATATTTTGTTCAGCATGCATAGACAATGAATTGTGTCTATCTAGAAGTAGTTTTCTCTCTGATGTCAGTTCTCATGTTAACAAGAACAAAATGATGCTATAGAGACTGTTGAAGAAGGCATCCCAAAGAATTCTATCAGGGAGCTTCTGCTTACTTAAGAGCACAAGAATGTACCAGTTCAGATTGAGAGTGTTTAGAATGATAGCCTGTCTCTGGCAAGGAGCATCACTGTATTTCCAGAGAAATTTGATTGACTAGGTTAAACAAAAGGTTGTATTTTCCCAATATACAATTATCATCATCTAAATCTAGAAGAATAGGCATTCTAGAAAGTTATTCTTCTGACCTATTTCAGTCATTTGTTGGAGACCAACAAGACCAACAAGGCTTTTGACAAACAAAGGCAAGCTGAGCGTCAAGGATGAACCCAGCACATACAGGGCACTGCCCTCCCCAGCTGGGCACAGTCCCACAGCCTCTAAGCCAGATGAGCATAGCAGGGACAGTGATAGCTGCTGATCCTATTGACAATTCAGTAATCATCACACAATACAAGATAACAATTCAGGTCTGAGGTTAGTTTAGGAAAATCCAAATGAGTTAGGATCAGCAGAAGGCAGGGCTGAGCACAGAGCTGATCTATAGCTCAAGTAGGGACTGGGTACTCTTGGGCACAGTGGTAGGGAGTGTAGGGAGGGACAGTTTCAGGTGAGGCTGGCTGGGGCCACTGACACTATTTTAGAATGATATCATTTATGCCCTGAAAATATCTGTTTCTTATTTCTGATTGTAAAGGAATTCCAGCTGACTAATTCAAATGTAGGTGTCTAATTTTGTGCTGTTATGTTTAGTAGGGTTTTGTGGTCTTTTTGCACTATTTTGTCTAATTTTCTTTGAACTCATAGTCCTTATGCCATGTGACAAAGTTCAACAGTTAAACTATGTGTGTCTTTCTTTATATGTTTTGAACATGACACCTGCTAGTATATTTTAGTCACCTTATTCTTTAATTTGAAGAAACAACGAACAATCATTCTGTATTCGTCTTCTTTATTCATGCAACACATGATTTTATAGACTCAAACGTATCACTTCACAGTCTTGTCTTTTTCAGTCTAAAAGATTCGTGTCTAATTATTCCCAGTAGAGAAGCCAATCAAAGCTTTGATCTCTGTTACCATTCTCATGGTCCTCTCTAGTTCTTACAATTTCTGAGATGAAGAGATCGGACCTGGGCTTATTGAGAAAATAGGGATGTTCCTTATATCTGGCAGTTGTTAATTGTCTGTCTATTGCAAACTTAGATGTTTAACAGCTGGCACCTACACACCTATGTCATTTGTAAAGCAAGGTAGTACCACAGTGCTACCTTGGATCAGGAAAAAAGAAAAACAACTATAAAACATAAAAATGTATTTATTAGTAGGCCAGAATGTTTCAGATACATCAACATTCTTGAATGAACAGATTTGGAAGAAAAAAAAAAACAACTTTTTCTGTTTTTAGTTTTTGTTTGTGTTTTGTTGTTGTTGTTGTTGGTGGTGGTTTTTTTAGTTATTTGTTCATGAAGTTTACAGAAGTAGTAAAGTAGTTTTCTAACTACATTAGAAACTCAATATATACTATATACTCTCCAAGCATCAAAATACCTTGAGCATCCAGGAGGAAGGCAGTCTTTTCCTGCAATTTTCCTATTTTATCTGGTGTGTCAGCCACCAGAATGTTATCAAATAAAAATCTCAGGTAGGTGAACAAGTGTATCTTGGCTACTCTATTTGCAACTAAGGAGAAGAAACAAGACAAATTGTTTATCTGCCATTTCACATTTTGCCACGGCTACATTATCTGTTTCAAGGCAAGCGACAAAGTCTGAAACAGTACAGAAGAAAAGATGTTTTGCCATCAATCACTGTGACACTTGAGATAACTAGGGGAAGGACAGAAATCATAGGGCTTTAATCATTTCTCAGTAGACAACAGAGGTTTTCATAAGTCCACTCACTAAAGATCTGCATCTGCTAAAATACTGTACACCAAAAATCCCTAATAGTTTAAATTTAAAGATAAGGCACTGAACCTTAACACTTTGGCAGCCATGACCATGCTTCCATTCCATAACTGGCACACATTCTGGTATCTAAATATTGCAGCTACTGGGACTAAAATTGTGCTTTTGATAGAATTTATTGAAAGGAATACAGGGAGGGAAAATGCAAAAACTAGTATCATAGTCTAGAAATCTTATTCTTCACTGTCCATTAGGTCCAGACTTCCAAATGGCCACAAAAAAAGTGTATTCACCTGTCCTTAATTCACCTAGCACATCTGACAGAAAGAAAAGTATCATTTTCCTCATCATTAGAGCATTATAATGTCTAATGTCTCCTCAGCTCCTGGCTGAACTACCTCTATGGGATGGTCTGATGTGTGTGATAAAGGAGACATGCTTTGCACCAGATCCTAAACTGACAGAAACTGATAAAAGTCTGCTTTTCTCAGAGAAAAAGGACTTTTCACACTGAAAGCTATTCTGAGACTATCAAGTTCCCCTCACTGAACTGTAAATATTCTAGTGAGTATTCAAGCTGGAATGTATAAAAATGGATTAAAGTGCATTCTTAGCATTTATTTATATAGATTTAGATGTGCATTTAGCATGTATTTATATAGATTTAGACTAAAGAAGAATGATTAAAAAAAAAAGTTTTCATTGCCAGTGAAAAATATTTTGTCTTGCATAATGAGATTAGTTTCGTTATTAACTCACTTTCAATAATCAGATCCTACCAATAATCAATTATTTCCTATTTTTGAATATTCACGGATGGAATAAAGAAAGAGGACTCATTCTGTCATCTCTTAAAGAAATTATGCATTCACTATTTTAGTTTCACAGAAGCATCCATGCAACCACTTAGAATGTCTCTGAAAGGTATTACTAACATCTACCATTATTTTTCTAAGAAAATATTCACAGTCCTAGCAGTCTAAACTTCATCACAGCTTCTGTCACAAACTCTTTAGGAGGAAATAGAGAAGAAACCAGCAACATTCTTTTTTCCCTGATTCAAGTTAGAGATTGTCAGTAAATATTTAAGGAAATAAATATCTAATCAACATGAAATTAATTACAATTTGAGCACTGAAAGACAAATATATGTCCAAGTCATTTTTTTCAAATATAAAGATTTCATATGGATGTAGAATAATTTTTCTGAGATTTTATTAATAAAATTTGTGTTGGATAGCTCTTATATTGCAGTTTGAAGCTATACAGCTGGGAAAATGCTTTATCTTAAGAAGATTTAAGTATTTTGAGATTACTTTTTTTTCACAGTGGAATAAGAAATCCATATTTTCTGCGAAGTTAACATTGTTTCCCAGAATTTCAAGTTACTTTGTCTCATGCTTCATAACACACCTTTGTCATGGTGTTATCAGCCTAGCACATGATATGTAACATTTTCTAGCTTAAGTGATGTGATTTAGGAAAACATATGCAAAATAGTCTTCAAAAATCAATTGTACGGTAGTATAATACTGGTTTTGTAATATTAATAAAGGTCCTAAGAGACAGCTACGTTAATTTTGCTCCAAATATAGTAAATTTATCCTCATGTATTATACATTGTTTAAATTTGTGTAATATAAATAATACATTGTGGCTAATAATTTATTTATAAGAAATAAATATAATTTCCTTTTCTTTTGTAGTTTTAAGCCACATACTGTTATTCATGTACTTCAGTTATGCCAATTAGCTATGCTTGTTAAGTGTAATAAGTAATATGTGCAACATGTAAAAATTATTTCAAGCAAACTTTAGTATCTTTCATAGATATTGCTAACAATAATGTTTTATTTAATCAAAACGACAATGGATTTCTGTGTTATTTCAGACTCAGATTCTGGATTCAGCTCTAGAGTCTTTAAAATAAAAGTTAAAATATATGTACACACGTGCGCATGCGCACACACACACAGAGTCATTCAGCCCATCGTACATCCAAACAAAAAAGTCATCTCAATATGATGAAATGGAGGAGTCAGGAAAGGAATCCAAGCTATCTTTGGTAAAGTATTTTGTTTTAAGATGTTGTCTGAGCAGTAAATAAAGTGTTTATGAATGGATGTATTTCCTAAAATTTGAGGTTCTGTTTGACTAAGTAAACCTGTTTATTTAAATCTTATTCATACTCATCTATATTGATCTTCGGTTTGTAAACTGTAACATAAATCTTACAAGCTCAATTATATTATGAGATTTTCCTATGTCCTGGTTTAAATACCATAAAAACAACTTTTTAAATGGTATTTTACCAAATGTGCTTCTACTTATGGAGAAAAACAGGTTTCTATAAGATATTACACATGGTAAGAATTTTATATAACAAGGCTAAGAATATTATACATATATGCATGTTTGTTCCATTTTTGCTTTTTGATAGATTTATTGACATTCCATGACCATATATAGAATTTTGACACATTACTATTATAAATTCTATATAGAAAAATGAATTGGGAATATTTTATTTATAGGATACTCTTACAGTAGAAGAGTTGAGGTTTTAAACAGGTCTTAGAGCAAGTGAATGCTATAGGTAATATGATAAAAACCCCAAGGAGGTATACCTTTATCATTTTCAGTGAATTTGAGCACTTCACTCTCACATACTGTTAGAGTCTTTTGCAGTTTATGTACAGGAATTTGTGACTTTCAGACAAAGCTCTATTTTTTTTCTGATACTCCCAGGTGCATCTTTACCATTGTTGAATACGGCCTTAACACTGACCATTCAAGAAAGCAGAAGAAAAGGGAGTAAAGCAGAAATAGCCATAATCTTAACAGAAGCATAAAAAAAATTATATCCATAAAAGAGAGAGAATATTTGGGGAGGAATAATACCTGCTCTTATGATAACCTTCCCAATAAAAACAAAAACAAAACAAACAAACAAAAAAAACAAAACAAAAAAACAAAAAAAAAAAAGGAAAAAGAAAAAGAAAACTGGATTAATTATGCAATAAAAAGTTCAGGAAGAATCTTCATCCCATATTGCTATGTCATCCATTAAAATAGATGGCTCAATATATCCTTTAGAAGGATGAAAAACAGAACATGCCTACTTGCATGTGCTTTTTTTTAGTAGTTTGTTTGGTTTTTGTTTGGTTTTGGGTTTGGGTTTGTTTGTTTCTTTTTAAGTGTTACACCAAATCGTTTTATTGCCACCATACCAGATGTTCTTGGGTTGCTATTATTAGACCTAACACTGTCAATCTTAAATCATTTAAAATCACCAGCTTAACAAATTCATTTTAGTAACAGAAAAAAATCAAGCACAGATGTTCAATACAGGTCCCACTTGCCTTCAGCCTCTTTTTGCCTCCAGCCTCATTTTGCATGTCTTTCTTAAAAATAACAAAAATATGGTCAAAACATCAGTCTTCATTGACATCAGCTGTTTCTTAGTTTAACCTCATTAAAGTAATACTTTAATAGCTTCTTACTTCTCAGCTTTGCAGTGTGACAGCTGGACAACATGCATTACACTCTTCAAATCTGCACCAGTAAATCTTCCACTTTCAAATTCCAACAAGATTTCTTTCAGCACTATAAGACAATTACAGCATAACTCACAAAACTGAAATGCTAAGGCATGCTATACGTATTCAGAAAACAACTGGGTAATCTGGCTGCATTCTCATAAACTGTTTCTCACAGATCAGCCCGGGAAAAGGACATTGTTATTAGCGGTACTACGATGAGGCATGGAATAAGAAAAGAATTAGAGGATTAAGTATAATTTTAGCTGCTACTTGAAGCCTGGCTATGACAGCCATCAGTCTTAAAACCTGACAAAGGTTTTGTTAATTATTTATGATGATAGTGATTTAGTGGTAGATATAGCTGATTGACAACTTTTCTTCTAAACTTTTTTTAAAAGCAGAAAAAGTATGATTTTTTTTTAAAATGGTAGTAATTGTAAGAAATAGAGCTTTATTTTTTCTCTTAAAATGTTAGAAATAGAGCACTTCAAAAAAATGAGTTAAAAGAGAGGGCAATTATTCTGGTGGTATTCTGTGTAAATTACAAGGCAGTTTGTGTCTGGAATTATACATATATGACAGAAGAGAGATTGTGCAAGGAGAGTTTAGTGTTAAGGTATGCAGACAGATGATGTCCATGCCTGAAGGTTAGCTGATAGAACAGAACTTGAAAAATTACTGAATACGAAATGAGAAATTCCTGAACATAACAACAGAGTGAGAAGCTCACAAAACGGCTTACAGTGTAAGGATAGTACCAATAGGGTGAGGAAAGGCTGATTTCAGAGACGGTTAAATTGGCCAGATATCACATGTAATTGAAGGACAGCATTTTGGAGTCCCACAGCACCTAAGTAACCCTTTCAGGAATGCCCTCTAGGTCCGAGATTACCTAGGTAACCTTATCAGAAATAGCAAGTTTATGTACAAAGGAAGCAAAATTGGGACCAACAGGAAGAAAATAATTAGGGTTGGGTTGTTCATCTAGGAGGAGATAAGGACAAAGAAAAGGAAGGATAAAGGTGGATGAGGAAAGAGCAAGCATTGGAAAATGGAGAGAAGGGGAATGAAGGGTACTACTGTTTGGGCATAAGCAGGCTGCTGGTCTGTACAATTTCCTGTCTGAGCCCTACACCTGGTCACTGCAAGTTATGCCATGAAGTTCTCACATTTCTACCTTTTTCAATTCTCTCCCCCATCCCACTGGGGGGGAGCAAGTCAATGGCTGCGTGGTGCTTAGCTGCCTGCCGAGTTAAACCACAAGAAATACCAATAAGCACAGAATGAGAAAGGAAGATAAACACATCAGGAGGAAACACCTAAAACTGCCTTTTCCAGCTGTCAAATCACAAACATCACAAATTATGGGGCAGAACCCTCAGCAGTAGCAGAACTTTTCGGAGTTCAGTATTCTCTAAAAAACCCTAATCCACTCAGACATCTACATTACAGATATAGTCTACATAAAATAATTATGAGGATGAAAGAGAAAACTTGTGGGAAGGAAGAAATAAAGAGAATATTTCTCAGGGGTTGTGTCCGACATAACTCTGCTCTTACAAGTTGTTGTTGTCATTCAACATTTTTAACCATAACCAGCCCTGTCACGCTTCTCAGGCTGTCCTTTGGTATCTCTGTGTCTTCATTCTGATTACATGTGCCAGTCTCTCTTTCTCCCTCTCTTTCTCTCATCTTTTTTCATGTAAGTCGGTACTCCAAGAAGCTTCAAAAATAGCCATGCTTCCCAGTCTATTCAGGGCGGGAGTGTACATGGATGATGAAGGGAAACTATTGTGGACTCAGGAAGGCTTCCTCATTTAAAGGACCCAGAAGAGAGAGAACTAGTGGGAAAAAAAAGGGAGTCTGAGGTAGGAAATCCCTCTCTTATTTCTCTGATATATTCAAAGATTGCCAAAAAAATGGTGGCACTGCCAGAGAGTCTCTTAATAGGGCAAAGGATTTAGAAACCTGCAATGTCTGAAGCTCATGCTTTATGCATGATGATCAGAAACAGAGTATTATGTTATTTTATTTATAAATAAGGATAAATTGAAATGCTCCATTTGTCATGGTGCCTTGAAATGAAATATCCATACTTATGGATATGATATGGACAATGATATATTGTTGAGAGATATAATCTTAGTGCAGCACAAAACAAACAAACAAACAAACAAAAGACAAAAAGAATTGCAGAAAACCTTGGTGATCTGTGTGGGTGTATAGTGTAAATTGTCTGTTTTTTTCAGCAATTATTGAGCACTTTAGAGGTAGTCAGTCAAGTAAACTATTTAGGAAACTCTAGATAAATCTTAAAGAACCTGAAAGATCCTTATTATTTCTGAGGTGCTTCAGTCTTCTGTTTTTTATATAGAAACTGAAACATTTTTTTTTCTGATGTTGCCTATATCTTTCATGATTTCAAAAGAGACATTTTTTCATTATACAGCATTTTACCTTTTTTTTTCTTTTTCTTTTTTTTTTTTTTTTTTTTTTTTGTGGAAGGCAAAGACCAGTGCTGGTTGTCTGGCTTAATTTAACTCCCAGTTCTAAAGTAGACTTCCTGTAGGACCACATAATGCAGTTAGACTAATCTTATCTCAATTTCCTACTGATAAAATGAGCATAGCAATGTTTCTTTTTCTCTCTCTTTTGTCTATTCAGAATAGAACTTTTTTTGTTGCATTGTATTTTCCATTTACAGTAATGTCACAATGAAACTTAGGTTTCAGTTGCAATTTTCATTTTTATAATAAAAAAATAGTAAAAGCTATAGTTACTTTATGACCTGAATCTAGTTCCAGAGAACACAGCTGGAATACAGCTAATTCTTTTTAAGTAAGAATAGACTCCAACTTCAGTAGGTGTCTTTTCAATGCAAAGCTTTCTGTTTATTTGCCTGACCCTGAAATATTTTTAAAGTTTTATTTTTGCAATTACACAACTTTTCAGATAAAATTACCAAACAACAAATACCTTTTTCATCTTGGGAAACTTTTTATAATAAACCTCAGGAGAAAGCTCATAACTGCAAGTGCTGCATTCATCTGAAGGGTAGAAGGAGGACAGACAATTGAAGGTGAAGTCACTGAAATTTTCAGCACAAACACATGAATTAAATATTACAAGGACAAGAAATGTTAGAAGAGACTTGTGAGGAAAAAGAACCTAATTTTGCTTCTTCACTAAATTACAAGTATAAAAACTTCAAAGATTTTCTACTGCTTTTTTGTAGTTGGTTACATATCTTAAATTCTGCATCTGTTATAAAAAACGATCTTTTTGCTTTATGTATTATATTCTTTTACACTTTTTATTTTCTAGATATCTCTTATATACTAGTTGTTCTGTGCTACAGTTAAGTTTATTTCTGTAGTGTTCTGAATTCAGTCATTCTTATTTCTCTAAAATCAACTACCAACTGGATTTTTCTTCTTGAGACAATAACCAAAATAATAAATAGTAAATCAGAAATTAAAGTATAAAAAATAAACAATCAAAAAAATCAGGGAAACTGCCATGAATATATTGTGGACCATATGCAAAGGTTACTGCTTACTCTGCATAACTAGAAACGATTGGCTCTTATGGTGATACGCAGTTTCTGAGAGGAATTGGAAACGTGTTTTTCACGCTCATTATCTTATTTATTCATGTCTGAAATCAAATAGTCCATGTGTATAATAAATATTCCAACTAATGTGACAGTTCTCCCAAGCTTCACTTGTGAAACTTTGATAGAACGTGGACTTTTCACGGGATTTTTCTTTTATTGCATTCTTGGGACAACCTGGTAGAAAGAATTCATCTCAAGAGTTTGCTAAGTATCTGATGAATTGGCATTGATGGTGAGGATTAAAATTAGTCCTTGTTTTTAAATATAGTTGCAAATCTGTGTCCCAGTTCCCACAACCCCACAGAATCACAAAATCACTGAGGTTGGAAGGCACCTCTGGAGATCATATAGTCCACCCCCATGCTCAAAGCAGAGTCACCTCATGCAGATTGCCCAGCACCATGTCCAGTCAGGTTTTGAATATTTCCAAGGATGGAGACTCCACAACCTCTCTGGATAACCTGTTCCAGTGCTCAGTCACCCTCACAGTAAATAAGCATTTCCTTGTGTGCAGATCAAATTTCCTGTGTTTCAGTGTTTTCCCATTACCTTTTGCCCTGTCACTAAACACCACTGAGAAGAGCCTGGTTCTTGTCTTCTTACTCTCACCCATCATGTATTTATACACATTGGTAAAATGCTCCCCTCCTCCCCACCCAAACCTTGTCTTCCCCAGGTTGAACAATTTATGCTGGATTAAATTACTCATCATCCTCAGATTATCTTGCTTTCTTGCATTTCTATTGTTATGGAATACTCAAATTTGTTCACAAAAAGGAACATTTGGAGACAAAGTCTTTTCCTTTCTGCCCTTTTGCTGACAGCTGAACAATTTAAAAATTATGCAGTACTTATGTTGAGGATGTCTCCAAACTGTCCACGTACAGTCATTTCTGCTGTGATGCCTATATCACCTAAAAGAGCTAGGGGCATGCTGAGAACTAAAACTTCTTTCTCAGCTCATACATAGACAATATGTTTCAGTTAAAACCAATTTTCTGTAATGTATACCAATTTGTTAAATCACCTTTTTCTTCATATCAAGTCATAGAATCATAGAATGGCCTGGGTTGGAAGGGACCTTAAGATCATCTAGTTCCAACCCCCCTGCCATAGGTAGGGATGCCACCCACTAGATCAGGGTGCTCAGGGCCTCGTCTAACCTGGCCTTGAACACCTCCGGGGATGGGGCATCCACAACCTCTCTGAGCAACCTGTTCCAGTGCCTCACCACCCTCTGAGTGAAAAACTTCCTTCTAACCTCTAATCTAAATCCCCCCGCTTTTAGTTTTTAGTTTAAAACC
>VXAA01005422.1:0-23178 GCA_013399115.1 Anseranas semipalmata
AGGGGGGTGCCTGGGTGTCAGGGTGTGGGTGCTGAGGGGGTGTATGTGTGTGGGTGGTGGGGTGCGTGTCTGTGAGGGGCAGTGACGGGGCGCAGGAGCGATGGGGTGAGGCAGGCGAGCCCCCGCGCTGTGGGGAGCGGGCATGGGGCCAGCACTGGTTCAGGTGGTGGGAGTCCGTCAGTCCTGCAGGGCTCCGAGGCGGTGACGCGTGGTGAGGAGGGTCCATGCAGGGTGAGGTCCATGCGTGAGGTGGCCTGGGACAACGATGTCTGCGTGAGATGAGTAGGACACGTGTGTGACAGCAGAAGTGATGGGGCATTCAAGCTCCCAGTGGGTGAAGAGCAGGGTTGGTGCACTGGTAAAGCAAAAGCTGCGCGAGTGATACAGGCCGTGGAAAACACCGCAAGAAATAAGTCATGCGTTTAGATGTAAAAATGCTTGTGTAGAAGCACACCGTTATGTCTCGATGACACCTTTTGACTTCACTTACAGTTTTGGAAGGTACATCCTCCCTAGAGCAGTGTCAGTTCTCTCTCTTAACAGTAGGTAACTAAGACTGAACTTTTCAGTGACTGATATGTGATACTTGGTTTCCTTGAGGTGCTTGATCCACGTGTTTGAAATTTTTCAAAAATTGTGAGCTATGGGTAGGAAATTATTCCAAGAAAACAGCCCCACCTCTAAGCCATTTCAAAAGAAGACACAAAAAAGTCATAGAGGTAGTAGCTGGTTATGAAAGCTGTGGGTTTGGATGAGTTGTCAAGCTCTCCTGAGGGAATGCAATGCCTTGTGTTAAAGCTGGGATTACCAGACCTCTTTAGGTTTTGTAGTACAATCCATATTGCATATGTTTATGCTTTTAATGAAAACTGAAATCAAAATAGTCAATTGCCTACTCTTAACCTTTCATTTGTATGATTCACTCCTAGCATTGTCTGTTTCAACTTACCATCCTTTGAGAGCCACAGGTTCTTGCACAGTCAAAGGAATGACTACAGTTTGTGCAGAATTGAAGAGTTTTGGTGCTGTCTGAACTTCATTCTTAATTTGTAAGGAGTCCTTCCTGTGAAATCTGAGTAATGTCAAGTTGTGCAGAATTGGTCAATACATGACAGTTTATTGTATGAAGAAAATATCTCTTTCAGTTTATAATTTTTGTATTGAAAGGCACTTTGAATGAATGTTTTCCATGATAGTGCTACAGAAACATATCCAAAAATGTGCAGTTAATAGGGTGACTAACGCTAATTTTTAAGATTTTTTTTTTTTAATGTGATTAAGAATTAGCATACTATTACTGTCACCCCCCATTTGTGGAAGTTTAGAGTTAGACCTTTTGAAAAAAACAACGTGCATCAGCTACAGTGAGGTGGACAACATAAATTAATGTTTGCAAAATAAATGTCCATATAAGTGGATTACAGACATGGTTTAGGAAGGGTGTATGGCTTACATTTCTACAATGGCATTGGTATGAGTAGGCGTGCTTTCTGTTTTCATGACTACTCTATAATCCCCGTGAAGTAGTTCAGGCTAATAAGATTAACATTCCTGTAACAGAATAGTAGGCAATAGAGTTAAAATTGACCTTGAAGTATGATCAAGACCTTTCCTCTTTCCAAAGGAAAGATAAGCTATACCTAAGCTCTTTCTAGCATTTTTTGTCTGTTGCACTCTTGAAAACGTGCAGTGACAAAGATGACGATCTCTCAGTGCTATCTACAGTTTTTTTCCCTAATGTCTTAAACCTTTTTAATTCAGGCCTGTAGTAAAATGTCCAAAATTGTCATATATTCAATTTGATGACTATTAGCATCTAAAGATTGATAAACCCTTTTAACATTCTGTCTTTGTAGGCTGGAGGAAGGTAGTGGTTTATTCTCCTATTTGAACTACAGCAGTGATCTGCAATTGTAAATGTCAGACGATGTTACTTCTACGGCCTTCCAGTACTGCTTGCTGTCATAGAGACCTCTTACCATTGTAGGTCAAACTGGAATGGCGAGCAAAGTACTTTATGCCAAAAATGTGTTGTTTGCTCTTGGCAGCTTGCAGCGAGAATGTTGGGCATAACAGAATTAGCGTGCGTCTTTAAAAATAAATTTTAATTAAAAAAAAAAAATCACTGATGGGAAATATATAATCCTAGGTAAATAGCCTCTACGACCTTACTGCTTTCAGTTCTTCCATAGTAACTGAGTAATTGCTTTTACTTTTTTCCAGTTCAGTGCTAAGCAGCTCCAGTTTGACATTCCAAGTCAGATCTTTCAAGTGTTAGCAAGTCTGTGAGAGCTAACCAGTTATTTAAGACTAGTTTCATTTATTGTTGCTACCTGAGAAAACAAGATTAGCCTTTGAAACAGATTAGGCTTTGAAAAAGAATGGACTGTGTTTAATGGATGGTATGTAGTATTTTCACATCAAACATGAAAGTAAGTAAATGGCCTCTTTTATGCCAATAAGAATGTGTATTTTATAGTTTTGTACAGTCTAGGCAGACAGTAAGATCTGTGTGTTTAACCAGCCAGTGTTTCTGACTCTTAATCATGGCAGTTTGAGGTGAGGTGTATTTGGAACAAAATGTAAAATATTTTTTAACGCAACAGAGATACTGTTCTGCTGTAGTTGACTGATACCGAGGTAATCTAAGTGATTTACACTATCAGCACCTAAATAAAATGCCATTTGAGCTTCCATCAGATGTCAGCAGATCTCCGAATATAATGTCAAATTTGTGACTGAAGGAAACCTTAAAGCCTAATGAATGATATCTAAGCAGTGGTGTAAAATATTGCAATGAAATGCATTTTAAGTTTTGTGAAATATTTTGCAATTAAAGCACTCACACAACAGTATACAGTGTGTGTTAGCTGAACACTTAAAAACTGGAGAAAGTTTTGTACTAAATTTTATTCTAAAATATTTTTAATTCCTGCTTGGATAATACCATGCACAGCTACACTGGGTGTTTCGGGGGGGTCTGCCCTCCTTTTTCTTTGTTCTTCTGTTCCTCATTCTTTGGAGAGTATTTGTTTTGGAGCCAAACTCCTAGTGAGACTGATATGCCAAATTCAGACTCAGATGGAGTTTGCATGCTTGAGTCCAGTCACAACCTCCACCATCTCCCTTTAGTCCTGAGGCTACCTGAGAAAATACCAACACTCCAGCCTTTGCCAGTAAAATTTCCTAGATATCTAGAGCTCCATTTACTGATCTTCTGCTCCAACGGGGTGAGGATCTTGGCGCCTGTGCCTGATCAGGATCCACAAACTCTGGCTTTACATCCCAAGGCTTCTTTTGGACTGTGTACTCGGACAGAGTTGACCAGCACAGAAGGCATGAGCTACAGCTACTTTTATGTAACTGGAAGAGAAGTCAGGAAGGGAGAGGAGTATTTGGAGGTTGATTTTATCTCCAAAACTCATTTCCTGAGCAAGACCCCTCTGAGGAGTTTTTGGTATCTTTTGCCATCCCTCATGAGCCTGATCTGTGCCTAGCTACTACTACTAGCTTCTACTTAACTTGTTCTCTGGGTGGCAGCGACATCGGAGGTGAAGGGATTTGGGCTGACTTTGTGACAATTATGTGTCAGTTCTTGTATGTGCGCTCTAGACGCAGTGTTGCTGCCACCAGTTTGTTCCTGTGGGT
Source organism: Anseranas semipalmata (assembly GCA_013399115.1). Classification (NCBI taxonomy): domain Eukaryota; kingdom Metazoa; phylum Chordata; class Aves; order Anseriformes; family Anseranatidae; genus Anseranas; species Anseranas semipalmata. The sequence goes on from VXAA01005422.1 coordinate 3,649, forward strand.
TTGCCAGGAGGTGGTTCAGAGGAGTTACTGTAATGTGAGGAGCTTTGACTTTGGTGGGGATCTTCCTCAGCTGCCTTGAGCCAGCAGTAAGCAGGTAAGATCACCTAAGGTCAGGCTCTTGCTCTGGACACCGTTCTGGACTGAAGCCCTCTCCATTGACTATAGGGAGGCTCATCAGCCTTTGTAGCAGCCCAACGTGGTTATCTTTAATTACCTGTCTAGTAATTGGAGCACCTGCTCAGAAGGTGCTAGAGCCGGATTCAATATAGTCTGCACATTAAAGGTCTCCCACGTGAAAGGGCCGTGTTTATGCCATTTGTGAAATGAAGGACGTTCTCCTGTTCTCTTGTTGGACTGATTGCACTTTCCAGGCAAGAGTGCAAGTTCTGCGCTGCCAAAAGACTGAGCAAGAAAAGATCTTCTTTTAAGCCTTAATTAAGGATATTATGTGTAGATCTATGAGAGCAATCCATTAGAAATTACCCCTGTTTTATGGTACTTGCTGCCACTACTATTTTTTATGTTTTGCATGAACTGATGTTAAAATGCACAGTTCAGCCAGCAGAGATCAGAATCCAAGGCTCCTCTTTCACTTGCACAGTTGTCCTTTATTGCCCTCAGTTAAAGTAGAGGCGATTGTGAATCCACTCAGAGCTGTGGATTTCCTCATTTGAGCTGCCCACCAAAACATCTGGAGAAACAACCTTCGTCCCTAAATTGTTGAAAAATCACTAATTATTATTCTCCTTCCTTGTTCCTGTGAGCAATAATTCCATGTTTGCAGTGAAAAAGGATAATAAAATTGCTTGCTCATAGATTCCAGCAGTTTCTTGTCTTTTACCCTTCCTTTTACTTTAGGAGTAATTTTTGCTTTTAAATGGATTAAATAATTTGCAGTTTCATGAATTTCAGTGATGACTGGGCTATAGAGAGATCTCCCCCACCTTGCCCTACTGCAGTAGTAGACTGTTCATGTAATTCTCTGAGTAGTGTCCTGGAACTTTGTGGATGTTGCGAACGTGTACGAATAAAAAACAAAATACGACAAATTTGAGTTGAAAAGCTGAAATGTATGTAGCAAAATGATGTGAAGTAAAAAAAGCCATTAAGAATATAATGAAAATTCCTCATTTCTACCGTAGCATTATTGCGATAGCATCGTAATTCTATATAATGTAGTTGTCTCTGGCCTTCTTGAGTTTGTTTTGGGGGGAGATTTAGCCTAGGAAGAATGGGAGCTTATGCAACCGCATTACACAGTTAGAACAATGAACAAATCATCAATTACCTTCATGTGAAGCTTTTTAGTCATCTGTATTTTGTGTTTTCAGCTGTCTGCTTGCTTATGTGCTGTTGTAAATGGTGGCTCTGTGGTGCCACAAGGTGCGTCTACATTACAATAATATTCCTTCAGAGAATTATTTTTGCAGGAAGGAAATTACTTTTTTTTTGTTTTGAACTTTTAAATACTGAGCTATTAATGCCTGCTGGAATCTTGTTAATTTATATATACATATATTTACTGCACAAGTGAAATACTAGATGAATTTTGCTGGAGTAGCTGTACAGACTCAGTCTGTGCATGTTGTTGTTCAAGTGTGATTGCATAGACCCCCTTGGGGAAAATACAAGCTGGCTAATACATTCGCACCAATTACTGAAAGTCGTTTACTCACCAGAGGAAATATTATCTTGCATATCTAAAAGGAGCCCTATTAGTTGGTAAAATGTTTCTTTAGCTTCGTGTTATTTCCCAGAGAACTAATCTAAAGCAGAAGTAAACGTCAAAAAAAATCTAATGAAAACTTACTTCAGATGTGGGAGCACTGTCTGTAGAATGGTTGCTTTTTAATTTTTATTATTTCACCTTTCAAAAATCATCTCTAAATTCCCAGATGATCAGAATAGATAAGAAAAAAATCAATTTTTTAAAGGTAAGCAGAGAAGATAACTGTTTTCATAGCGGTCTTGAAATACTATGAAATTATGACTATCTAGTCTAAGAGCTCATCTTTTTTTTTTTTAAAGAATGAAATTCTTGTTAAGAATTAAATGGTTGCCTTTCATGAGCAATTACATTGCAATGGTGTGTGTATGAGACAAAGGCAAGAATATACAAATTAAAGGAAAAGATTCATGACTTTGCTGGGGTGGTGTTAAATGGTGAGCAAAAGGAGGAAAGGGGATTTTTAAAAAGATCTTGTGCTACTTTACAGTGTAAGGGGTGCAGAGCTTTCCTCAACCTTGCATGAAGGGCAGGGATCGTTGCACTCCAATTGTGAGTAAGGTTTGAAATTGCAGGGTGTTCTGTTTAAACTTAAAACTAGCTAATTTTTTTGCTTATGTGCAGATGTCAAAGATGGGTAGAGAACTGTCGAAGGGCAGATTTGGAAGATAAAACTCCAGATCAACTCAACAAGCACTACAGACTATGCGCTAAACATTTTGAGACTTCTATGATATGTAGAAGTGTAAGTAAAACCAAGCATTTGTTTATTGCACCTTGCGAAATGTGATTAAGGTTTTTAATCAGAATGATGCATTTTAATCTTTGATCCCCTGGGTAAATGGTCCCTGGGAAAATTAATCTCTTAGTCTTAATTGACATCCTTGTCATGGTCCAGGGCCCCACAGAGACTCGCAGATGTTTGTACTGGCACAAAGGATGAGGTGGAAATGAGCAGTTTGGGAAGAGAAATGCAGAACTGCTTCTGCTGGTTTAATGTGTTTGTGGAGCTGGCCTTCATTGCAGTTTTTTCCTCTTGCAAAACAATGCTCATTTTGTTTACTGTCACTAGATGTTACAACATTATATAAATTTATTCAGTGTAAGAATGTAAGTTTGCATACCTCTAATTATTTGAAATCATTAATGTGCTGTTACTGAAGTGTGTATGTGGTGTAATTCAGTTAAATTGCACTCGGTTGTGGCCGAGAGGTTTAAGCACTCTTTACATCTGTCAAGCTTTTGGTTCCTGCTCTATTTTATCCAACTAAAATCATGTTACTGTTTCCTGTTAATGAAATAATAGCTTTCAATTCTTCTTGTTAAGATGATGCTGATTTCTAATAGCTTGCTTAGCAGTAGGAAATGATGGATTTGTGGCTTTGTACCAAGTTTTGATTTCTAGGCTGAAAGACGCAAAGTCAGTCCTTGAGGGTAATTAAAATACGCAGGTCAAACTTGAGCTCCTGTTGGTATTACACATGACAGGGTCCCTGATTAGCCAACATCCTAAAAACAAACCAACAAGTGAATATTGGAAGTAATTCTGAATCTGAAATGAAGCTTTATGAAGCTCAGTTTGTTTGAAATCTGCTTCAGTCTAATGACACATAGAAACACGATCAGTTAAAGGTCTGTACCTAATGGAAACGGTCCAGTTTAGACAACGCAAGTTTACAGTATATTCAAATACAACTTTTTATTTAAAACACTTTTAACTGCTAGAAACATTTACATGACCACCTAGAAGCCTTCCTCCTACTCATTTGACAGCTATGTTTTCCTTCAATATGATCATTCACAGCAGTTTTTTGTGAATATGCATAAGTCAACATAAAGAAGCAGTTGAATGTTTTCATTGTGAAAATGCCTGTGTGATTGTTTCTAGAATTGTAGTGATGAAAAACAAAGCACTAGTAACAAAGTTTCCTTTCTGATGTTTCTGTATTGTCCAGAGTATTTATTTTTTAGAAAATCATAATATTCAAGTAAATTCAAATTACTGCATCAGGGATCTGTGATGTGAAGATAAAGGGGAGGAAAAAGTGGTTGTTCTGTTTTCTTTCTTTTTAATCTCTTCTCATTTCCAGTGTTCTCTTGATGTCCTTGAAATGTGAGTTGCATAGCACAACTTCATGTTTGTTCTGATGCATCAGAAAGTGAAAATAATTAACAGGGAAAAAAAATCTGTGTACAAAACCCACAGAATTTCGTAGGCCGTACTCATTGTACACACTGCACGAAACCCACCAAATTTCAGAGGTCATGCTTTTTTTTTTGAGCACACTGTCTGAAAAACACAGAATTTCAGAGGCTGTGCTCATTTCCTAAAGACATCGCTAATCTAGATGTCTCTTTACAGAGCCCTTACAGAACAGTTTTACGGGATAATGCTGTGCCAACTATATTTGATCTTACAAGTCACCTGAACAATCCCCACAGCAGACATAGAAAAAGGATAAAAGAGCTGGTAAGTTTTTAATGTAAGATTTTATGTTAAAACAATGAAGGCAAGTAATTTCATATGAAACTTTATATAGTGTCTAATAATATTTAGCACTGGAGTGTTTTCCATTTTTGTACTGGTATTCTAGTATAATTTTGCTGATTATAAGTTAAATATCCAAATATTACACTGATAAAACTTTTATCTACTAAGAAAAGTTTAATGAAATAATCTGGAAAATGAGAACTGATTCTATCTTCCAAAGCAAGTGTATAGCTTCCTTTTACTTGTTATTACGGCGCTGAGTCCAACTTACCCATGCTACCCTGAAATTCTTGCTGTATGTTAACTGTGATCTTCGGTTCACCTGATTCACTTCTGAAATCTGCAGCAATTCAGACATGTATGTTTTAGCTTATTGTTCTAAAAAGATGATCCATGTATAAAACCAAGATCAAGCAGTTTCTTGTGGAATTGTGACGTGTCAATGGCTCTTTTGTGTCATTTACAGAAAATGTCTGTAGGTCTCTGGATTTAAGTTTACTGAAAATTAAGAGGAATTCAACTCCTAAACTCAGCTTCTATGTTAGAGAAATACCGATGATTTTTAAATATTTCTTCATGAGTTTAAGTCTATTTATTAACTGAAACTTAGGAAACGGTTAAGACCTGTCTATTGACATAGTGCATGTTCCTACCAGAACAGAATTCTTTAATGAAATTGATTTGCTCATAATGCAGATTAAACAAACTCCTAATACAAGTATGGGAACTTTAGTAGTAGTAGTAGTAGCAAACTGTTCTCATATAGTTAATAGATATGTGTTGTGACAGCAATAAACTACCTGACGAACCTCCTTCTCTTAGACATTCTAGCGCTTTTTTGATAAGTATTAAAACTCTGAAAATGATCTCATCTACAATATTTGTATCTGACCGTGATGTGTTTTAGTATTTTCAGGTCATGTGGTAGACATTGATATCCTTTTTTTTTTTTTTTTTTTTTTTTTTTTTTTTTTTTTTTTTCTAAGAGTGAAGATGAAATAAGAACATTGAAGCAGCAAAAGAGTAAGTGAGCAAAATAACTGAGGTTGTAAAAACTTTGTTTTACTAAGGCTGATAGGGTAATGCAGGATACATAACTGTAAGTTTATGTATAGCAGGAGGATAACTGAGTTGCTGCTTGGTTCAAACAGCCAGTCTAAACTCATTCCAAAATACTCATTCACTTTTAAACTGGAAACATTCTTCTCTGGACTCCAGTAACTTAAAGGTAATGGGGAAAGCAAATACTATGTTTTAGTCGTGTTATCTTAACACTTACAGTATTTTACATTTTGTAGTTGAAGAAGCTTTTGAACGGGAACAGGCAACTCAAGAACTGAATGAAAGCAATGCACAAAGTACTGTCTCAGAGGAAGGCGGTGAAGAGCAAGAAGAAGAGGCTGTTCCCTTAACACTGGAAGAAAGAGAAAACAAAGATTACCTTAAATCTTTGTTTGAAATTTTGATCCTAATGGGTAAACAAAATATTCCCTTGGATGGCCATAATGTTGATGAGCTTCCGGAAGGTATTTTTACTTCAGATAACTTTCAGGCTCTGCTGGAATACAGAATAAACTCTGGAGATGAAGTTCTGAGGAAACGGTTTGAGATGACTGCAGTCAATCTTGAGTATTGTTCAAAAACTCAGCAGAAACAGATGCTTGAGATCTGTGAGAGCTGTGTTAGAGAAGAGACGCTGAGGGAAGTAAGAGACTCGCACTTCTTTTCTATTGTCACTGATGAAGTAGTAGACATAGCAGGAGAGGAACACTTGCCTGTCTTGGTGAGATTTGTTGATGATTCTCATAATCTAAGAGAAGAATTCATAGGGTTTTTACCTTATGAGGCTGATCCCGAAATTTTAGCTGTTAAGTTCCATACGACTATTACTGAAAAGTGGGGGCTGAACATGGAGTACTGTCGAGGTCAAGCCTACATTGTCTCCAGTGGGTTTGCTTCTAAAATGAAAGTTGTGGCTACAAGACTCTTGGAGAAGTATCCACAAGCTGTGTATACGCTGTGTTCCTCTTGTGCCTTAAATGTATGGTTGGCAAAATCTGTTCCTGTTGTTGGTGTTTCCATGGTGCTAGGAACAATCGAAGAAGTTTGCTGTCTGTTTAGTCAGTCCCCACAATTACTGGCAGAACTGGACAATACAATTTCTGTTCTTTTTCAGAACAATGAGGAGAAAGGTAATGAGCTGAAGGAGATCTGCCGTTCTCAGTGGACAGGCAGGCATGATACTTTTGAGGTTTTGGTGGACCTCATGCAAGCGTTGGTCCTGTGTTTGGATGCAGTAAGCAGTGACTCATCCATCAGGTGGAACAACTTTATTGCTGGTCGAGCATTTGTACTTTCAAGTGCATTAACAGATTTTGACTTCATTGTCACTATCGTAATTCTGAAAAATGTTCTGTCTTTTACAAGAGCATTTGGAAAAAATCTCCAGGGGCAAACATCAGATGTGTTCTTTGCAGCTAGCAGCTTAACAGCAGTGTTGCATTCTCTGAATGAAGTGATGGAGAATATTGAAGTTTACCATGAATTTTGGTTTGAGGAAGCAACAAATTTGGCTACAAAACTGGATGTGCAAATTAAACTCCCTGGAAAATTTCGCAGGGCACAACAGGGGAACTTGGACTCTGACGTAACATCAGAAAATTACTACAAGGAAATCCTTAGTGTCCCCACAGTGGAACATATAATTCAAGAATTAAAAGATATATTCTCAGAACAACATTTAAAAGCTCTTAAATGTTTATCCTTAGTGCCCTCAGTCATGGGTCAGCTGAAATTCAATACGTCTGAGGAGCATCATGCTGACATGTACAAAAATGACTTGCCTAATCCGGACACGCTTTCTGCTGAGCTTCATTGTTGGAGAATCAAGTGGAAGCACAGAGGGAAAGATATTGAACTTCCAGCTACTATTTATGAAGCACTTCACTTGCCTGACATAAAATTTTTCCCTAATGTGTACGCATTGCTTAAGGTCTTATGCATACTTCCAGTGATGAAGGTGGAGAATGAGAAATATGAAGTAGGACGAAAGCGCTTAAAGGCATACCTGAAAAACACCTTGACAGAGCAAAGGTCAAGCAACCTAGCTTTGCTGAACATAAACTTTGATATAAAACATGACTTAGATTTAATGGTGGACACCTACATTAAACTCTATCCAGATAAAGTGGAATTTCAAGAAGACTTTCTTCCCTCAAACAACTCTGAAGTAACAGAAGATGCTTAATTTTTTTAAGCTCTAACCAGTCTGGTGAAACAGCTTTTTGCTAGTTGAGTTTCAATGCTGAGGAAAAAAAGACTTTGAAATCCCAATAAATAAATAAATCACTGCAATTGTATTTCCATTTTAGGTCTCCGATTTAAGAAGGTATGGTCAGTGACCCAAATTATGTTTTGTTAGTCTGCATTAAATATATGATATGAACAAACACAAGCCTGAAAATAAGCCCATGCTCTAGGCAGAGGTGCTTTCTGCATCTGATTGACTTACCTAGGTACGTGTTTACTTTGTTGCATCTTGGAAAAAGTACATTGTGATGATTGTAGATCCAATGGGGCTGTTACGTATTCGCTCATGAATTAAGAAAAAACTGAAAATGTTGAAGTATAATCCATTTCACTTCTGTTACTTAGAATTTTATTTTATTTTTTGTAAACTCGTCTTTAACTGATGTGTATTCAATTGGCATTTTGGAGAGAATTCAGCAATGGCACAAGCCTCGTGCTGTGGACTGTTCTTTATGTAAAGTGAATGTTAGTGGTACAGAGGTACGTTTAAGGTTTCACTGGAAGAGTCAACCTCTTTAATCTCTTGACTGTTTACATTCCTTTGTGTGAAACACAACTTTTTTCTTTAGGCTTTTAACAGGCATGGTAGGAGTACTGAAATTCCTTAAAGACACTAAAAAATTAAGATTTATTCCAAAAACATTGAAGTCTGTTCATTTGACACAAAACCATGCTTCTTATTGTCTGTTTACTTGTAAACTCACCCAGGAAAGATTAAAATCAGAGTTTGTTGTTTGTCTAGAAGTAAGATTGAAAATAATGCTGTTATTTTTGGCAAGAGTGAAACATTTTTGTACAGTTTATTGCAATTTAAAATAAAATGTGAATTGCTTTTTACAAAGTATTGAATTTATTAGTAAAGTATTGCCTCTTTAAGAATGTGTATACTTTTGTAAGGTATCTTTTAGTTTTGACTGTCTTTTTTTCCTGTTGTTTTTGCAATCCTAGTGAGTGGCATTGTCTTAAGACAGAAAAAATTGTGTAATAGTACTTATGATCTGTATGTTCTGCTGAAGGTTTTTTAAAGTATTTTGAGATAGTTCTAAATACAGCGCTTTTAATTGTGGAAATTTTGTCTGACTGAAACGCTGACAGGTGGAAATAGCTTAAATTTGAAATGGCTGAGAAGTTAACAGTTTTGCAGCTATCCTGATGCATGCCAATTTTATAACTTACAGTTGTCCTTTTATGTACTTTCTTTCCAGTTACAGTGGAGAAAAACCCCAGCAACAGAAAATTAATTGATTGTAGAGACTTTGATAAAATACAACTCTTAGTGTATTAGCACAAACAATAAGAATAAATTGGAAGAAAAAAAAACACCCTTTAATTACAGTAAACTTGGATATTAAAGTGGCGATGTACATCTTAAGAAGTGCTTTCAGGACCTTTTATTTACATTGGAGTAGTTAAAAATTACTCTTTTAAAGTGTTATCTTTTCTTCCACTGCTATTTGTATCTGCTTTCTACCATGCTTTCCTGTTAATGCAATTATTGCCTCAACCAGTAAAAAGTGTTTTAGCTAATAGTTTGTCCTTTTCCTAAAAAAAAAATAGCTAAAATCTGTGAATCCTATTAAAAAGAAAATTTTAAATTAGAATTCAGACAGAAAATCGTGTTTTTTTAAAGAATATCTCAATTACAATTTTAATAAAATAATAATAGGAAAAAAAAAAAAGCTTTTCCATTCTGGAAATGTTTGTGAGTTCCCCCTCTAAACACAGCAGTGTGAGATGGTTGCGGCCTCTGAGATGGTGGGCCCCATCGATCCTCCATAAGGAATGCTCGAAAAAAAAAGAGAGAGATCTGGTTTGTTCTGATTGTTGAAAGCTTCACTGGGTAGTTTTGCTTTGCTAGAAGGGCAGTTCCAGTTTGTCTGCTTTTCATTGCTGATGACGCAGAGACGACAAATATTGCAGTTCAGCTGGTAGAGTCAGGTTGGGTGAGGCCAGCCTTGTGTGCAGAGTCAGAGGAGGAAAATTGATACCCAGTGCCATATAGTTGGCCAAAAGAACTGAAGACTCTGACTATGTAAATGAGGTCCTTTTGACTGATGCACTGAGACAAATTAAAAAAGACAAACGCAATAAAACACCCCTTTAGCTACCAAAGTGTCTTCTGGAGCCAAATTGTGGCTAGCTTTGCTAATTAGCTGGCTCCAAGCGCCCTGATAGCTTGCTGTGCTTGATCATTGCACTGCCTTTCACAGAGATGCTTAGATTGTCTGTAATCAATCAAAAGCTCCTTACTTAGGCAATTTGAATCGTCCCTTTGCTGCAGAATGCCTCATTTTTTTTCTTTTTTAGGCATGTCAGTGCATCACTTAAGAACCTGTAGCAGGATGTCTGAATAGTGATGGCTTTGCATGATGCGTAGGAGCAAAGGAATAGCAGATTGCAATGGTAGGTGCCCCTCTAACTTAGAATTGTGTGGAAGAAAACCATTTACCGAAAATATCATGGCTCCCATCTTATTGCTGGGGGTGTAGACAAAGGATGCAACTGAAGGAGAATCCTGTAATATAATTTCAAAGAGAACATTATATTGCTAGAACAGGCCAGAGATTGATAGAAAAGCACTGAAAATGGGACAAATAATCATTGAAGATTAGCTTTGGTTCCATTTTTTTAACAGATTCTTGAGACAGAGGGAACTGTCACCTTAAATATCCTACAAATACAGGGCAGTATGTATTTCCAAGATGCATATGAGGTATTTACCTTGCTTTGACCTGGCTTTTTGGAATATTCTGTGGATGAAGGAATATTTCTGTTTAAATTATTTTAAGGATCCCTGCTGATATGCACATATATTTTAGTGAAAGTATCAGTAGGTAGTGTTTTGTGAAAACAATGCTTGTCTTAAGAATAGACATTTTTCTTTCCTTTTCCCATGCACAAAATTCCTGTTAGAATGCACTATTGCTTCTTTGAAAAGTAGCATGTAGCTTTCTGTCTCCTGTAGTGCTTTTTCTATAACTGGCTGTAGAAATCCTGTAACTGCTTGTCTGGCTGCCAAAGTTCTGCTGTGAAGAAGCAGAGGACCAGAACTGCTTAATGATTCTGGACGCAGCTATCCTCTTCCCCCTGCACCCTGTTTCTGTGAAACGCTGCAAATCTCAAGGTTGCCAGAAACATCCAAATTACTCTGAAAAGATGAAAATAAATCTCTTTACTGGATCTGTTTCAGGAAACAGTTCCTAACCTAGCATAACAATAGGTGTTATCCCAAAGTAGGCTTAACATTCAATAATTTCCAGACCTCTAATGCTCCCTAGTTTCCCTAAGGAAAAAAGTCTCACAAAGAATAGTATTCTCCACACTATTTTGTATATGCATATGTAGTGAGGCATCAGCACAAATGAGAGTTGGAAATTGCAGACAAGTCTAGAGCAGTTTCAAAATATGTGCATGTTCATTATAAGCTGCTCTTGCTTTGCAAAATAACATTGTGTTAATAGAATTCAGTGTGCCTGTTCCATAACACAATAATTGTTCACTTTATTATTACCATAGTTGTCCATTTTTTCTATTTATTTATTTTCATGTAGCAAACTTGCTTTTTTCCTAAAGCTGTGCCTGTGTGTCTCCTGTTTTAGCTTGTAACAGTTCTCTGGAAGCGTCCTTGAAGGCAGGTACTAGCAAAATTCATTCAGTGATACTGAGGAGCAGTGCCGTGGTGGCAGAACAGGTGTCCTTGTAGTCCCCTATTCCTCTGTTTTGCAGTGTCCCAAAATAAAACGTGTCATCGAGTAAGCTGGCTTCGTGAATGCCCAAGTGATCTTACAGTAAATGTTGATGCTCGTGTGTTGCAGTGGCTACTGTTTTGCACAAGGTTCCCAACACTCTGCGTGGTACTTGAGGTACAGCCTACAGGATGGCTTTTACCAGGCCGCTATGTCTCTCAAAGCCCCCTCTGCTATCTACACACTGCTCACAAACCTTCATGCATTCGTGACCATGTGCTCCAGCAGCAACTCTATAACAAAACATTTTCAGGGGCAGCAAAGGCTCCTTCTTACTGAGAAGCCATGCTGTGAGCCCACAGGTATACCTTATGGAGTCCAGGCTAGAGCATAGGCTTCCCTGCAGCAGTTAGAAGAGAGGGGCACGTGACAACTCTACCTCTACTAAAAGATACTGAGCAATGATTTACATTTTAAAAATTTAGATCCCCAAGCCAGGGATGGAGGTAGTTCAGCACATCTGCCAATAGTTGCAAGTGTTTTGTGGCATTTTTCACTGAGAGGTGACCACTGAATCTCTGATCATCTGTGACAGTCAGCTGGAACTGCACACATGACTGCTAGAGCCTGAAAATTCAGCTTCTGTCACTGCTTCTTCAGCCAGCAAACCTCTATGGATCTGGGAAAGGGCTTTATTTCCTTACTCCTGGAAGAACACCCAGAAGGTCTGCTCAGCAAGATGACACCTCTGGCATGGCCCAAGAACCTCAGTGAAATTTTCTTGTAGGTAGATTCTGGCAACCAGGAAACTTCAGCATCTGCCATCAACAGGTTGTGGTGTTTGAGGGGGAAGAACTTAACACCAGCAGCTTGCTTTTTTGTCCCCTCTTATTCCCAGAACCGAGGAATTTCAAGCTTCATGTCTGGTTCCTACATACAGTGAGAACTTAAATTCTCTTTCTCACTAACAGCTACTTCTGGTGCTTTCTGCCATGACTGTGGACTGCATTTCACCTTTAGATAAATTTCATCCTTGTCAGGCATGTGTAGCCCTTTAAGGACACTTCTCAGAGCCCTTCATACCTTTTTCCAGAGCTCTTTCCCAAAATCTGCAAGAGGGAGACTGGCTACTTCTTGACATAAAGTTGGCTGGAACAAGGACAACGTGCCAGTACTGCGGATGGGGGACAGTTTCACCCAGGTCTCTCATGAATCCCTGGGATTGTTGTTCACCATGTACTTGACACAGGCCTCCAGAGCACAGAGTATATGGTGAAATATCTTTCGCAGCAGGTCCCGCACAGCTCTGGACCAGTGAGGGTAGCCCGTAATGGCTAATGCATCCGTGAGTAGCCCATGCCACTGGCCCACGCCTGTGTTCCTATGGGTCTACTTCAAAGTGAAAATAAGAGGTTGTCATATACTAGCTGCACTACAAGGGTGCTGGGAGTCCACCAGCAATCTCAGATACTCAGTCCACCCGCAAGGGAATGTTGGCATTGTCCCTAGAGCAGGCTACAAAGGGCAGGTACAGCAAGTACCAGCAAGTACATGGTGCTTCTCAGCAGAGACAAGCCAGCTCTCCTACCTCTTTGCTTGTCCATACTGTATACCTCCCTTGGTATTGTACTCTAACTGATAAGAATGTTTTGGGGGGGCTGGATGACATTTATATGTAGAAAACATTTTCCAGACCATCATTTCACAATCACAGAATGGTTGAGATTGGAAGGGACCTCTGAAGGTCATCTGGTCCAACCCCCTGCTCAAGCAGGGCCACCCAGAGCAGGTTTCCAGGACCATGACCAGGTGTCTTTGGAATATCTACAAGGAGGTGGTTATTTCAGAGAAATAAAAAATGGGTGTTACTAGTACAAGCTCAGCTGTGTTTCACTGCCTCTTCACAGCACATGCCTTCTTTGCCTTGTAAGGCACACCTGATAGAAAATGCTCCTTGTAATACATGACTCACTTCAAATTTTTATGTTGCACCCCTCAACTCCTGCTTCAGATGCTTGTAGGATGCGTCCAGGAGCTGGTTCCTGTCAACACCTCTTTAGGTCAATTGTCTGAAGGTATGTTTCTTCTGCTGGACTTCTGTTATGTTGATTGTGTCTCTTTGGGAAGGGCTGGTCTCATCCTTGAACCATTTGCAGCAGGTCACTAAGAGTCTTACCGGTAGTTAGAGCTCTTTGCTAAGAGATCAACACTGGCCGTGGGCTACAGGCTGGCCAGGTGGTAGGATGCAGAGTTTAGCAGTGGGTCTGAGGAGCGGGGAGGAAGCCAGGTTTGGGGAACAGGACAGTAAAACAGGTGTGTCTGGAGGCTCCAGGCAGAACTGACTCTTTATCTTTTCTTCCACAGTTACATCTGGTGGAAAGAGCCCAGCTCTGGCCGCTTGGAGGCTGACTTGACTGCAGCACTCACCAGACACCGAAGCAGCAGGCTGCCTGACAAAGGTCTGTAACGTCAGCCAAGGGGAATTAAGGAAGAGCTCTTGGCCAACGTGGGCAGGCCTGAGGGACTTCCTTAGGGAGATACAGGAGTGGGAGGGATGAGTTGGCTTAGCCCCTTTTTTGGTGGTTATTTGGTCAAACTCCCAATCTGGAGCCTCTCAAACAGCAACCAAGTCCATGATTAATGTAGTGATGGGTGGGAATGCATCATGAGGAGGGATACAGGGAAGCGACATCTGCAAGACCCTCTTTCTTGCGTCCCACCAGGCAAATGTTCCTGCAGGCATCCTTAGGACTTTCCTTTCTCTTTTATACCGTCTTTACATTTACCAAGTTTGGGAGACAGGGGTGACAAATGGTAACTACCTGCACTGTTGATGCTGGGAGCTCTGTTTTGTGTCTTCAAGGTTTTTTTTTGTGGCTTTCACTGCTTTCTCTCTCCTCTCCCCTAACCAACAGCTGCGCCCCAGGAAGAACAACAGGCATGGGCAAAATTCAGCCTGATCCAGGATGCCCAACATGCAGTAGCATGGGCATCCTCAGGAGAGCATGTCTGGAGGAGAGAGAGCAAGAGGAAGGGACCACAGCTAAATAGGCAGTGCCTTCAGGCAAGAGAAGCTGCTTGGGAAACTGGCTTTGCAGTCCTTCACCTGTAGGCATCCCTTCTAGTGTAAAGGGAGGTGGACTGGTGGTGGTGGAGGAAGGATGTTTAAGAGCTACTGGGAAGGAGGGAGCATGGGTTTGGTACATGGGGAAAGCAGGAGAGGGGTTGGGATACTTGAGAGAGCTGATCAAGGGCATGGGTTGGTTGGTGTGTGGTGCTCCAAGCCTGCATGCTCTACAGGTCCAGAGCTAAGCCCAGGTGGGGTCCTGGGCTTCCCCATCGCCATCCACCAGGCTGCAGAGGTATCAGGCAGATCAGAACCGGGCTGGAGGGCTTTGTGCTGCTGGCAGAAGGGGTCCTTCACACAAAGCGTGTTGGAGGCAAGTGGCTGTGAGGAGGCTGACAGTGCTGGAGAAGTTAAACCCATGTCCGTCCCTGTGGATCCACCATCGTGCAGGCAGCCAACTGAAGGCACACTTGACCTAAGCTGGGGGACTTAACAAGTTGAAGGTGAATCATCTGTTTTATTAAATCAGAGGCCACTTCAAGGACTGCAGCCCAATTATGCCACATGTTGTACATATCCTGAAAAGAATATTCATGGAGAAATAGGATCCATATGGGCTGATCCTTACTGGTAAGCACGTCCCGCTGGAGAACAGCCTTGGGTGTCTGCCTGCACAGATCAGCTTAACAGGATTCAGGCCTTAACTCTTAATTTATAGTGTTGAACAGCTCTCGAGAAGAGGGAGGGATTTGTAGGAGGTACAGTATTAAGTGGACGGCACTGTGACATGCATTTCCCCTCCAAGGAGCGAGGCTTGCTGCCTTTGCTTTGGTGTAAGGCTCTGTGCTCTAGAAATAAGCAGGAATATCACGGTCTGGCCTGAATTCCTCCCTTGAGAAAAGAGATGGATGATATCATTGTTGGAGTTGCTTGGACATCATAAAGGTACTTACTGAAATGAGAAAAATATGGTTTTAATTCCTTTTTTTAATAATAAAAAAGTAACAGAAAGCTACGAGTGCCAGGAACCTCACTGAGAAAAGAGTCTTTGCACCCTGGAGAACTTTGCTTAATGAATAAGCACTTCGCAGTCACTTTTTGGTCCATTTTTTGTATGTATACATATATATATATGTATATAAAATATACAAAGCCAGATGTAAAGAAGTTACTTGTTTGTCTTGCTGATGTCAACTTTGTTGAGTAACTATGATTAAGAAGCAAGCCCACAGTGAAGTGCACACAGCTCATTCCTGCGAGACTTTGCCCACGCCGTGCTCAGCTCCTCCTGAACCCTGCACCCTAAGATCCAAGCAGACAACAATTAGCAAAATATTAGCAAAATGTGTGAGCCTAAACACATCTTAATTATCAGATAGTCTCTGCTCCACTCTGACTGAAGAGATGAAGTGAGCAATGAGTAAGTTTTCAAGTGTACCATGCTAAACTACACCTTCCAAATGTCCTCCTGCATAAGGCAGGGTACCGTGTTCAATGTCAGCAGAGACGGCAGAAAGCTTGAAGGAATTACTGCTTGGCACTTGAGCAGAGCTCTCTCCATTTAGCTGTTGTTATAAACTTTAATCCCGTTAAGTGTATCATCGTCGCAGAAGATGTGTTTATTGAGAAACCTGTGGCTTCAGTGTGGTTTTTGGCATATGTAAAAGTGCCCTTCTGCATTACTATAAAAACTGGATTTGGAAAGTACTTGTAATATGTATGATTTGACTTCAGGTATTCCTGTATTTTCCAGACTATTTCACATTCTCATTATAACAAAGGGAATAATGGAACAGATTCGCAACTCTAATCCTGAGTCTTTGCACCTTTCAGGCAGGACAAAAGAGCGAGAGCCTGGATGTGATGGCCCAGCTGGGAGTACACCACTGCTCCTGTGAAGCTCTTCGAGGTCAAGAAAAATGCTGACACAGCCATTTCCTGCACTATTTGCTTCTGCAAGGAATGCTTAAGGTACTGCACACCTTGCTGCTATGTGGTCCTTCATGTCTCACCACTTTTCTTTCCTCCCAGCACTGATCTGCAAAGAGCTGCGAGGAGAACAGGTCTCTCCAGGGCCAGGTGCAATTTTTCTGCTCCTGTGTGGCCTGTGGTTTTAGGCCTAAACTGCTGTCCTCTAAAATCATGCTTTTCAAAAGTGAGTGTTCTTGCATGCCTGTATTTTAGATTTCTCAACTGGAGATGCATTGAAAGGCTGTGATTTTTAGAAAGTGTTTAGCATTAGCCTGCTCTGTGGAAAGGAGCTTTACAGCAGTGTCAAGCTAGGCATACGCAGCTCAATACACTGAAAAGCACATATTTTGAAAATCTTGGTGTAGGAAGAAAATTCAACATCTGAGTAGAGCACTGGGTCTGTATCCACTTTGCTACCTTGGTGTTATATTGCATTCCCCAGGTGGCTTTCAGTAGACACTGTGACAATAAAATCTTCCCCCCAAATTTTAAAGTTTGCATTTTTTTGATACATTCCCCCCATTTTAGTTATGGTTTGGAGAATAGAAGAACTCCACTGAATTCCATTTCTGCTATTAAATATTGCATGTGCTATTCTTTTCTACTTTACTCCATTTATTTTCCCCTTCCCAAATACAGCCCAACAGTCCTTCATGTTTTTTTTTGTCTACGAAGTTGCATTCTCATCTCAGTTCCAATTCATGTTAGTTATTGTGTCTGATCTTTACTAAACTCTTCTTATTCTAACCATGACATATTTGCAAGATGATAAGCAATACATAAATTTTTGTTGCAAAAGTAGTTTCCTTTATAGAGGGTGTATTTACTTTCTTACGGTCACTAGATGAGCTGCTAATAGCTGAAGATATATAGACACATTTCTTGGATCTCTTGGATATGGCTAGTTACTAGGAAGGGAGATGAAAAAGCAGCTGAATCTCCAACAAATAGTATCCTAGAAAAAAGTATATGCAACTTCAAGAGGAAGTGATATGACCAAAAGCTGCAACAAAACACCCTTGCTCCAGATCCTGTTGTGTCTCTCTCCACAGCAACAACCTTCAGCCCTGTCAGAGCAAGTCTCGTGTTCGACTGTTAAGTTGTGTAGCTGGGAATTGCACTGCCTGTTGAAAGCACTATGTATTTCTAGTGCTGACTTTTACTAAGTGCCATTAACTCCTTTCAATTTGACCTTATGAGATATTATAGGCTTCCTAGAAGAGGCAGACATTAAATTCTCCTCATCGTTAGCACTTGAACATGCTCTCATTCCTTCCCAGTTCTGAAAATTCTGGTTAGATTTACTTTTTAAACAAACAAAATCACCCGTTTTCTCATCAAGCCTCCTGTTTTTCCCCCATCTTAAACCACTGCTTTTACAAATCACACTTGTAGAAAAGCAGCAAGTTCCTCTTCATTTTTCTTCCAATACCAGCTATAAAGATTTGTGCTTTCCTTCTGTACCTTGGCTATGCAGGGAGGCCAGCTAAGGGAATGACTCTTACAGTTCTCAGGGAAAAGGTGCCCTTCAGACAACTAGGACTGATGAAAAAAGTTTCTAGGCTTTACACTAAAGTGTCTCCTACGTGAATCCTCTGCTGCGAGTACAGGAAACAGCCTTTACTACAGTATTATATATTAATCAGTAAAACACAATTCTAAATAGCATAAACCCCAAGGGATGCTTTACCCACTGACTGTAGCAACCTGTACACTCTGGATTCACTTGGAACACCAAGTTATCTGCTTACTTTTTCTTGGATTGACCACTTTGTTGTTTGTACAGTAATTACCTGTTGTTTAAATTAAAGATATAGCAAGCCCTTACAAATGGCTAAAAAGTTGCCGTATTTCTCTGTATCTTTGCTCAAAGATCAATAATATTATGAGATGTTGCAAAGTATTGGCCACTCTGGTCCCATAGGCCGTCAACTGCAGCACATGCTGAGGGGAGGGTATTCTAGCAGTGAGGATTTGGCTTAGATATCAAATCCTATGGATCCACTTTGCCATTTGCACTTCTTCATCGTCTCCACGCTGACTATCAACTTTTAAAATGTCGCTTTGTGTCATCATGTTCCATGTCCTACCCATAAATCATAAATCTCACTGTGCATGGTCTGCACTCTTGTGCAGGTCTCTGGTCTTTACAGGCAGATTTCACTGTGTGCTCTGCCCATGCTCCAAGCAAACTGGAAATCAGGAAGCTCCAGGACTGCTGGTTGGCTGGAGACACAGCTGAATTCATTTTCTTTCATATGCAAAAAGCCATACAGACATAATCATGGATATTCATATGACTTCCATTCCTGGAATATTTTCTATGTCATTGATCTATTTATTTTCATAAAATCCCTGGGATATAAGGCCCAATTATCAGATATCTGAAGTTATTACTGCCTGCATCTTGTCACATGACAAGTTTTCAATGAATCAGGACACTAAATTAAGGTCTCCCTAAGCCCTGACTAGTGCTATAAAACAATATCTCTAGTCTGGGAGGCTTACAGATATGACATGATGAGAGACAGTGAGAACAAGACAGATGAAGCATAAAGTAGAAGGCGCAGCAGGGGGGAGTTAGTTTAGGGTAAATGAACGTACAATCCATGGTATTCATAAAAGCTAAGATGACAACCCCTCCTAACATCAGTATCAATCTGGATTCACGCTCAGTACTGGACAAGGAAGGATCACCAGCAGATGATGAATCTTTGAAACTCGCTCCATGTGCTTTTGCTTATGTAGGCATCTTTTCCTCCCGTGACAGCACCGTCTCCTCTTACAGTGACAGCAGTTTATGAATGGTTCCATTTCACATCTTCCTCATTGCACTGACACTCTCATCCACAGACTGAGCATCTCTGCAGAAATGAAGGTGGGAACAGGTCAGAGGCAGGAACATGCGTGTAGGGAAGGAGCATGGGTTGGTAACATCCATTTGAAATACTAACTATCCACAGCTGACTCAGAAACCTACCTCCCATGTTTATCTAATTACAAAGAAATTAATGTAGTCATTTCTTCATTTTCAGCAAATCAGCATTTCCTGAAGTATTGTGATACTTTCCTTGAGCTAAGCATAGCTCCACTAGGATTTTCATTTACAGACATTCTGGTAATATCTTATTACATGTAAGAGTTGTGCTAGTTCAGATAAAAGTGTCTTGCATTCCTTGCTTGTCCCAGAGCTGCGGAATGGTAGATGTTTGAATGTGCTAAAGGCACAAAGACTTACAAGCATGCAGTTTTTCTTCTTCTTCTTCTTCTTCTTCTTTTT
>VXAA01005422.1:33172-61436 GCA_013399115.1 Anseranas semipalmata
TATTCAATCCCCAAAAAAAAAAAAAAAAAAAAAAAAGGCAACTTTTGGTTGCAACTGCTGAAATTAATGGCATTATCTGGGATTTGTCATAGAGAGCTGATAATGACCTTAGCAGTTAAAAGGTGTTATGTGGGGGCTTTTTCCTTTTGAAGGCTGGATGAGTCTGGCTAAATTATCTAGTCTGACCTAATTCATCATGTGCATCACTGGCTTTCATTCAGTGGTTCTTAGAACATGCTCCAAAACCTGCAGTGCCTGGACTACTTTGATCATGGATGGAGCCAGGGTATTATAGCCACAGGTATGAAGAAGCCAAATTGGCTCATTACTTCACTAAATTAAGTCAGAGAGGAATGCTGGGACCCATATGGGGACGTGTCACAGTATTTGCTAGTCCCTGTCAGCTCACCCATCCAGTAGCTGCTATCTCTCCCACTGATACTGGACAGATGTGAAATGGACTTCATGCAGGGCAGCCTGATGCCTGGTTTATTGACAGCAGCAGTTGCTCAAAAAAGGCACGGAACATAGTGTAAAGGGAAAAAGAGATGGGACCAAGCTGTTTTTGTGGGTTTGGTTTTTTTGTTTGTTTGTTTTGTTTTGTTTTGTAGTGTTGCTTGTTTTGTTAGTTTTTATTTATTTATTTTAATATCTCTCTTCCTCATACATAACACAGCCGATCAGGTTTTCATTTCAGTCTCGGTCTCTCTTTGCTTCCAGGCGATCTCCTGAGCTGAATCTGAACCCTTGACCCTCACTCTTGGGGTGAGGTTGGACCTCACTTGGCCGGTGTTCACCAACAAGGCTGTGGCAGCATTGCCCTGCCGAGGAAATAAAGCTACATCAATACTAATTACCAGCACAAGCCTTGGCTGCCTGTACAGCTTGACTTTAACATGGCCCCCAGAACAGTTTGGGCCAAGCCCAAGCAGTCCCAAACAGTCCTCTAGTTGCGCAGGCCTGATGAATGACAGAACCCCAGACTGGCTGATGCTGGGAGGCAGCTCTGGGTGCCTCTGGTCCCAGCCCTGCCCCAGCAGGGACACCCAGAGCAGGGGGCCCAGCACCACGTCCAGACCACAAAGGACCATGCCCAGATAACCTTCCCAGTGGCTAGGATAGGTATGACCAGCCTGTTCTGGAAAGCAGTAGAGGTTAATGATAAAGGTACAGACCCTTCCTTCTCATTGAGCCAGGGAACAGGCCTTGGCAAAGCTCATTTTGCTGGCATAGAAACAACTGAGATACTTAAGTGTCTGCTCTAGGAGGTGTTCTGGTAAGATGAGCCACATAGGTCACAAGGTTTTAGCTTTTTATGGGTTTGTTCAGTTCTGTCCCCTGTCACATATGAAGTGCATTTGGGAGCTTAATCCTAGAGCTGGCAGGGGAAGAGATGGAGAGGGAGCAGAGCAGGTTTTATTGGATCACTTTCACCCAGGCTGATGTCTCCAGCTTTCCAAGGACGCCTTGCATCTCACAGCTTTGCTGAAGCATGAAGTCAAGCAGCTTGGCAGCAGTTGAGCAATCAGTTACTCCTCTCTGCTTTAAAACTTTCCCTAATTCTTTGTTCCAGTAAGAACCACTGAATTCAAAGTGGGAGATCCCATCCAGGGTGCATGCTGAAGGCGAGGATGCAAAAGAGATTTTGAGAAAAGTTTCTGAACAGCCTTTTAAATGGCATGAAATAAGTTCCCTTGGCTGTGTTTCAGTTGTTTCCCCAACTCATCCCTCCTTTGCCTTGTAAACTGTACAGAAGGACAGCTACAGCTCTACTTTGTTAGGAAGGATTTTGTTCTGGTTCTGTATCACATTTTGGGTCAAGCCAGAGATCAGATTTCCAAACCACAAGTAAACTACATCTTTTAATAATTTGGCCTGTTACAAAGAGCTTCTTACCTGCTGATTACTGGGACAGCATTTCCAGACAAAACAGGAAAAAAATCCCTTTCCCTAAGCTGAATCCCCTGTCTGTAAGAGCTGCCTTCACCCCTGGGCAGCTGCAACATCACATCTGAGCCCAGCATCCAGCTCCCACTCAGCCACGGTGCTCCTTGAAAGCAGGCAGGTACCAGCAGAAAAAGGGGAGATGGGGAAAGGGGATGGGGAAGTCGAGGCAGAAAGATAATAAAGGGCTCTGAGCCCACTGCTGCAAATTGCTTCTGGTGCAAATCCCAGCTTCTCCCCAAAGCCTTCTTTTAAGAACAGTTGCTGGAGGGGAAGGTTTAAAAATAATAGCTGTAGCTAGATTTAGGATACAATAAGTCTCCGAAGTATTTGTTATTCCGCCTGCACTTTAAATGGGTTTTACAGTGCCAGGAACTACCCATGCCAGGAAGAGCCAGTGATGGACACACAGTCTGTGTAACTTTGTCATAAATAAACAGCGACCTTTATCATTTTCTCGCTTCAGACAAGGACTGGTACTGGATCAGTTTGGCAAATGGAAGTCATCCCTGCAATCTGAATGGCAGAAGGTGGGTAAGGAAGAGCCAGCAGGAGCGCTGAATGGGACTGACTGTGCACCACAGATGAGATGCGAGGGGAAGAAGCCGGTGAGATTTGTCCGACGGTCTCTCCTTGTGCGGTTAGGATGCCGTTAGGACTTGGCAACCCAGTTGGGTTGCAGAAGCACCAGGAAGACGAAGGCAAGTGGAAAAAGGTGCCAGTGCTCTCACTGAGGACACCAGGAGGCACATAGGACATGTGGAGGCTCGGATTCAGGTCAGCTTTAGCTATCTAAGGGCTTCAAACAGGCATAGGTGACGGGACTCTCACTGTGGTGCATGGACAAGTGAGGTATGTCCAGAGGGCAGTGACAGGACTGTAGCTGATGGCCATCTTTGGGGTGGGCTTGCTTAGCCCCGATGATGCCCCGCTGTCCCTTTTCACTGTGGGGGAGCACTAGGTGACTGTCTTGTGCTTGACTTAGGTCAGGGAAAATCCCAACCCTCCAAAGGAGGAAAAAAAACAGGAAAATCCAGGCATGGATGCCCAAGTGACAGCTTGTAACAGACACAGCCAGCAATCAGCTGCAAGTGTGAGAAGGGTGAGAACAGGAGGCTGAAAGAAGGGCTGCCTGGGGTGCCAAACAAGGGAGATTATTTGGAGTGGATCAAAGGAAAGGGAAGCAGGACGTGATAATGTGGGACAGCCCTTCTCCAGGACGGGTTCTACCAGGCTGTAAGCTCACGTCTGCAGGGAGGCAGCAGGAGCCCCAGCGACCAGGACTCTCAGCAGGACCAGAGGAAGAAGCAATGCATACCCTCTACGGAACAATCCCAGAGCAGGCGGGGGACATCTGTATTGAAGGACATCTCTAGCTCCTATTTCTTGTCGTTGTTGTAGAAGGAATAGCGGTTCATTTGGTGGCTATAGGGACTACTGTCAAAATAAGGCAGTAATCCACGGAGCAAATCCCCACCTGGCTTTCCTAAAGGAGGTCACTTCACTACGGTGAATAAAGCTGCCGCAGCTCGTGGAGGCAGCTGTGAAGATGCCTTTCGGTGAAGCCCACGCCGCACCAAGTCCCACTTCTGCACTGTTTGACTCTGGGGACCATGAGGTGGCGCAGTTCCCCCGACTATCAGCCCCCAGCTGGCTGCACCCCGGCCAGGTATCCTCCCCAAATACACGTCCGCTCCCCAGCTGCGTAACTACTACCATGTGTTAAGGAGCTGCTGCTTTATACACTATAGCTACATCACCTACCCCCCTTATTTTTCCCTTCCCAGGGAATAAGCGAGGTTCTGCGGGACAAGAAAGAGCAATCAAGCGTAGCGTGCTCTGCTATTAGCAAGTGTGTCTCTTGCAGAGATCCCTTTCCTCTCCTTTTCTTATATAGGGCTTAAAAAAATAAACTAACGACAAATGCATTTTATGTTTCCCCCTGGAAAACACTACAAGGACGTCTGATGTTTTACTAGAGGGGTGGCGGGATCCAAAATAGCAGACACAGACCACATGGCAGAGGGTGGTGGTGGTGGCTACCCCTGCAAAGAGTTCCCCATCCCCAGAAGTGGGAAGAAAAGGTCTGAGAGCTATGTCCTGTTCGCAGGTAGTGTCCAGTGCCAGCTGTCTTAGGGTCCTTTTGGGAAGGGGTGGCAGCTCCAGTGTCCTGGCTGATTTGGAGGTAGAGGGACTGTGTAAACCTCCATCAGTTTGAACTGGATCCAGGTTTTTTTCCTGCTTCCCCTTCTGAGCAGTTGGGTCATCTTGCTGTGTGCTCGCAGATTGCCCCCAGAGTGGTTGCATTTCAGTAGAAACTCTGGGTCTGCTCACGAACTGAGGCACTTATCCCTGTGCAGCGAGGACACCTGGAGTCCTGTGTTTCACCTGGGCTCCATCCTGAGGATAAAAATGCTTTGGAATACAAAGAGCATTTCCTCCCCCGGAGACTGTGTTTGTGCTGTAGGCTTCGCTCAGCCTAGAGCTTGCCTTCAGAAGCTCTGATGAAGCTAAGGCAGGTAGGTGCTGCTCGTCAGCAGCTCGCCGAGGAGCACGGCCATAACGTGCACGCGGTGTCACACGTGCATGGTGCCGTGTAAGTGGGAACACTCCCTGTCGGGAGGTTTTGGTATTCCTTCCCTCGAGCATCGCTGATCCCTGACGCGATATGGTACGAACTCGCCCTCCCGCTCTACAGGCGCGTTTCGCTATGTCTATAAATGCCCTCCCGGCGCGTCGGGCCCTGATTTTTATCACCTGTGCGCTTGAGAGATCAAAACAGCCATGGAAAGGCTTCTCCGGGCTCTGCTGTGAGTGTCCCCTCCCCGCCTGCCACCCCCCAGCCACGTTGCAGCGCAGGAGAGGAGCCCGGTGCTGCTCCGTGCCACAAGTGCAGATCTGCTGCAGCGGGGGCAGGCCACCACTGCCCAGCAACCCCAGCGGCTGCAGATGCTGCCTTTGGAGAGGAGGGACAAGTGCCCCCTGTAGGGCATGCCTACCTCTTCCAAAAGGCTTTTGCAGCTGCTTTCCAAGCTCAGCACAGCTTCCGCCACATCCCACCTCAAACAGGACCGGCATTTTGGCAAGGGAAAGCACAGAACAGCCCTTCAGCGGCACAGCCTCACCCTACGAGCACTGCGCTGAAGTGGCTAAGCCAGGAACCTGGCTTTCTTCTGGGCACCCCAGGAGCCCACCTAAACCCCCATGAGATCCAAATCTCCCTTCAGAGGTGCCCTTCTTCATCCTTCAGGTGCCCAGGACTCCTGACTGAACGCCCTTCAGAGTGTAATTAATTATATTTAACATCTTTGGCTCCCAATGTTGCCGGCCAGCTCCCCCCAGCAGTTTGCGTGATGCCGATCCCTGGACCAGCTACCCCAGCCCTGCTGGGTGCTGAGGCCTGGAGACACAATGGGATCCCCCATTGGGATCAAGGATGGGTCAAGTGCAATAGCAGGGACCTGGTCACCTTTGGTGTCTCCACTTGGGTTGCTCTTGAGCTTCTCCCCACGCTCCTTCCCCATTGCCCGATGCAGGCTCTGCGGCCGCTTCTGCTGCTGGCTCCTGGTTGCGAGCCGAGCCCTGCAAACCTACACATTCTTCCTTGCTTACACACCGCAAGCTTTATTTGTTTTAATCAAAGGGGCCCCTGATAATTATTAACATATTTAATTATTTTTACTCTGAGTCACTCGGCTCGGGCGTGGAGTGATCACAAGGATCTCTCTACTACAAAGCCCGGAGCGTTTGCACCACCGAGTAATCGCCCATCACACATGGAGCTCCCACGGAGCCCGCCTTTCCTCCCAGTTTGAGCTGCTTTTCCCTTCGCCGGGAAGTTCTGACCTCAAAAAGAGCAAACCTGGGCACATTCAGACAATTTACGGGGCTGTGGGTGTGCACGCCGAGGCGGGGAGGTGCTGGCTGCGGGGCAGAGCTGCTGGGGGGGGTTATGTTCATCCGAGGCATCCAGCTCCTGGGTGGGGGTTACTCCGTCTTGCCCCCACAAAATTGCCCCCCCTGTCCCCGCTCGGGGCTCAGTGGCGTGTCAGCGTGTTACGTGGCCTCGTAGCAGCAATCAGAGCGCTGCAATTAGCGCTGTTCGTCTGAGGAAACTCCTAACTCCACACTTCCACATGATTTATGAGGTTCCCGGGCTGCTCCCAGCCCCGGCGGTTCACGGCGAGGCTGCCCGGGTTTTCCTCCCCCAGTGTCCATCGGGGCTTAGCAGGGAAGTGCTGCTCTTGGTGAGTGCCCCTGCAAGCCCCCAGGGTCCTGGGGGGTGGCTGGGGGCCAGACCTATTTCTCCAGGGTGGCTTTGTGCCCCCTCCCCACCCCATCACTGCAACGTCCTCGTGCCACCCAGGCTGCACCGCAAACCTGGGGAGGGACGGGATGGAGTCTCTGAAAAAATATTAATGCAACCCTGGGCCTGCGGAGCCAAGTGACCTCCATCTGCGCCATCCTGGGTGGGCTTGGCTCCTCCTCCATGCCCAGGGTGTTTCCCCAAAATAAGACAGGACCAGGATCATGGTTCCTATGGGGCTGTCTCGTCCTGAGCCTCCGAAGTCCAGAGAATCAGCGCAGCTGGTGAGCAGCAATTGCTTTGACTGTGTCCTGCCAATGGAGCAGGGTTGCGTTCGCCAACTCTGTAGAACTGAGAATGAGAAATGCAAGGATGCACAAACTTTAGCAGGGCTGGGAGTTGAGCAAAAATCTTCAGACACCTTAAGAAAATTTTGGCGCTTGTTGAAATCCTCATTTAAGAATAAGTTTTTGGTTAAATGCGTATATAAATATTTATACAGAGAGAGAGAGAGGTGGAAAGCAAAAAGCTTCACAAAGCAAAAACTGCACAATTTTAAACAAATCAAATCTTTTAATAAAAACCAGAACACTGATGCTACTTAAAAAAAAAAAAAAAAAGACGTAAGATAAGGTCTGGTCTCTGCTTTTCCTGGAGGGAAAAGGTTGGAAAATAGTGATCAGGCTGTTCCTACTAAGGTTGGGCTCTAGCTCAGAAAGCCCTTTTTTTTTGGTCTGAAGGATTTTATCAGCATTTTCGTTCACTCTAATAATAGCAGCACTTCTTTTGTCTTGGCTGTTTTCACTGCAGACTCCAGGGAGCAGAACTGGTGTCCTGGCATGGAAAGGCTTGTACCCACCAAAGCCCATTTCCAGTCCCAGGGAGGACCCCAAAGTCCTTGTAATTTTGGTGTTGCCTCATCCCTCTGACACCTTTGTGTGTGTCCAAGCAGCCCCCAGTGCAGGGAAGAGTGGGCTTTGGGAATGAAATATAATTGCTAAATAAGGACTCCTCCTCTTGCTTAGAGGTGCCGTAAGCTGAGATGCGTGATAAAGGGGAGAGTGGTGCCCAGCCCTGCGTGCTGACGCTGCCACTGAGGAAGAGCGACTGCCCCGAACCGGCAGGTGCCAGCAACTAGAAAGTGCCATGGGATGCTGCGGAGAAGTTTCCAGGGGACAGAAGTGCAGGAGGTGGGATGCAGCATCTCTCCTGCTTGCTCCCATCAGACAAACTCCCATTGAAATGTAACCGTACGGGAAGTCATGGCAGTGGAGCATCATCTCAGGACATCTCAGGATCTCGAAATCTGTGTGTTACTTGAGCCTGGGTTATTTCTGATCCAGTTGGGCTGTCTGAGCTGATTCCCAGCTTTCCCAAGCAAGTGTCCTGGGAAAATGGAGAGGGGGGGATGAAAGACTGGCGGTGACTCTGGTCACTGCTGCTGCTCGGAGCAGGTCTGTGCCATCGCAGCCTCCTCCGCTCCCAGCCCCTCCGCAAACCACAGACAAAGCTCCTTTATTGCAAGGCCAGAGCAGGGAGGGGAAACACAGGGCCATTAAAGAGGAGACTATATTAAGCCATGGAAAACCACAAAAATAAGTGCCTGCAATCCCAGCCGCGCTGAACCTGTCCGCTGACTTACTTCCTCTCTGAAACCAATCTCGACCTGACCCAGGTGGGAAAACGCCCATGGTCGTGACCATCCCCCTCCAAAAACACAAAGCCAGGCATTTATCTGAGCGTTTGATTGCAAAGCTCTGCGCTGCAATTTGCTCCGCTCTGCAAAATAACAAAGCCAAGACGCTGCAGGTAACAGCCAGGCCAAGAAGTCTGCGAGTTTCATTCCCTACAAGTGAGTTTTGGCACAGTAGCTCCTTCACACCCAATTAATTACTTCAGCACCAGATTATACTTGCAGGCTCCAATAGAAGTGATAATAGGAACCAATTAAATTAATTTATATTTACTTTGTAAGCATATTTTCCTTTGGTAAATCTTTGCTTTAATTTGACAGATTGGACTCCAGCATTTTGTTTTTGTTACGAGATACGGTCTTAAATCCAGAGGAACAAATCCAAACCTGTAAAGCCAAGAAGTCTTTCCCTTTCAGGTTCAAAAACATGTAGGACAGGGATTTTTTTTTTTTTTTAAAGAAGAATGCATGCACGTGCCTGGACTAATAAAAACATACCATGAAATGTGCGGGGAGGTGCTGGCACAAGTGTCTTCCTAGAAGAACAAAATCGTCATTAAATCAGAGCAGATGAGAGACGAGGAGCCTGGGTGACGCTGAGTCCCCAGCATGCACCAGGGGCTGGTTCACAGGATCCCAGAACCCCAGAGTAGCTGATGCTGGGAGGCAGCTCTGGGTGCCTCTGGTCCCAGCCCTGCCCCAGCAGGGACACCCAGAGCAGGGGGCCCAGCACCACATCCAGGCGGCTTTAGAAGATTTTGGTTCTCATGCTAGGGGTGTGCTGAGATGCTCCAGCTTCCAGGGTGCATACTTTTGTCCTCCACTTGTGGAGTGAGAGCTGGGTCGTGTGGTGCTTAGCGAGACAGCTGTGCCAGCGCTTGAAACAGATAAACTTCCATCTCACAGCGGTGAGGCTCACAAGACAACTTGCATGGGAGAGATCTACATTCTGCTGTCACCTGCGGTCAGGGAACTGGCTTGCTAACTGCTTGTGGTTAAGCTGGGGTGGTCCCAGGGACACTGTATTTTGGCAAAAGCCTGAAGAGGTTAAATGCCTTTGTGTCGCAGTAGCATATGAAGAAGGTGCTGAAGGTGCCTGCTCCCTTTGCACCCAGTTTGGAGGTCTCTATGGCACATTCTTCAAGAATAGCTTAAGGCCTTCGTGTCTTTAGTGAACTCCATCTAGGATGACCCAGAAGTGAACAATTTATAAAACTCTACAATATCTCATCCATATATCTTAGGGAACAACCCTAATAAAGCAAGGTTCCTTCCTCTCCTTCCCACCCCTGGCCAGACTCCAGGTGTTCGTGAAGTGAAGAAGTTCTTGTCACCCCAGTGAAACCGCTCCTGAAGTGTTCAGGCACCTTCTAACCTTTCCTCTCCTCTCTTCTCTCTCGAGCTGCAGCCACAGGGAAGTGCAGCTCTAGCAAAACCATCCTTGAAAAACAAACTCTGGGGATCTACCAGAGCTGGTCTTCTGCTTCCCTCAAACTTCAAGCAACAGACTGGAAATTGCAATGTGAACCACGTTGTCCCTTGTTAAAAACCTGCATCAAAGTTGGTAAAGTATTGTGGCTTCCACTGATGGTGTTAAATCATGGACCCCCATTAAATGTAGCAGAGCTAGAGACACGCGAGACAACAGCATGATCCCGCGACTAAGGGATCAGGAGAGAAACCTCCAGCTGAGCTCTGAATAAGGTGTCATCGTGCTGGTCACAGTGGGCTGCGTGTGTTCAGGGAGGGAGCAGATAGATGGCCCTCCTGGTCCCTCAGTTTGTCTACATGGGGAGGATCTGGGCTGAAGCCTCTGCCTTCCTCTGTGCTCACAGCAATAGGGACATGATGGGGAAAACCTGTGGGACAAAAGTCAGGCAGCTCACCAAAGTTGCCAAAGAGGCTTTGGGGATGCTTTAATGTAGTTGAGCTCCTTTTGGGCTCTGGAAATTTGCTACTTCCAATGTTGCTGTTTCCTCAGCCTAGCATAGCACGTGGATTTTACGGCCATAGAGTTGCTACTCATTTTTCACCCTCTGGATGGTGATTTATGGCTCCTGGAACAAAGGTTAAACCCTCTTCCTCTCCTTGTTAGTGCTGTTTCACACACTTCACACAGCTCAGGGCCATTGCACTCAGAAGTGTTCCTTGGCCAAAGTCCCATAAAATCCAATTTTCTCTTCAGTTTGGATCTCCCAAGCTTTATGTCTGGGAGATGTGTGGGTATCTCATCTCAGCAGACCCGTGGCCACAAAATCTCCAGTTCGATGCAGGGGAGAAGGATCTGAAAATCCTACCTCCTCTGGCATATGCTAGCGAGGTGATAATATCTGGCTGCCACAAAGTGCTGGGCAGATCCCCGTTTTCTCTGCACATGCAAAGGGACGTTGCCTACTCAACAATGTGCTTGTGCAGACAGACACGCACTTGGCAGGTCAGCAACCTTGTTTGCCCCCCTTCAACTCTGCTGGAAAAAAAATCAAAACAGGGAAATAAAACCATTAGGTTAAGTGAAGGGCATGCTGCATCCGTGTGGTCTACACTTCCTAAAACTTATTTTAGCTATTTTCCCTTTTCTGACTCACGCTTTTCCATTTTAAGTTTGCTTTCTGCTGGCAACTACACTGGACAACTGCATGTGGACAGTCCCTGTTGCATTAGCTGCTGCATTCCCACAGGGCTGCAGATCACTGAAAACCAGAGGCTGGTCCTGAGCTGAAGGATCCAGTACTGGCTTGCACAGTCCAGGACCCATCCACTGATGACCCAAGATGAGGAGGCTGCTGTGGGTGGGCAGTGTCCTAAACCCAGAGGAAGGTGCAGTTCTCTGTCCACGGTGAGACACTTAACTGCTCTACCACCACACCCCATGAGCCATTGTTGTACTTGGTTTATTCTTCCACCGGATGCAGGTTTTCTGTTTTAAAGGGAAACTTCAAAATGAAAACCATGCAAGCAGAGATTTATGGGCTGAGTTACCACTGGGCTCAGCAGCGAGACTTTAAGAGCTGAAATAAGTCTGTGTAAATATGTAAGTTTGGCTTTTCACCCTCCATGAACTCCACAGGTGGACTGAGAACATCCTCCATACTCAACTGCATTTATATCTGGACATTCTTTAGAACAAGAGATGAGACCTAGGCTGTGCCAGAAGGGAAACTGCATGAGCCACCATTTATACAGGTGTCCACGCAGATCTGGGAACACACATCCACACACCCTTGCAATGGCAATGGACAAGTCTCTACTGCAGCTTGGAAAAGAGTGAACTGTGCATTGTGTGTTCTTGCCAACCTGAAGGAGAGGGAAACAGGGATGTCCTCCTGCTCCCCATGCTGATCCCCCTCACCCTGACTCCATCCATGACCTTGTAAGAGAAACATTCATGCTCCCCAAACCATCACCTGAAACTGCAAAGCAAGTCCAGTCCTGATCATGCCTTGGCCTGAAGCCTTGTTGCTTGCTTGCTGCGTGGTGTCACCCATGAGGTGTTTCTGAGACGTGCAGCAAGCCGCGAGGATATCACGTTCTCAGTTCTGTGTCTTCACCAGCCCTTCCCCATCCTCAGTGGAAGCCTCTTCTGAGCCCTGAGCGTGTCCCCCTTCTTCCTCTGACTTCTTCTGGAAAGCTAGTTTCTGCCTTAACAGTTTTAGGAGATGAGATGTTGTTATCAAACAACATGAACATTTTAACACTGTCAAGGTCCCACATCAGACTGAGAAACAGGACTCTCGGGTTGTTTGAATTCTTGCCTCTTCACCCTTCTCCCTCCTTAGGTCCCCTCATGTGCATTGACTGTACCAATAAAAAAACTGGTTGGTATGTTGTCCAAACTGATTGCTACGTCATCATATTTTGAAAAACTCCCCCCCAAGAAATGTGAAAAGTTACAAAAAAGTTCAAAAGGCTGGGAAAAACGTCTCATGCTGGATCTCCACCTGCTTCCCTTACCAGGGGAAGGTCAAAAGGAAGCCTGAGAGGGGTAGAAGTTTGTCCTCAGGAGAAAACACCCAGAGGCAACAGAGCCTTGTAGTCTACCAGAGGTCCAAGGCTGGAACCTAAAAGCAGACATATTTCATTTCAAAATGAGGCCCAGTGGTTTAACAGTGGGAATGATTAAGTGTTGAGACAAAATACCAATGTAAGTAGTAGATTCTTCCTCTTCAGATATTTTCAAATTGTGAGCAGATGCCTGCTGGAACAGAGATTTTAGCCAAGCACAAGTTATTGGGTTCCTTATTGGAGTATGCAATTTTATGGTCCATATTATATGGAGCTCAGAATAGATGATCTTATGGCCCACTGTGACTTTAAAATCTATGTAACAGGTAGTTCTGGATCGAAAGGAGCCAGGTTTCCTCTGGATTTGTGTCTTGAGGCTAACTGACTTTGCTGCCTAAGAAGACACGAAATATGATTGAAGTTTTTCTCATTTAACAGGCGTGCTGTTAAAAACACAGACTTTATTTCCAAGCTGAATTTGTCTGGCTTTGGTGTGGTTATGGGTCTGCCTCTCTTTGCTTGACTGGCTAGAAAGTCTTTCTCTCGTGGGGATACCAAGCAAAGTCTCTTTGGCCTCTACTTTCCAACAAGTGTGGTTGAGCTTGGCAACACAGATGCTGTTATGGAGGGAACAGACAGATGAGCACACACACAAGCCCACAGTCTGGCAAAGAGGAGGTTCCAATAGCTTTGTTTCTTCAGGCTAAAAATAGAGGCTAATAAAAGTTAGCATTAAATGAAATGAAAATGTATTTCTTAAGGTGGAGGTGGATACCCTGAAGAACATCCTTAGTCAAAGCAGTTGCCTCTGATAGTGGGGCATTGAGTCAGATGACTCCAAAGATCTTGTCACATCTTTTGGGGTTACAGACTAAATATTTGTGTCAGTCTGATTTTATTTATTCTTGGATTTCTAAAACGTGAGAGTCATTCAGTGCAGAAATCTGGTCCCTACTCAGTTTTCATGAGAGGTTGGCAGCTCACCTTCTAAAAATAAAAGCTCAAGAAGTATTCACTGTCCACATCATCTGAACCCGTTAGGATTCAATTAAGAGCATTTCTAGGCTGTATTTTAGGAGTTAGTGTCTGTCAAGATTTTACCTTGAGGTTCTTGGGTTAAACCTTCCTGTCTCGGTGTCATGCTGGGTGGAATAGCTTTGCTCTCTGGAGGAATCCATCTCCTTGTCTTCTCACCCCCAGCCCTCCTACAGGCATGAGGGTTAGCTGATTTTTGGTCTGTAGTAATAACAATTTGTCAGGATGCCAAGTTCAAAGCCTCTAACCTGCTGCCAGTGCGGAGGCCAAGAGTGAGGTCACGACTAATCTCAGACTTCTGACCTCCCAGTCACATCCACCATTACTGGATCAGAGGAGAGAAGTGCAAGGACTTATTTTGAAAGGTTTTAGATTTCAGGTGAGGTCAACAAAAGATTTGC
Organism: Anseranas semipalmata; assembly: GCA_013399115.1. Classification (NCBI taxonomy): domain Eukaryota; kingdom Metazoa; phylum Chordata; class Aves; order Anseriformes; family Anseranatidae; genus Anseranas; species Anseranas semipalmata. Next base: position 46,554 of record VXAA01005422.1, read on the forward strand.
CCAGATGGTAGAAATCAAGGGGATAATATGGAGCATATTAGGGAAGATGAAAGGCGTCGTGTAAAGCAATCTCCTCCTTAGCCTAGAAAAGAAAATCTAACTACCAGGGTAACCTTCCGGTAACAGCAAGTAAGTTTGAGCCATCACAAAATGTAGCAGAAACCAGGCATTGTCCTGGAGAAAGTAAAGCAAGCCTAGAGATTTAGAGTGACGCTTCTTGGATTTCCAAAAGCTCCCAGAGAATGCTTCAACCTCTTAAGTCAATGGGATTTAGGTCCGTATCCAAACATTTTGCAAAATATGAGCCAGATGGAAATAAAAAATATTTCCAGACTCTGCCTAGAAGAACCAGGGTGTTCATGCAGCATCCAGCACCATTTCCAGCCCAGTAGGCACCTAACAGGCCAGGCATCACCGGGTCACTCTGCAGAGGTTTGCTCACAGCCATACTGGGAGCCTTTGATATACTTGGGAAGGGAAACAGATTTCCTGCCTGCCAGCTGTGAGCCATCGATAAAATGGAAAAAGGACCAACAGAGTAGATCTCCACTTCTGGAGCCATCTTTCAGACCAACGATGGGTTTTATGGTGAACTGGACTTTTCTCTAGTGGGAGGTAGGGAATCCTCACAGAGATGTGGCTGCGGTCCTGGGATGTGGGCAGAGTCCTCCTCTCCCCCAGGCTTCTCCCTGTTGCTTTTAGCCTTCATATGCTTTCCTGCAGCTCGCTTCCATCCAGATTTGCCCTAGTCCCAGTGTCCTGGAGGTGCTGGAGCATCAGTGAGTCTAGCACTGGGGACACGCCACTCAGATTAGAGGTGGGGTCTGTTGGTGTTCATGTCTATATTTCATCTGTTAACAAGATTACATTAATAGAAGACTATGTCCTGGGCTAATAAGATAAACTGCACAGAAAATAAGCCATAATACATTCGTTACAAGAATACAACAGAAGTTTTGTTAATCCAAGGTAACTGAGATGTGTGAGCACTGGTGCACACGCAGATCTCAGGGTCATTGGAAGGGGATCCCAGCCCTGAACTGCATTTGTTGCTCTATCCAATGTACTCTGAAAGGACTTGTACAATGAGGTCCATTTTCCATTGCTTGGACACATTTGTTAGTGTTTTAGACACAGACAAATAAGGGGAGATGGTGCTGTCACTTTGAGCATGGTCTTATCTGGGGTTCTCTGGTCCATTTTCAGAGCAGAGCCAGATAACTGCTCTTTATGGGACTATCATATATGTTTTGCCTTCATTACTATAAACACAAGTGTTGTTACAGGCATAAATCAAATTAAAGTTTAGACTTTTCCATACAAGTTCAAACGTGTATCATAGCCAGCCTCATAACGAATTCAGTTGTTTCCTGGAGTTTTCACAGGTCTGGACTAGAAAATAAATCAAACCTCTTAACAGACAGAATAGGGCATGCGAAGACTGCAGGCATCTCCCAGCTCATCCCTGCGAAAGCTGCTTTTAGCACCTCTTCCCCTGGCTTGTTGCGGAGCAGCCTCCAGACAGGCGAAGGTTGGGATGCCTCTTGCATGAAAATGATCATCTGTCAGCGAGGAGCATGGCAGGCAGTTTGTGTGCAACGCCTACGCTGCACAACGCGCTCTCCCCAATAGATGAGCCTGCTACACCTCAGGCAGACGACCACTGGACCTACCCCAGCAAGATAAGCATGTTTGCTATTGCAATCCAAAGAACCTTCAACTCGCTGTAGAAATAGGACTATAAATTATCGTGGAAATGAGTTTTAGCAGGAAATGTGGGTTGCCGTGTCCAAATATAACAGCCACAGCACTGTGAAAACAGAACAGTTGTTAGGAGAGGAGTATTATTCAAGCTGTGGATTTTTGAATCCCATTTTAGTCATCTTATTGGATTTCAGAGGGAATATTAGCTGTGTGAGGCACAGTTTGTCTTCGGGAGCAGCCTGAAGAGCCACCCAAGTGTCAAAGCTTCTCCCTACAATGGCACACAGGCATCTTTCTTATATACCCAGTACTCACAATGAAAAGGGCACATATTTTTGCATGGAAGAGTTCAAGTACTTTGTCTGAATATCTGAAACATTTCTGAGGAAGAAATTGTGTCTTCCACTTACATGGAGTGCAATAAAAGTATAGTCCCTTCCATCACTAACTCATGGCATCCTATTACATTTGAAGTCACTTCTTCATTAAAATGACAACTGGTCTTTACACTCTCCCCACTGCCAAACTGTTGTTTGCTAAAATACTGTTGATCTCTGAAATGATGATCATGACAGCATCATGACAGATGGGGGAAAAAGTCCAATTACAGATAACAATACAACTAAAATCCCAGCGCAGAGAAAGAGAAGCAGTTGATATTCCCCTGAAGTTATGACCCAAATCTTCAGTGGTCTTTCTGCTTTCCCACCTGCTTTGATCACTGAAACCATTTAAAATATTAATATTTCTTTTATCATTTTCCTTCACATCTCTTAAGATGAAGAGGAAAAAGTAGGGGTTTCTCCATTCCAGATGTGTATTCCTGAATTGATTTTGCTCAGGAAATAATTTGCATTGTTTCTAGAACAGCAAGCAGGGAGAGATTTAGGTTTTCCCATTAAGAAAATACAGCTGAATTACTGAGTTGTTATAAATAAGCCTAATTTGAGTTTTAAGCAGAACAGAGCAGAAATTAGGAGCTGTTTTCTTCTGCCTCAGATTTGATGGAAGACGGAAATGACAAAATAAATCTAAAAAGATCTGATATGATACAATAGAAATGCTTACAGAACTAATCCTCAGTCATGCTGGTTACTTTGCAAACATCTTTAACACTGTGGCAAAAAAAAAAAAAAGACTCCTACTATTTATACTCATTTTTCGAGTTCTAAAATGTTAATTGAAAAAGTAAACTGTAAGTGCCATTCTTCAACCAATTCATATCCATGGGAAACCTTGAGCAATTCAATTGACTTTGCTGGGCACCAGTTTTTGAATCTGAAAAATCACATTTCTCCACCTCAGAGCAAAGAGCTGGGCTTAAAAGAAAAAAAAAAGTCTGAAAAGCACAGTTTGGGGACTTTTTTTGAATCCAGATCCATGTTTAAAATGAAAGTGCTTCGAGCAATACTACTAAACTCAGATCACTCCAGAGATACCAGAGTGAGAAGGACTGTGAGAAGTGTGCTCAATTCTGCGTTACCATCTGTCTACCCCCAATGACAGCTTAATTTATAAAGGTAAAATTACTCATCCAGTAGCAATATATTTGGCACGAGCGAGAGAAACTCACGCTTCTGTAACCAAATGCCCTGGCAGGCAGCAAAGAGATTGGGAGGCTCAGCTGAATGATTTTTGCTTGGTTTCGCTTTGGCACCCATCTCCAGCTCATGCTGAGCCCACATTAAATGGAGCAAAAAATCAAACTGTTTCGTACCCGTAGCGCGTTTCAAAGGAGGCGAGTTTTCACAGCTCCCGGGTCATTTCTAACAAGCTGTGCCTACAGCTAGTTCCCCTCTGATTCCGGCACAATTGTCTGTCAGCTCCTCTACCAAAACCCAGTAGCCTGTGACTGATGGTGTATAAAATGAAAGGTTGCTCACTCTTTTTCTCGGTTCTCCTTGCTGAATCCGAGGCCAGCTGTAGGTCCCTTTGTTCTGGGCAAGAATGGAGATTAATCATTTTTAAAATGAAAGGCAGAGGTTCAGCAGAATTTGAAAGTCACCCTTGGAGCTAGCAAAGATGATTGTGGGGTGGGCTGCAGGACCGGTGGGCACGCAGTCTGATTTTTTTTCTTTTCATGGCTATTTGCTTTTACTGCATGGAGCAGACACTAGGGATTGTACACAGTGAATCTCAGCCAGGCTGGAATTAGAGTGGTTTCACCAACTGAATATCACCTTGAGTCTGCTGAGGATCAGTGTTCAGCACTGCCACAGCACATTAATTAATCTAGAGATCCAATCAATGCACCTTGCCATCCTGACAGTGCTGCAGTACCACGCTCTGGCCATCTGAACGTGAATTTACCAGAATGAACTACATGATGCTTTAGGTTTTTGCATCATTTCGGGCTTTCCAGCTAGTGTTTGCATTTCACAAGTGCAACAGTTCAATACCTCAAATGACTTCTTCATATAAAACACCTAGGTGTTTCTGGGAGGAGTATTTTTTAGGTGTAGATCACCACAGGCAAAGTACAGAGGCCACGCTATCTTCTCAGCTGATGAGCTGGTCCGATGCACTCTGACATTCCATGCAATCCTGCACTCTTGATGTTTCTGAAAATGTCACGTTGATAATGTAGGTGGTGGTGAAGTCTGTCATGACTGACACAGCTCCAAGGAACCTCAAAATATCTTCATAGCTGGGGTCCATGTTTCCTGTCAGTCTTCATATCTGCAGTTGCTTGGTTGGCCTTAGCTGCAGCCCTTGGGCAGAGCACCCAGCAGCCTGTCCTTGCATAGTAGAAAATATTTCCTGGCCCGACTGTGCATCCATATTACTTTGGGTTAATACCACCAGATCATATCCTTCCTTTCTTTTTACTTGGTCCCTCCAAGGAGTGGATGGACTGATGTGGCTGACCCATCTGGTGACCATACTGACCACTGTCTTGTTATTTCTTCTTAGCCTGCAGTTTGTGCAAGGAAAATAAACTTCAATAAACCAAATTTTATTCTCCTCCTGCTCATCTTTGGGATTTTTCATACATGAAGCTCTGTCCCCTGCTGGGGTGGGGCCAATTCGTGGGAAGTTTTGGACTTCACTCCAAAGCGTGATTCAGCCTTTCCAGTCCCAGACCAAACAGCTGCGGCCTTCTGTGCCAGTAGCGCTAGCTCCCCATAACCAGCCTCCTGCCCCCAACACCAACAACACAAAACAATGGAAGTTCCTGGTAAAAAAATAGTATTAAAAAACCTCTCAGAACTAGAAACCGCTGTGTTATCATCCTTTAAAAACCGTGACGGGAGTTGCAAGCTTTTTAAATGCTTTCCCATATGCAAAAGTCAAAATCTTTCACAGCCTACAGCTATTGCAAAAGCCAAATATTGGGAAGCTAACTATACAAATTGTGCCATTTAGATCATAGTTTAAGATTTTCCTAGACCTCAGTATTGTGGTGGTGATGCCAAGCTATCCAGGTTGGCCATGGTTGTATTTGTACCAGCCACGGGTGTTATGTTCATGGAGAGTTCAGAGGTTAATGGCACATATACAGGGCACAGAGTTCTGTGGGAATACAATGAAATCCAAAAACTATTACACATATTTGGGCTCTACATCTTGTTTGGCCACACGCAGGCCTATTTAATGCCTTCATAGCCCAGAGTCTGCTGTGAGGACAACCCCACAGAGATGGCTGGCGTGACTCAAGGTTTACAGTTGCATAACCAAGATCCAAGCCTGGAGGCAATGATCTAATCTTTCACGTTTTGGCTGTAAATGACCTTGAGAAATGCGAAGTAATGGCTAAGTGTGGCCATTGGAGATTTTTATGTCAAAATATGGAAAATAAAAAAATACAGGAGGAGCAAAATTATTGCTCCAAAATGGGCTACCTCAGGTGCTGGCTGATTGCATACATCCATACTCTGCGGTGCCAACTCCTTCCCTTCCTGCAGTTGTATTTTGCTTTGGCCTTGTTCCCCAGCGTAAATCAGGCCACCGTCTGGCTCAGTCCTGGTGTCAGGTATCCGCCTGGTGCTTGGTTTCAGCCTAGCCCCTAGAAGCTTGCCATAAATAAAGACAGAGAGGCATGGGGAAGCAGCAGGTGGACGGGATTTCTCCCCCAGACCCTTGGCAGCTATCTGGGGCTCATGTGATAAGCCCTTCAAATACTGTAAAAAAAAAAAATCCCCTCTGACTACATTAATTTTAATTAAGTAGCTAGCTGGGAGAGTATCAGAAGGCACACAATTGAGATAGCAATGCTTAAAGATAATTTAAAACCCAATTAAAATGCATTCAAGTTGCTGTGTTTTGACTGCTGTTCTGTTGTGCACCAGTCTGAGACTGGATGGGAGGCTTCTTCCAAAGAGGCAGCCCAGTACGAGTCAGGCCTGGGAGGGCGGTCGGCACTGGCTGAGTTTCTCTCTTCTGCCATCTCTTTTTCACAGTGTTGTTTCACTGAGACAAATAGAAGTGCTTGAGGAGCCACAACTCTCTCCCTTCCCCAGCAAACCATCACACTCTCTGTGCCCCACAGGTGATGAACTCCCATGCTGGTTCCCATAGGAAACAGCCATCTTATCACCTCTTCCTTTCCTTACTAAACAGCTAGCATTTTTTTTCCCTTTCAGATGATTAACACATCCAGTTCAGCTCCGAACACTTTCTAGTGAAGTGTAACCACCGCTTCATTGTGTTGCTTCTATTTCAGACCTGCAGAAGGCCTGGTGTGATGGAAACCTTGTCTACTAAACAGTAGCAGCTTGGTACAACAGCAAATACGTTCCCTACCACAAACCTCACCTTGCCTAGCAGGAGACAACCTTACAGCAAAGCTGGGTGTGCTTTGTACTTCATGCCTTGGGTGGCATGGCAGATGTGGAGAGCATCCGTGGTGCACTGCTACAAAAATATCTGCAGGGTTGTATGACTGCCTGCATTTGGGTGTCACGCTTATGCTCTCTGCCACATCACCCTGTCTGTCCTGTCCAATGGAAGTCCTGTAACCCTGCCAGCTCTGCTGTTGCAATTCGGTAGCCCATGAGCACACTTGGAAGGAGGATTTACCTGGGAGCTGGTAGCTAACCTGTAAGGGGTCCGTTACATGAAGGAAGTTGAGGCTTGAATGATATTATCCAAAAATATCTTCAATTGGGCTTTCTGGGACTGGGATCTTTGATAAACAGAGAGTGGAGAGGAAAACCTACAGCTTTGAGAAGGTGAGAATCTAGAAAAGATGACCAGAACCAGTGCCAAACTTACCTAGGACCGGAGACGTTGATGTGCTTCGTTGACCCACATTTGATATGTTGTTTTTGATGGTGGTGACCATCGAATACCCACAAGGAACATGTAAGGAAATCCACAGTTATGGGACTCACCCAATTCACAAAAACCCAGCAAGTCTGAGATGGTTTGTAGCTCCCAGGCTTGAAGGGCTCTATCAGTTTCAAAACCTTGATGATCTCTTTGAGGAGACAACCACTCACCTCTGAACTTTGCTGAGATCTTGGAATTAGACAATTGGAAGGGGGAAAAAAAGAGGCAGAATTTAAATGTTTGAAATATCTGTGCAAATTCCTTCCCCCAGGCTGGTGCTCAGAGACAGGTCTCTGCTGCTACCTGTCTATTAGATTCTTACTTGAATTATTTAGTACATCATTACTGAAGTTCAGTTCCACAGGTTAAATCCTCTTGAGGCTTTTAGTGATTAGAGAAGGACTGGGGAAGAGGGTCCCACAGAAGTGGCCTGTGCTGATAAAGAAGGGAATGAAGCAGCAGACCATGAGAAAGGGGTGAGGAGGATTGATAAGAGGAGAGTAGGAAAGGAGAAGGAGAAGATGTTCTGAGCTGGAATAGGTTGACATGTTGGGGCTTAACAAAGAGCCTGTGCAAACCAGTTAAATGGGTCCCAAGTCCTGACAGGGAGGCATCTGAGAAAGCCCAGGGCCACATTGTTAGTTGTGACCAGTGGACATTTAATAGGAGAAAGTGAACTCTGCAGAGGCTGGGGTCAGGAGCTGCTTCCCTACAGGGATTATCTGGGAGCAAAATCCTTGCTGCTCTGTAAATGTTAGGGGTGGATGCAGGCAACCATGGTAGCTGTTCACAGCACAGCCCAATGGACTTGAAGCTGCTGTGAGAATGACACGGGGCATCATGGCCATTGCAAACCATGCGCATGCCCTGGAGCCTTTCTCCACCCAGGACCAGCAGCAGCTGGTCAGCCATTAACTGCATCTACCCCGTGACCCACCAGGCATCCAGAGACCTCCTGCCTGAGGGAGCTGCAGGGACTCGCTGCAGGGGAAAGGTGGTGGCAGAGGTTTTCTGTCCCACCTGGAAGTGTGTTGGAAATGCATTTCCCACCAAACATCACAGCGATCTTGTCATCATTTCAGGAATAGAACTGGAGCGATTGGCTCAGGCAGGGACATCTATTCTTCATGTGGCTACAGGGCAGTTAATGCCACCTCCACAGGGGAATGCATTAAAAGATGCTGGTATTGTCAACTGCAGTATTCTTCAGGTGAGAAATTCAGCAGCTTGAAACCACATCAACCTTCCTAAATTTTCTCTTTGACTACGGTATGTGTTTACTTATGCATGTATATAAACATATATGCACATGTACTCCTGAGTACTGGGCCCAAGTTATCTCATTGAAGTCCTCAACAGTTTGGGTATCAAATTCAACAAGACATATGCAGGTATGTATCTTTAGTTTATGCTGCAGGACTGACACTCACATCAACACATCCCGCGGAGGGAAATTTGCTTAAAGGAGTGAAGAGGCACATTATGGAGCAGGGAATGGGGAAGAAAACGGCATACCCACACGGTGCTGAGAGCCAACAGTGGATGCAGGGAAGTTAAAGACCAGGCTATACTCATTTCCTAGCAGTAGCCCAGGGATAGGAGAACTGAATAGCCGTGAGATGATGGCTTTGCCAGCCACAGCTTTGCATTGTTATAACACTTTTGCAGTCGAACAATCTGGTATTACAGGTAGTTGTCACAGATGTAAAAGTTATTGGTTGAAACCTCCTCCCAGCCCCTCTCTCTGTTTCAGCCTTTTCCTTGTTGCACTTCAAGAAATTTTTGCTTTGCTCTGTTTATTTAGCTAGCTTCAGTGTTGGATGTATTTCAGTTTCTTGCCGCGAATGCCTCCCTGCTTAAATGTCAAGCCTGACTATTTGGGAGATTATCAGCATTGGGAAGAAATTAAAAACACTGTAATAATGGCCATGATTCTGGCACATTCTTGCCATGGTAGTGGACATTTATGTAGTTTATGAGAGCATCAAGAATTAAAATAATTAGTTTTCATGTTACAAAGAAAACTAGAATTTCTTAAGGGAGGTAAATCTTCTTTCTCCAGTACAACTCTGATGTAATACTCCAATTGCTTTTCTACAGGGAATGTTGATTTCCTTTTAATGTTTCAGGGTGGTTTTTCTTAGAGGGTGGTGGGAGTATTTCTGAACACAGAGTCCAAAAAATTAAAATACTTGAGCTTTCTTTTCAGAAGAAAAAAAAAAAAAAGCAGAACATTGAAATAAAACCAAACAAAAACAGTGTAGATTTTCTTTTTCCATTGAAAAGACACTTCTCATCTCCCCAAAAGGTCTGATGAGACAATATTTGTCCATGTCTACTCTGGGGGTTTAAATCAATATTTGCTGGAAGTTAGAAAGAGATTCCTGCTATTGATCCACGTTTGCTTATTCTGGATTTTCTTGCAATTCTTCTGACACATTTGTTCCTTGCCAGAGTTTGAGAAAGGACACGGGATTGCTCAGGGGTCTGGTCCAAACTGGCAGCCTCCCCTGTTTAAACACACTGTGCACGGCACAGACAGGAGGCCAAAACAGGGTCCTGCTAGGGTGAGGTGGATAGAAATGTGAAGGAGAGCTCTGGTTGTGCTCAGCTGAGAGCAGAGCTCAGTCCACAGAACTCGTGGGTGGATTGCAAAGTCTTGTCCCAATTTGCTTTATGCAAGACCACCTGGCTGGTCCCAGTGGCTGGACTGGGCACCACCTCATCCCATCTGCATGCTCTCAAGTCTACAAACCAGAACCTTGAGGCAATCATTTATAAACGGTTGCCAGAAAGGAATTCAACAGTTCTAACACCCAGGTCCATGGACTATTTCTTTTACCTGCCACGTCTTTCGGCACCATCCTCTTCCATCCCGTTGGTGCTTAAAGGCTCCAGAGCAGAAACACATGTGCAATCACAAAAGTTGGAAAAGAAGTGGACTGGACACCCTGAGAGATCACTGCAGAGGATGAGCTTGAGACACCCACCTTGAAATTCTTCTGAGAAAAATATCCACTGCCTATGCCCCTCGCTTAATGTTCTTCATCTGGAGAAAGTTAAAGAAAAAGAACTCTCTCAACAGTTTTGCAAAAGGTCAACACTAATTTCTTTGTGAGGAAATAGCATGTCCCACACACATGAGTGATATGTTTCCCATGGTTGGACTGTGCTTAGCTGTGGGCTGCAGCTTGTTCCTGTGTTTGCACGTAGCAGATATGGACAGGGCCATACTGAAACACATCCATGGAGTTGCTCTGTTTCCCCTGACTGGACACGAGAGAAAGCCCCTGCTCCCCAAACTGAGAAGAAAGATAATTGGTAAATAGCAGCTGTGGGAGGTGGAATCTAGCCTTGGTATGGAGAGATGAATGTAGGCCAAGTTTTGAGCCCATATATACAAGGCAATGTGTCCACCACGTTGCCATATGGGGTATTAATAAGGGTTTTACAATTAGACACCTGTAACTTTTAGCATCCCCATGCTCTGTGGTAATGAAATACACAGTTTAACCTGGTGACACAGAGAAGACTTTGGATTTGAGGACCTTGATAAGAAGTGACTACTCAGTTTGGCATGGGTAGGGGCAGGTAAATGTAGTGCAGAAGTCACAGGGCAACTTGAGGTGGGGTCTCAGACTGCATTGTGGTATCTCAAGTAAAAGTGTAAGCACAAAAGGAGCCCCTCCTCCCTCTTTGGCTGTATTCAGGATAGCTCTGTGCCATTCAAATCAGACCAAGTGCCCTCTGGCACAATCACTGTAAGTATTTGATTGATTTAGACTATCAAGCTGTGTCTCAGAAGACCCAGATAATAATCTTCATCTCTGTGTCCCTCAACAACCTCCATGTAAAGCAACACTTTTCTCCTTTGAAATTTCCAAGAAAGGTGAAAAGCTGATGAGCCCTGCTGGCAAAAGCGCTGGGCTGAGAGAGAAATCAGGGGGAGTCTGAACAAAGATGTGTGTGAAGAAAGGTATCTGGGAGTTAAGGCGAAGGGCTCTACAGGAGGCCAGCTGGAGCACCTTGTCTGAGGATACACCTCTGGAATATGTCCAGTTTGGCAAGCATGGAAGAACCTCCTTCATCATTATCACTGTCTTGAAGCATATGTTGAGTCTTGCTTCAATGACTGCATTTGGAGGTGACATTTGGGGTTTGCCCATGGAGTGGATGATGGGATGGTGGTGCACATCTGGTCCTAGAGCAGATTGGGTCACACTCACAGGACTAGTGAAATCTTTTGGGGGGCAATGCCTGGCTACAGAAAGAATCAAGAGCAGAGGTAAGAAGAGCAAGGAGCACATGCACCACATTTGCTTGTGTAGTACCTGTACCCCATGCACCTCTTTTGGTTGGTAAGAATCTCAAAAACTCGACTTTGTTCAATTGCCTTGTAAAAAGGAGGGTTGTATCACACGTTTATGCCATAAATTTTCACAGATCACGTCACAGATCATGGAATGGCCAAGGTGTCGTGACTGTCACCTGTTTTTCACATTCAGCTTGCCCACCTCTTCAGCTTTGGGGATAGCCAATGAAATCCCCACTGCGTGTGACTGCACATAAATGAATGGGCCTGAAACAATTCTTCCCTCTGGTGGGGCACATCAGGATTGGTTCAGATTCACAGCCTCACATTGGTACAGAAGTCAACCAGATGAAGGGAGACATAGGCCTGCAGTTCCATGTTTGCATCAAAATGCTACTTGATGCCCAGCTGAATTGGACACAAGGGCAGTGGCAGTCATGCAGGACACGACCCATAAGGGACAAGGTATAGCTTTGCTGGCATTTGGCTCTGTATCTCATGTGTTAGTTACTCCCTCCTCCTGGTCCACATGGTGGAATTCAGGATCCATGAGCTCACGCCAGCCTCCCTGTAAATAAACACAATCAGCCGTCTGCGAGGAGCTGCACTTGCTCCTCTCTGGCTCCAACACGAGGCTCAAATCTTCAGCCAGAGTAGATCTATGTGACTCCACGGCATGGGAGACATCAAGAGCTATAAAACATCTGGGCTCTAGGCTCGAGTTTCTCAGCAGTGAGAGCTAAAAAGAACTTATGAGAATTTCAATCCATTTATCTTGCTGAGGCAGGATTGCTCCTCACAGTATATTTTCTCTTTCCCTGCCATGACTTCTTTTAAAAACAATGGGACGTTCCCCAAGGTGTTTTTGGGAGGAATTCTTTTCAGCTTGCCTTGTCATGCATGGCTTTTGAAACAGATGACCATGGTGGTGTCAATGGCCAGAAAACCAATTGAGCTCCTGAGGTGTGGAAAGAAACACAGTAAGATGCCCCATCTGAAATACCAAGCCTGCTTCATTTGGGTAGGCTAGGCTAGCTGTTGGGAATGGTCTCTTGATGTGCGATGTGCCAGCAAGGCTGCCAGCTGATGTTTGTGCAAGATGCCTCCTAAGGTGATGAAATGGCTCTGCTGTGCACTGCAGGTGACAGCATCCCATGAGTGAATGGGACATTTCAGGGAACAGTGTTTTGCTGTAGGAGAAAATCCCATTCTCTGCCCACTCCTGCGTTTGAAACTGGTGATTTTGCCTGGCTTTTTGGGCATGGTCCAGCTGTCCCATGCCCCCTGCCTCTTTCCTCCTGTTATGGCTTGCTGTTGAATGCCTCAGGGGCCAGGCTGCTGAAGGAAAGACAGATTTTTTTTTTTTTTTAGCATTAACAAGATAAATGTGATTATCAACATGGTTCCACCCACCACTGCTAACCCTGGATACAGTGGTGACCATGAAAAGCCTTCGCAGTCAATAGGGAAAGAAGCCTTCTTTCTCTGCATAAAAATCTATGCCATAGGTCTGTGGCATTCTTGTAAAAAGCTGTGCCAAGCTCTGTTTGCTTTGGAGTAATGGGGGTTTCAGCCCTCACTCCCTGTTGTTTGTGAGGCATTAGCCTCCAGACAATTGGATCCAGGTCTTGTTTGGGTGGAAGAGGGTGAATTTGTGGTGGTGCACATTGACAGAAAGAGCACTGGGCCAGAAGAGGTAGAGGGATGCCAACCACAATAAAATAAAATAAAATAAAATAAAATAAAATAAAATAAAATAAAATAAAATAAAATGCCAAATGAAGTTGTCTCAGGAGGTCTGAAAACAAAAGCATGGTGGGAAAAAAAATGGCCATCCTGAGGGTATGCCAAGGGGTTTACGGGAAAACCAGAGGGATATGGAAGGACCCTGAGTTTGGCTCCATCATATTAATTGATGGTTAATTTTGGCCTCCTATCGCCTCCTTGACCCTGCAACAACCCACAGTGTTTCTTTCTCATGCACAAATGCCACTTTGTTCACCAGTCAAAGGCAACTTTCTATTGACCCCGTTGTATGCTGCACAGCAAATCTGGAGGGCTGATTGAAATATGAAACAAAGAAAACTTGACAGCAGGAACTGGGGGAGGCAAAAAATCTATCCCCTCTAAAAGTGATCTGAAGGACAAGACTGAGACCAACTTTTCAAAGGGCCACACGAGATGACACTCTGCACCGGAGATGCTTTTCAAATGTTACAAGAGAAGGATCTGAAACTGCCAGAGGGTAAGTCTTGAGTTTGTGCCCAGAAATGGGAAATTGTGGCACAACTGTTGCTGAAATACCTTTTTTTTTTTTTTTTTTCAGACCGAACAGGTTGAATAATTTGGAGAAGCAGGCTCATTTTTGGGTACTTGTCAGCTCTTGAAAGGTTTGTTATGGTTCTCTGCAGCCCAGCTTTCTTTCAAAAGCTTGCATGGGAAAGTTTTAACGGAAGGCAGAATTTCAGATCAATGAATTTCTGCTGCTCATCTGAATATATCACTTTGTGTGTCCTCTACTAATGTGGATATATACTGCTTTTCTATGTTGCCTTGGAACCAATTTGTGCTGAAATTGTGTGACTATGACTGAAAAAGATCTTTTGGGGCCAGAATATCTTGGGATAAAAGCCCTCCCAGCAGGAACATCAAGCAGCTGTGCTGGTGATTGAATGCATAGCACATGGGGATGTTAATTTCTAGCCTGGGGTCTTCTCTGCATCAGCTAAACGCTGGCCCATTGGCATGATTCAAAGTCTTGGCTTCCAACGACCACAGCAGGGCCCTGGTGAAAACCAAGTCTGGGTAATGAGAATGTTGTAAGCCACAAATTGTGGCTCCTGCAAGCTCAGCTGAGCCTTGGCCATTGCAGGAAGAACCATGGCTGCACTGCACAGGAGCAGCAGGGGCTTTGCGAGCCCTGGTGTGCAGGTACATGCCACCAGTGTGGGACGCGACCCCCTGCACCATGTACAGTGTGTGCCAGGCTGCTGGGTCCGGGCTCGGTGTGCCACCGCAGTGCACAAAGTCTGGATGTGATCACAACAGCACAGCAGCCTGTTCAGGGTCTCCCGCCCAATTCCCGATTTGTGCAAAAATTTGGAGAGGGGATCTATCCCATGCCCTTTCATGGTCTCCAGCTCAGCTCCTCTTCATATCACTCATTGATCTCCATGAGCCCAAGGAGGCATCACCACCCAGGTGAGCCCATGGCATGTCCCTGGGGCATACCTGGCACCTGGTAAATAGTTTCCTCCATTCCCTTTGTTTCCAACTGAGAGATTAACTTGGTTTCAGGACACGGTTTTAATGTGGTGTGTGAAGTAGCCGGGGGTCAGTGTTTGTGGCTTGCATGTTTTAGCAATTTTATTCAATGATCAAAGCATGAGGAGCCAGGCATGCTGGGATTTATATATAGTGGGTTCCTTGCTTGGATCTCCAGACTGTACCACATACACACTTCCAGCTTTATTATGCCTCTAGTAAGCTTGCACATGTTTTCCTTTCCTTTCCTTTCCTTTCCTTTCCTTTCCTTTCCTTTCCTTTCCTTTCCTTTCCTTTCCTTTCCTTTCCTTTCCTTTCCTTTCCTTTCCTTT